>OV651817.1:19602520-20107520 GCA_927349885.1 Psylliodes chrysocephalus
CAGAAGCTTTGAATATTGTTATTATTACAGATATTCAGTGGGACAATTATGTAAGACACATTAAAAAAATAATTGTTTTCGATTGGGAAAAATACAAGCAATTAGATGTTTCTGATTTAGAACCAATTATTATTAATTTAGGTACAACGGCAAGTAGTGATGAGTCTGAATCAGAGTCCAGTTGTAAAGAAAATGATATTGATTTAAAAAATGTATATAATTTATCCAATAAATATTCTCTCTTGTTACATATTTTTTTTCTTTTTAAAGAATCTGTTTCACGAATTTGCACCGGTTTTGGATTATCTTTAAAAACGCTAAAAACCAATGTTCAGCTGAGAAATTTATTTCTTAAAATGCTCCGTATTCGAGAAATTGACAAAAAACGCAAAATTCGAATTGTTAAACTAAAAGTTGTTTGCGATATCGATCTCTACAATTTCCATATATATGATTTCTCTAAAATTTAAGTAAAAGTGTAAATTTTAATTTTTTTAGTATTTTCGTTAGCAATGAATATATACAGGGCATCCCATTAGTGGGTAATTGTTCAATATTTCAATTTGTGTTATAGACATGCAAACAAGTTTCAAATAAAATTTAACTTCAAAATATTTTTGGATATACAGGGTGTGATTTCAAAATTGTTTAAAATACAGACTCATAAGATACTAAGCTAACTTGTTTTAAATATGACTAATTTTTAGTTCAATTTACTCAATTTTTTCAAATGCAACATCATGTATATTATTTTAGAATAAAATTCCTTATAAATTTACCTATCCAACGATACCAATATGTTAACCACTAAGACATATACAGGGTGTCCCATCAGTGCTCAATTGATCCCTAGCCGTTTTATTATTGGAAATACGAAAAACAAAATTAATATAAAAGTTCTATGACCATATTAAAACAATTATTCTTAAATATCCAGGGTGGTCCATAAACGAGGGGCTGACCAAAATTATAACATTTTTAAAGCAAAACATCCTGTAAGTAGTTATACATATTTGATTGTTTTCACATTGTCAAACAATTTTAATAGGCTTCACTCATTTGCCATGTTGTATATAGCAGGGTGGCCAACTTTTCTATATATAAGATCTACTTTTTATATTAAAGGTCGCGATCGACTTGTTGTCATAAGGAAGAAGAAGAAGTGGGGGTGTGAAATGTATCCTATGTTTATATACTTGCAGTATAAGGTAGGGTTGGGACCTTGTTGAAATATGAATAAAGGTACGGTTGCTTAAAAAACTGATTAATTTTGACTTAAAAAAAAAAAAAAATTAAAACGCAATATCATTTTTCTATTGATTGCAATGATAAGTTGAAATATGGAATTTTTTTTATAAAAATGTACGGTATGGCTGATAATTTTAAGTTTTGTCTTCTACAATCGCTTCTAAATCCATGGTAAACGGAATTCCATCCCAGACATTGCAAGCGATCGATGATCGACCAAAATTGGCTTCACGATCGATCGGTCGATCGCGATCGACTTGTTGGCCACCCCTGGTATATAGGGTATGTCAAAATGCGAGGTTACGATTTTCTCAATTTTTTAAATACCACCAATTATTTATACAGGATATTGCACTGAAGGGACACCCTGTATGTTTTATTGGCTAACATAAGTTGGATAGAAAAATGTATAAGGAATTTTATGCTAAAATAATATATGGGCAGAAATAAATTACAGTATAATACTCCGAATTTTGTGGTAAAAAATTTACATTATTTACAGTTATTTACCATTATCAGAGATGTGAACTGGTAAATTACCGTGGTAATTTACCGTAATTAATCGGAAATAAATTACAGTAATCTACTACTAATTTACAAAGTAAATTACCGATTTTTGGGGTAAAAAATTTACATTATTTACCATTATATACAGCATATTTCGCGAAAGCGACGCCGAACTTCGGCGAAAATGAGCATTGGATAACTGCTCTTCATTAAAACTTCCCTCAAGGCATCAGTTATCAAATAAATTACTAAACAGTGAATATGATCGTGTAAAAAAGTCCATGAACAAAAAAATTCATACTGCTAAGACGGTAGGGATTCGCAATGAATCTATAGTTAATGTCCTCCTTACGGTAATTTCAAGATTTTGTAACTGAGGAACTGTTCTTAGTTTTTGATGGTATGTAGGTACTTTTTTAAATAAAACCTATAGTAATTATTTCAAGTTGAAATTTTATTATTTTGTTCAGATTTTTAAAAATTTGTCTGGAATATTCATTAGGAATGTCAGGAAATTGTATTTTGTAATATGGTAATCCATTTCTTACCACACCTGAGCCTGTGTTATATACAGAGATAACAGGAGATGTAGTTACTTACAAATATCGTGCTGTCGTGAATAAGACATATTCTAAGGGACACACTAGGGTATAATATCCGCTGTTGTCATATGCCTATTTCATTATTCTCGTTTTGTTTACAAAATTATTTACATATATTAAAAAAGCTAAAATAATTCAACCTATTTTACTGCAACTGAACCCAAAAAATGTTGAATAATTTGTTATATCAAATTTAACTAATTTAGATATAATTTCACTAAATTAGATGTAATTATTTTCAATAAATTCCAAAACTTGTTAGTGGTATATTGGATATTAAGTATTTTTTACGAGATGTGGCAACAGCTAGTATTTTGTAGGCGGGGCATATTACGTTGTTTATTGTGAGCTTAGACAACGGAATATAAAATATTCATTCATAATTCCATCAACTTGTTTTGACAGTTGGCGTTGTAGAGATTGTTTAGTGTTATTGTTCATCGGATTTTCTCAGTTTTTTCTTGTGAAAATGATTTCCCATTATTTTGTTAACATACAAACTTTAAAAATGGTGAAACAGTGCAAAATTTGTAAAAAACAAGACAAATTGGACCCAAATTCTTCGTTTCATATGTAAGTATTTATAGGTTAGAATTTACTTATCATAGACGTACCAATTACGAAAAGTATCTTATATATTTTTAAATTATTAGTATTATTAATGTTTTGAATTAACCATGGTTGTCAATTAGCCTTAACAAAGCAGGAGAAGATGCGAAATTTTAAAATTGGTACTGGGAATATTCCTAAAAATCTCAAAGTACCTAGTTAATCTTATGTAAAAATCGAATTTGTGTAAAAATTCTGCATTTTTTTATTAAATCTCTTTAAAACGGGTTTTAAAATGATTCAATTTAATTGAAAAAAGTTTCATAGGTAGTGTTATTTGGCAAAACTTTTGTTTTTAGTACCTAGGCATGTCAAAAAATTATTGTTATTTCACTGTACAAAAAAATCTGATGTGTCCAACACATGATTTTCCTATCTAGTTATTATAGGCTTTTTCCGGTTATTTTGTACAACCTATTGCAGCATCTCTATAAATGTTTAGAGGATAAACTAAATATATACATTGTCCACATACATCTACCTCGAAACATTTTTCTATAGATATTCATGGAAAACGAAAATACTGAAAAATTAAAATTTCCTACAATTTTTTCATTACGGTCCATTTTAGAAAAACCATGTATAAACAAAAATTATAGAGATCGATATCGCAAACAACTTTTAGTGCAACAATTTTCGTAAATATCAGAATTTTGCACATTTTGTCAAATTTCTCGAATACGGACCATTTCAGGAAATTTTTACATAAAACAAAAATTATAGATAATAATATTAGAAGTAACTTTTATTTGAACAATTTTTTTCTCCAAACATTAATAACAGATATATTCCATAAAATATAAAAGTAGCCTCCCATAAAGTACCCCCCAGATGTTCCGACTATGTCTAAAATCTAATCAATTCACGTCAGGCCGAAATAAACCTTAAGTTTAAAATTTAATGTTTTTTTCTTTATCCGTTTTTGAGTTTTCTTCAAAATTCGAAATTTACACATTTTCTCAAATATCTCGAATACGGTCCATTTTAGAGAAATTATGTATAGAATAAAAATTATAGAGAATTATATTACAAACAACTTTTATTTGAACAATTTTTATAAAAAATTATTTTTTTACATTTTGTCAAATTTCTCGAATACGGACCATTTTAGGAAAATTTTGCATATAACAAAAATTATAGATAATAATATTAGAAGTAACTTTTATTTGAAGAATTTTCTTCTCCAAACGTAAATAACAGATATATTCCATGAAATATAAAAATGACCACCCATAAAGTACCCCCCCAGATGTTCCGACTCTGCCCAAAATCTAATGAGGTCATTGGACGCTGAAACAAAGCTTAAGTTTAAAATTTGGTGTTTTTCTGTGTATCGGTTCATGAGTTATGCGTTATACAGACACACACACACACACACAGACATCATCGCGAAAATAGTCAAAACGGATTCAGGGAACCTCAAAACGTAAAAATCCGTCGAAAACTCGAGGTCGAAAAAAATCATGATTCCTGTACTTTACTTATATCTGTATACAGATAGGAAAGTAAAAATCTTGAGAAATCTACAATTGACTTTGATTAAAGGTTCGCGTTTCCACGCATAAAATTTTTACCAAAACAGCAGAAAGCATGCAATATTTTATCACAAAATTAAAAAAAAAAATTCGTACCTACTAATAATTCAGTACATTAGGATCAATTAAATAAATAAATCACATTAGGAAGCAAAAATTCTAAATATACCGGGTGTTCAAATTAAAGTGTTACAGTTAAATACCGCCGAAAATATGTATCTTAGAAAAAAGTTTCAGACAAAAGTTTTATAGTTTTTTGGGGGAAACATTTTGGATAATTTCATTTTTTTATAGCTGGCCATATCGAGATGGACTTTGTTTATTAAATTGGAACCCCATTATTTTTTTTTCATATTCTTAAAGTACATAAAAAAATAAGAAACTTTTGATGGAAATATTTTTTTTGTTCGACTTTTACTTTTTGAGTAACAGCTACTTGAAAATTTTGCTGGACGAAAAAAAAGTTGACCATATTATGGTTAGCTATAAAAAACGATTTTAGCCAAAACTTTTTCCCCACAAAACTATAATACTTTCGTCTGAAACGTTTCTTTTATAATAGGCGGTCTTTAGCTGTAACACTTTAATTTGAACACCCGGTATATTTTAGATCTTTGAAATCCCTTGTTTCAGCGGATAAACATTATTCTATCAAAACAGCAAAAATAATATTTAGCACTTAATTTTAAATAGGTACAATTTTTTTTTTAGAAATAATTCAGAACATTACTGTCAATTTCATAAATAAAAAAAAAATAGGAATAAATATTTTACTTGTAATTTTTAGCTAATGCATTCAGGTAGAATTTTCATGAACTATTTTGATAAACACTTAAAACCTAATTTAAAAGAAATACTCTCTTAAAACTATAATCTATGGATTTATAAAGATTATTTACATAGGTCCATAAATACATATTGATTACCTACCTGTTTAGAATTTTATTTTTGTTTTGATATAGAAAATAGGATTAAAACAATTCCAGGAAATAGGATATAAATTGTTTATTTATAAATAAGGGATTGATTGATTCATTGGAAATACCAACAGTTTACACATTGAGGCAGATAGTTTTGAACATGGATTTTAAAAGAATATTTACATTATTATTTTCTTTGAGTTTTATAGTGTGACGCCTCTTAGTTTTATGTAAAAAAAATATTTATTATTTATCTATTCGACACAAAAATAACTCATTTTAATGTATATTTAATCTCAATAATTGAATATACTGACGATTAGTTTGACACAATTGTCACTTATTTAACATTTTAAAAAGAATTGTATTGGGTGACCAAAATATGAACTACCTAGAACAGATATGAAATATATCCGTTTAAATGAATGCAATAGCATACTTTTTCGTTTTGTATTCTGTACGTAGATAAGCTAATATCCATGTGGACTAAAAAAAATTATTGTTTGATATAAGAACAAACCCTGGATATTTAGAACCAGTGACTTTTATAAATTAGCGACAGCAAATTTAATAGTATTATTTTATTTATTATCGTATATTTTTTAATTAGCTTCAATTTTTTTATTTAGATAACTTTTGTACGGCCCGATTAAACTCTGGTGCATATTAGAAATATATACAAATTCCTATCATCTGTAAAAGAAGATGCCTTTAAAAGTCTTCTAAATTTATATATCGTTAATGAATTAAAAACTCAACGAATTTTGCAGAAAACATATGTGTACTACTGCTCAATATATCTATATTAAAATACAAAAATTTTTACGGGGTTAAAAAAACATATATTTTTAAATAATTTAATTTATCCCGTTCCTGGGGTACGCCAATGCAATTTATTTATACTCCGCTGCGACTAACAAACGTGTACGGCCTTCAGTCCTGCAGTATATCCCCTCCCTTACCTCACACATCACGTCTTTCCTCTCCTGATCACCAAATCGACTAATTTGATGTTGGCATCATAGATATTCTATTTTATGAATGAGTAGTTATATCTCCCTTGTTATCTCTGGTTATATAAAATAGTAGATACGAAAGCAGCTCGTCATGAAGCAACTTTCATGTGCAACATTATATCCGAATTAATTGATGAAATTGGCTTAGAAAAAAATATGTCAATTACAACAGACAATGAAAGAAACATGACAGCTAGCTGGAATTTACTTGCAGAAAAGTATTGCCATTTATATGTAGATCTAAAGAAGCCCTATTTGCTAACGACTTTTGTATGGACCAGTCTAAAAAATGGAAAACTGTTAGCAGTGACTTGGTGGAAATTGATTTGTTTAACAACAAAGTTAAGCAAAGCAGCTGTAAAAGTATTAAACTGCCCACCGTCAACTGCTGCCACAGAACAAAGCTTATTAACGTATGGAAATGTCAATACAAATAAAAGGAATCGACTAACAAATTAAAGGGCACAAAAAATGTTCATATCAGACAAAATTTAAATATAGCGGAATGTTCATCCAGTTCATTACAATCTCCTTTGGAGTCTGAATCTGAATCCGACTGGTCTAAAGTAGATAGCAAAACTGAACTAGATAAAATAGTTGATTTAGAGATCTCATTTAGTCCAGCTCATTGTGAAATGCCAACGTAACATATGCATAATATAATTAATAAAACATAACCTAATATAATTCTTATAAAATTTAAATACATTTTCTTATACAAAGTACGAGGAACTTGAGTTTTATTTAGATTAAGCATCTGCACAAACAATAAAATTTCATTTGATGTTTTGTTTTCTTTCGCGTTTTGTATTACTTAAACCTAAATTTAAATTATATTTAGTAACAAATAATTAGTTTTATTCACAAACAAATGAAACATTCTATGCTAGACACAGACACACACCTTAATTTCATTTCGAAGTCATTATTAGTCATGTTTATGTATAAAATATATTACGGTAAATTACCACAGTAATTTACGACACAAATTTATTACCATGGTAATTAATTTTGGTAATTTTACATCACTGTATATGGGTGTTGCGTTTAAAAAAAATTAGTAAATTGAACTTAAAATTAGTCATATTTAAGACAAGTTTCAAAACACTCTGTATAAAATAAATCAGTTCTATCACCACTATTCGTTAGATTAGTATATTGTCTGTATATTAAACAATTTTGAAATCAATGTAAACCTACCTAAATTATGATAATTTAATTTGTGGTCTGCATCATTATCTAATTTTATAAAAAAATTAATTGCTTGGCAAATCTGCAATATTTATGTTACCAAACCATTTTAAAACTAAAATAGAATACAGGGTGTTCCATTTAAAAGATGTACATTTTTATTTGCCAGGCAAAACTGCAAAAATATTTTTAAAGTACGTATTTTTTAAATCCATTCAACTTTTATATGAAACTTGTTTGCGTGTCTATAAAATAAATTGAAATAATGAACAATTACGCACTAATACGACACCCTATAAAAAAAAATGTTTCAAGTTGTGTGTGAAAAATGTACGTTCAACCTCTAAACAGAGATACAATAGGTTATACAAAATAAACGGAAGAGGCCTGTAATAACTAGACAGGAAAGTCATGTGTTGGACACATCAATTTTTACTTGAAATATGTTAGGTATTTTAAAAACACATTATCAATCTATATAACTATGCATAATTGACCCAAACGAAGCCCTGAGGCAACTATTTTGTTTGAAATGCCTAATTAAATTGATGGGATTCTCACACTGTGCAATTTGTGTCAGTTATGAATTTAGTATAAATAGTAAAGACCAAACACATAACGAAACTATATTCAGCAGAGAATCATTGTTAGGTACAAGTATAAACAAATTTAAATAGTTAAATTCACTAAATATGGATAGGAGGTTTGCTTTCTCATTTCCCAACACTCCCTCATGTCCCAGTACCCATTCAAGAGTAACCTTATGATGTTTATCAGAGTCTGGAGGGATTGTTTGCTGTATAATCATTTAGCATTATCTTGGCACAGGCATTTATTGCTGTTATTTCAGCCTGGAATAGATCATGTTTAAACTAATGGCAATCTCTGAGTTCGCAATGGTAAATTCCAGCTCCTGTGCTGTTTTGTATCTTCGAACAGTGTGTATACCAGATTGATTCGTTTTGTAATTCCGTATCTTCTGGTATTTTAATATCGAAAGGTTTCATAAAATCATGAAGAATAGGTATTCTACCTGATTGCATTAAAAACACCTGCTTTTGTTATAATTTGTCTAATATCATTGTATGGTATGATTTTCTAATAGTTTCCATTTTTTAAAAATGAATCACTTGTTCTTTCTCTTATCCACTAGACGTGCCTGAAGATGGAATACTGCGAGATATGAAGAACTATTTTCTTCGCCTCATAAAAAAAAGTTTTACTTTTTTGCAAAACAAACATAAGATTTTTCAGTATTTCTCACTCACTTGCACCTGCTTGGCTGAATTTTAAAACTTTAAAAATTTAACTTTTCTAATACCTCGTATAGTAATAAATAAACAGAACGGTTTTTGGCTTCTCCTGTAAAATGTTACTTACTTTTGGGCTTACGAGGTATTAGAACGACACCGGCGATATATCTGATACATATAGGATATATATCTGATACATATCGGATATATATCTGATACATATCGGATATATATCCGATATATATCATTTTAAAAATTTAATTATTTCATTAAAAAACAGTATTGTTTCTTGCACAAACTATATTTTAAATTTTAACACAAACATATTAGCAAAAACCTATATTCTAAACAACAAAACTGTTTATTTAATTTCAGATTAAAAAGAAAAAAGAAAAATAATTAATAAAAAAACATTTTATCATTATTTTATTAACATTAATATTTTAACACAAACACATATAAATTGCTAATTATTATACTTTTATTCAAGGGCGTATTGACATTTTCGGATGTTCAGAATGGTGGAAAACATTTTTAATTAAAGAAATAAAATTATCGAATATATCAGATATATAGGGGTATATTCTGTAACAATTCCTTTATATTTAACGGCCTTTAAAAATATTGGCGGCCTTTAAAAGTATATTTGAATTCGTTAATTTACTTATGTCATTACTTAAACAGATTTCTTTAAGATAGTCCTCTAATGTATTTTAAAAATCCGTTTAAATAATGACAGAAGTAAAGAAGAAAATATTTTTAAAGGCCGTTAAATATAAAGGAATTGTTACAGAATAGACCCCATATCAAGGTATAAATATCATGATATATATCGTGATATATATCGTGATATATATCATGATATATATCACTTGATATACATATATCCTCCGAACCCTGAATAAAAGTAGCTGTTTTTAATTACAATTGTGTTCTTACCTGTGTTCTCAATCTGTACCTCTCCTTTTCTTGTTCTGTGAAAAGATCCTTCATTATTTGTGGCAACGATTGTGGGTGGTTTACGTTGGGACTGGTAGGAGCAGTACCCGCTAACACATAAGTACATCTATTCATTAAGTAGTCTTTAAAGCCCTGAGGTGGCTTCGGCTGAACTGGAAATAATCCTCTCCGTCTTTTTGCAATCTAAATTGATTAAGAAAAAATACAATTTCAACATTTTAACAAAACGCTAAACATTCGTTTACTTACTTGTTTTCTGATATTTAAAAATAGCTGATAACAATTTGTTATAGGCTGCTCATGAGGATGTACTTGAGCTTCGGAAGATTCTGAGGTCTCACAGTGTTGTGGAGGTTGATGTTCTTTATTCTGCTTCATTTTTCGTTTGCGAGGATGCAATTCTACGGGAGGTGGTGGTGGAGGCAATGCAGCCGAGACCGATGTTGATGACGAAGGTATTGAATCAGTTTCAACATTTGACTGAACCTATAAAATAGATGAAATGTATTTATTTCATTATCCATCAAATCAATATTTGCATAAGTAGTGAAAATATTACCTCATCGGAAGTTCCACTAGTATTTTCCTTTTTCTCATCACTTTTACTAGAAGTTGTAGTATTTTCAGGGCTGGTAATATTAGCATTTCCATCTTTTTCAGTAGTTTCTGTATTGGTCGAACTGGGAACAACATATGGGAGAGCTTGATGAGATCTTTGTGAACTGCTTTTTCCATTTCGACCCACGCCAGTTTCTTGTTCGTTACTGTTAGTTTGGGGAATAACAATTTTTAGAGGAGGAACCTAAAACAGAATTGTTGAAACTCGTACATTTTTATGAGATAAGTTATATCATTTGTATTACTTTGAGATCAGTTTTACCATCTTCCACTTCATGATCTGAGCCGGAAAGTTTTGGACTTGCACAAGGACTTTTTCTATCCCCACTGTTTTTGGAAGAGTTGGAAGCATTGGCTTTATTTTGATTACCACCCGCTTGCTTACTGGTCTGTCCTTTACTTTGACCTATAAAAGTTTCAATGTTATTATACAATTATTGCAATTTAGAAAGGTAAGAGTCACAAAGTGTTTTTACGCTTGTGCGCAAAAGTTCATTACGAGCTATGGAGAAAAATCATAATTGACTCTGTTCAAAATGTTTAACCACTTCTAACTGCATTAATGTTATACAGGGTTGGCCAAACCTCTGTCGTAGTTCTATAACTCCTATTATGCAAATCTTAACGATTTATTCAAAGTATACCTGTCAATGGTGGTCAAAACCAAGTATCCCAAAATTATTTTCTTGTGTACAGGGTGGCCCAATAGTAAATTAGGCAAATCACTTATTTTTTTTTTAAATGGAATGACCCAACTTTTTTCCAATTTTAGGTACTCTATGATCACTAGTGCATACCCACAAAATATTGTTTCTAACGTCGTACCCCTTTCGCCGAAAAAGAAGAAATACCAAAAAATATTACATTTTCAGACGCCTATTAAAATATGCAGTGCTCTCTCGAATTTGACGTTAGAATTTAAAAAACTACAAATGTATAAAGCCAATAGACCAAAGTTTTTTTAGACCAAGTTTTAATTTTTTATTTTGTACAGGGTGGTCACAAATTAATTTCAATTTCCAAAAATTTCTAGGACATTTTTTTCAAATAGAACACCCTGTATTACTCATATTATTCATCGATGAAACGAGAATTTTATACCCTTCGACTTCCCCATGTACTTTCCTATACCTATCTGTCGTCGTTTAAAAGTAAATTCCAAAAAGACATTGATCTATCAAAAATCCAATTTCTACCAGTGGTTTTATTGAAAGTGAACATTCAATCAAGTAGGCTGGGTCTTAATGAAGTGTCAGATTATTTATTAATGAAGTGTCAAGTTATTTTTACTGATCGCGATAATTCTTCTATTAATAATGAATTTTACGAAAAACGAATTAATTGACATGGTCTATGTTTTGGGAGAATCCGACAGAAATTGTTTATTGGCAAAAATAATTTATCATCAACGATATCCCGATAGACGCATCCCTGATCAAAAAAGTTTTGAAAAGTTACATGAAAGATTTACCGAAACAGGAAATGTTGCTTATAAAAAACCAATAATTGACAAACGTGCTACTGATAATGATAACCAATTATCTGTAATTTTGACAGCGATAGAAGATCCTCATGTAAGTCAAAAAAAGATTGCCGAAGTAGTAGGTATAAGTAGAACATCCGTTAGAAGGATTTTAAAACAGCATAAATATCATCCTTATAAAATACAATTGCATCAAGAGCTGAAAGACACCGATTTTGATGATAGAATGGTGTTTTGTAACTGGGCACAAACTAAACTGCAACAAAATCCATTTTTTTTTATAGAGTGCTGTTTTCTGATGAATCTACATTCCACAAGAACGGATTCGTTAATAGACATAATTTCCACTATTATTCCACGGAAAATCCTAACATCATCAGAACACATAGCCAAGAAAGATGGAGTGTAAATGTTTGGGGAGGTATAATTGGGGATCATGTTATTGGGCCGTATTTTTTTGAAGGCAACTTAAATGGTCTGATGTATTTAGATTTTTTAGCAAGTCATCTTCCTACTTTACTTGAAAACATTTCCCTTGCTGTAAGACTAACAATGTGGTACCAACATGATGGGGCAGCAGCGCATTTTTTACGCGAAGTGGCAGATGAATTAGATGAAAAGTTTCCAAATAGATGGATTGGTAGAAATGGTCCAAAAAAATGGCCAGCTCGATCACCTGACTTAACAAAACCCGATTATTTTTTGTGGGGTTATATTAAAAATCTAGTCTATCTTACGCCACCTACAACATCTGAAAATATGAAAGAAAGGATAGTGCAAGCTTTCCATTCCATTACACCTGATATGCTTAGAAACGTTTCTCGATCATTCGCCCAACGAATAAATGTATGCTTTAGAGAAAATGGCAGACATTTTGAGCATCTTTTATAAAGTGTAAATTTATGTATTAGGATAAATTTCAAATAAATTTTATTATCGTAATTTTCTTCCTTTTGAATTTATTTTATAACGGCGACAGATAGGTATAGGAAAGTACATAGGGAAGTGGAAGGGTATGAAATTCTCCTTCTGTTGATGAATAGAAATACAGGGTAATACATTTGAAAAATTTTAAAAAATTTCCCTCGAAATTTTTGGAAAGTGAAATTAATTTGTGACCACCCTGTACAAAATAAAAAAATCAAACTTGGTCCAAAAAAATCTTTGGTCTATTGGCTTTATACAATCGTAGTTTTTTAAATTCTAACATAAAATTCGAGAGAGCACTGCATATTTTAATAGGCGTCTGAAAATGTAATATTTTTTGGTAATTTTTTTTTTCTGCGAAAGGGGTGGGATGTTAGAAACAATATTTTGTGGGTATGTACTAGTGACCATAGAGTACCTAAAATTGTAAAAAAAGTTGGGTCATTCCATTTAAAAAAAATTAAGTTATTTGCCTAATTTACTATAGGGCCACCCTGTACACAAGAAATTTTGGGATATTTGGCATTGGCCACCATTGACAGATATACATCAAATAAATCGTTAAGATTTGCATAGTAGGAGTTATAGAACTACGACAGAGGTTTGGCCAACCCTGTATATTAAACGCTGATTTTGGATCTCGAGGTGTCTCATCTCTCTGCTCATAATCGAACAGTTTTGGTTTATACTTTCGTCTAACAGTATTTAATGGAGGAAAACCTCGGAATGGGACGTTTCTACGCGGTCGTTTCATCGCCGCCGATTCTACGCCGCCGTTTCTTCGCCGGCCGTTTCATCGCCGAGCCATTTCTACGCCAACCGTTTCATCGCCAGCCGTTTTATCGCCGGCCGTTTCAGTTATACGTTATACGTATAGAGTTTACATAGACAATTATAATTTACAGGATAATACAACTAAACATAGTTTAAAAGAATTATAAAGCTGTTTTTTAAATCGTATACCAATTATTTCTATTGAGATAGACAATAATTTCTTTATTTTGGCCGAGTTTTCTATTATTTATATTAAATCAAAATAAATTTGTTTACAGATTTCAAATTTTATCGAAATTTAAAAAATATACAATTTATTTATGATGATAAAGCTATACATTTTTTTGTTTTAGTGCAGATATGATCTAATTAAAGGAGCACCTACCTTAACCCTTTAACGTGCATTGTAACCGCATGGTTACATTGAACAAAAACCATCTCTAAATTCACTCCTCGTATATTTAATCTCACCGGGCGCTCTTACCATATGAATACAACCTTATATTGTTGGTTGCATACACAACAAATCGAATAATTCTTAAAAATTTCGTTAGGCGCTTGTTTTTTTCACGCGCTCCTGTGTTGTGCTGCTGAGAACCGTCAGTTGTGATAAATAATATAATTTCAGTAAGTAATTTTATTTATTTAGATTTATGTTTACGTTTATAAGTTTATAGAGGGATGAAACTAATTACTAAGATAAATATAATTTTAGTACATATTTACATACTACAAGAAATTAGATTTGAATAGTATAGTAACCATTTGGTTACATTGACCGATAAAAAATTTACTTTTAGAAAAATGGATGGTTTATTCAAGGAAATATCGGCAAAATACTCAGATCAGGAAAATTACCTAAAAATATTTAAGCTTTATCTTACACTAAATTCAAATCTAATGTAAAAACTATTATTACTCGTGATTCCTTTTATTCTGTTAACGATTTTTTGTCTGAAGATAGTCTTCTTTAAAAAAAATATTTTGATTTGTGTTTAACTATTAGTTTTAACCTTAGATTAAAGAGACCGAAGATGTAACATTGCACACTGCGCATGTTGTCTATTTTAAGTCAAAGTAACCCACCAATTGAAAATCATTGTTGCACGACGCCACCCGAATTGCTCCGATTTCCATTCAGCGATCACACCTCCACCTGAGTTTAATCACCATTGACAGCTGTTTTTTGATTTATTTGTTGGTATTTTAGCAATTTAAAGTGTTCTAGTTATTCAATTTCAAGTTCAAAATGTCACGATGTATCTTGAAAAATTGTATGTACTTATAATACAAGTACTACTGTTATGAATATATTCGTTTTCAGCGGTAAATATTTATTAACGTTTTGACATAAAGCGCCATGATTCTCTGGGCTGAATACTTCAGATCCGCATTAAGGGGTTTCAATAAATATTAAGCATCACAAACTCAGATTTCATATTACTTACATAAATTTACAAAAGGGTAAAATTTTGAACATTTAATTTAAATAAATAGTAAATAGGCATTATTGCTAACGAAATTTTGTATTTAAAAAGTAGTTTTATAAGAATGTTTTCTAAAGGTAGTTTTTAGCCCTTTTTGGTAGATAAATAAGAGGTAAAGAATCATAGTTGCTAGCTAAATTTTATTTTTATAAGGTATTTTTATAAGAATATTAGATGAAATACAGGATGACCTACTTAAAATTTCAAGGTTCATCTTATTTGCGGTCAAATCGAAAGTGACATTGAATTTTCAGTCTTAAAACAAAGTAATCTAGTACAAGCAAAAAAAAAATACTAAAGTTACAGGAGTTAGGTCCGATTCCACCGTTGTGTTAAACGGAGATTAAAATGACAGTGTTAATGTAAAAATATCATTACATTACAAACCCCTAAACAACTCGAACATAATTTTCGTTTACTAAAAAAAATCCAAAATTTAGCAATATTTATTTATTATACAAGCGAATGCGATTTCAAAGATAACTGGATCAAAAAATCCGAATCTCTAAATTTTGGAGCTAAATGCTCAGATAAAAGCAAGCGACCGATAGGGGTTACAAAAATAATCGATTTATCGATAATTCTGATATTTTTTAATGAAAATCTATTTATCCGCTGTTTTTAATAAATTATTTTCGTTTTTTTTTTAAGATAATGTATTAATCGATTTTAAAGAAATACAAAAAAAGTAGATTTATTCAAAATAATCGATTTATCGTTTAATCGGTTTTTTAATTATTTGATTATTTTCGATTTTTCAAAGATATTATATGAAAATAATCGATTGAATATAATCGGTTATTTTACATAATCGATATTTTGGTTATTTTTTTAAAATTATCGATTTATTGGATAATCAGCTTTTTAATAATCAATTATTTTCGATAATCGAATAATCAATTTCAAAGGAAATATGAAAAAAAGATTATTAGAAAATAATAGATAATTCGTCTTATTTTTTGGAAAATCGATTTATCATAGAATCGGCTTCTTAATTAATTGGTTATTTTCGATTAGGCGATTATTTTGGAATTATTGATTATTTTTGATATTTCAAAGATAATCGAATTATCGATTTTAAAGGAAATACAATAAAAATAGATTATTGATAATAATAGATTGATCGAAAATAATCGATTATTTAAAATAATCGATCAATCTGTTTTTTTTTAAATCGATTTGTCAGTTAATCGACTTTTTAATTAATCGAATATTTTTGAAATACAATAAAATAGATTATTGGTAATAATCGATATATCATAGAATCGGCTTCTTAATTAATTGATTATTTTCGATTAGACGATTATTTTGGAATTATCGATTATTTTCGGTATTTCAAAGATAATCGAATTAACGATTTTAAAGGAAATACAATAAAAATAGATTATTGATAATAATCGATTGATCGAAAATAATTAATTATTTAAAATAATCGATCATTCTGTTTTTTTTTTTTTAATCGATTTATCAGTTAATCGACTTTTTAATTAATTGATTATTTTTGATTAATCGATTATTTTCGATTTTTCAAAGATTATCGAATAATCTGTTTCCATGAACGAAAAAAAAATGGTTTATTTGAAAATAATCGATTATTTAAAATAAACGATAATTCTATTTATATTATATTTTGTAAACACTGATTTATCGGTTAATTGGCTTTTTAATTAATCGATTATTTTTGATTTTTCAAAGATAATCAAGTAGTCGATTTTAAAGGAAATGACAAAAAATATATCGTTTGAAAATAATCGATAATTTATTTCGATAATCACTCATCCCTAGCGACCAAATGACTTTTAATAGATTTAAATTTTAAAATGTTATCTGGTTTCAGACATATGCATTTCTAGAGTTTTATGTGACTCATCCTTTATAATAATTAATATTCTTAAAGAAAGAAGCCTTAATATACTTTTTCTGAGGTTACAATACAAAACAGCATTTTCTCATTTTGACTAATTTTTAATAATATGTAATAGCCGTAGAAAAAATATAATGTTCAACTCATAAGGGTAGATTTGCAGTATTAGCCTGCGCACATGCTATTTTTATAATACTCGTAGACAATGAGTATCATTTTTTGCTCTATTAACAATATATTCTATTTCAACATTTTACTGTAATCTCTTGCAGAAAAGTCCGTAGTAAATAAACGCTAACGAAATATTCTATAAAAGGTCTTCTCTTTACATAAAATGTCGTGGCATTTGTTTGATATTAAATAATCACGATAATTTGATGTCATAATACAAAATTCGATTAAACACCTTTTAAATAAACCTAATAGTTCATTAAGATGCTAATAAACAAAGTCCGGTCCCTGTCACAGAGTTCGGATCGCCGCGTGTCGCCGCCCAGTTCCCCCACTCCGTTAACCCTTCTTTAGAAATTGACAACATTTGCGCAGGTTTAAAACCGGTGTATGTTATATCTCTGGTCTCTTTTATCTAAGGTTTTAACGTATGTGTTCAGTTTAATGTAATTTTAATTTTATTTAAAATTTTCTTTATTAATGTTGGCGTGTATATTCATCTATGATGGCAGCATTGGCTAGTACTAATAAAGATATTATTATTATTATTATTATTATTATTATTATTATTATTATTATTATTATTATTAATATCAGGGCCGACTAGAGGGGGGAGTAGTCGGAACTAATTCCCGGGGCCCGGACTTAAATGGGGGCCCGACAGCGCTGTAAGGGGGACCCGGCAACAGGTTTTTTTGTTCTACATGTGAAATTCGACACAAGATGAGAGAAAGAGAAGTTAAGTTTTTTAGAAGAAGTAATTGAAAGGGAGAAGAATAGTGTTTTTTGATGTGAGTTTTTTTTTTAGAAGAAAAAGTAATTGAAGTAGGGAGAGTTTTTTGATGTGAGGATTCTATTTCAGTAGAAGAGGAACAGTTTCTGGTTAAAGATTTTTTTTTCACGGGGCCCCACCTAGACAATTGTCCTGGGGCCCGGCCTGGTTCTCGGCGGCCCTGATTAATATCACCTATTTTCTAAGCATTACGATTCCTAATTTTTTTTATTAATAAAGAACAATCATAAATTAGACAATGCGATTTTTTAAAACTTTCCTTTTTTATAATTCATAGTATTTTACTCGTAATATTTTTCTGTACAATTTATTATTTCAAAAATGAAAACCCGTATTTTCGACTCATTATTCACGTTTGTTATCGTCAAGGGTAAATTTATGTTTGCGCTCGGGACGTGTATATACCATGCCGCTTCTGCGCTCCTATATGCCCAATGATGAACAAAAAAGCAGTACACTACAATCAGTGGCGTGACTAAGCGATTTTATGTCTGTACAAAATGGACGCTTCGAGATAATGTGTGGCTTATGATGACTAAGATAAAGGGAATATTACGAACATTCAATTTTTTTAATTGATGTAATGTTTCTCTCGGAATAGCTATTGAGACGAGATTAGAAAAAAGTTATGTAGGTACTGCGGTGATTTTAAAGTTATAGAAGTTGAATTTAGTTGACGGTCATTTTGTTTATTGATTAGAATGTCGGCAATTGAAATAAAGCAATTAAACAAATGATTACAGTTACTAACATTGAAAAATATTAATTTTCACCGATCTTATTATTTATGATTTTGATTAATTTAAATAAAGAAAATAGTTTATCAAAAAATTAATACATAAATTATTTTGGTATGGTTTGTAATATGATCTTATTATTTTATCTATTTTTATAGTGTTTCAAGCTCTATGATTTTGGGGAGTGGGTCAGGTTATTAAACAACTCGTATAACGTTGAAAAAGAATGTTGGACGCCACTATATTTAAACTTTCTAAACTTGACAAGCGATTAGTGATGAAAATATAGAAAATCACTAACCATAATGATATTATAATTAAATAAGGTAGCGACAAATTCTAATTCACAGAGACTTGATTATTCAAATTTAAATGATTTATTAATAACTTATCTGTGGAATCGAGGTAACATATAAGGAGTGACTGTAGAGGCCTTCTTGTTAAATTTTCAAAGGTAAAGTGAAATCTCGTTAACTCCTTTCGGTGGTTGAACTAAACTTCTTGATGTATTCTAAACAGGCAGCTTGTACGTTCTTCCAGATTTCTAAACACGTTCTTCTAAAATTCATCTAGATACAGCTTATATTGAACCATCTATATAGTTTCTATTGAACTTCTACTGAAACCATCTATATACAGCCAAGCTACAAGGAAAAAGGTAAAAATTTAAAGAAAGGAGTCAGGAAGAGTATATAGGAAACAAATTATGCTTTTTACTATCAAATGCACAATTTAATACTATTATTTGAATAGCTTCACAGAGACCAAATTTAATAGGAAAAGAAAAAGTTGTTATGGGTTAAAAGATTTTATATTTGGCATATAGGAATAAAAACAAAATTACTTCTCTTGTTAAAAATAATTTATTTTAAATCATAAATTGACATATTTTTAAAACCGAGTTGTAAATATGAGTAGTTAATGGTCAAATTTTAGTCTTCTTTTTCTTCCTGTTCTCATCAAGAACCACAGAAATTATTAATTAGATATCTAATTATTTTAAATTATCATATGGCCAACCTTATATATCAAATTACACTAGAATTAGCTGATAAACTCGGTATTAAGGAAAAAAAACTGACAGGTTTTTTTTCAAGCTTTCTTTTGAAAAGCACGTTTTCAGAGGAAGCTTGCTCTCGCATTTTTGCGGATTTTTCACAAAGAAAAAGTTTATTTGGAAGATTATTTTGTTTAGGAAACATAAACAAGACTCTACTTTTGAGGATAGAAAAATCCATATAACTTTTTCGATTTAATTACCGCTTCTTTGGAAGCCACATTTGGCCCCATACCACCTCAGGTAGGTTTAAAATATAGTTTGGATATAAAATTAGTTAAAATAATAATTCTTACATCATTTTACATAAAATAAATCATTATTTTAGGCCTTTTATTGTTAGTTTTTTAACTAGCTCATTTACAACTTAAATAGGTATAGTATAACCGTGTCAAGGTATACCTACCTCTGGCTACCTAGTAAACCTACTCATGTCAAGAGTCATAAGATAATAATTGGAAGTAAATTGTCTCTTGCTGTAGTATGGATGTTTAGCTGCAGAAGCATCCTTGAATCCACTCTGTACTGTCAAATGGTGATGGAAATTGTGTACATATTGAATGGGAAAATACGGAGGATCCCTGGAAGTTACAGATAAGCCTTAGACATAAGTTTGAAAATTAAAACTCAAAGATATAATTTATTTAAAATAATCAATTGCCTTTTACACTTAATTTCATTAATTTTTCCGGTAATTTACACTCACTTTGTAAAGCAAATCTTCTAGAAGTGCCGCTAAAAGCTCTGTATCTAAAGGGCTATTTTGTTTGTTTTAACCTAAAAAAAAAAAAGAATCACATTAGTAAAAATAATTATATGATATAGCAACAAAAGACTTACCTCAACCCCAAATCTTTGACATATAATCCACTTTAACCCATTTGTGTTAAATATAGAAAAGAAAAGTAATCATTGTTTATTATTGTACTACTCGAACCCAGAATCGTGAATTTTCTTTAAATATACGAAAGAAATTTATAACAAAGTCTTATTTAACACATTTAAAAATAGTAAAGCATAGTATCTCTTTCTTAACAAAATAATAGATAAAATTATATAATATATTATATAATCAAATGAGGAAATCAATCATTTAGATATAAAAATAATGTTGTTAATATGTATTTAAGTGACTACCCTCATTTGCTTTTTTGCAAGTGATAATTTTGTCTATTTTTGTTTTCTCTACGTTACGAAATCCTGATTAAATTTAATGACATCGTAAATGTACGGAATACCCCGCGGAAACACTGGCGCATCGTGAAACACGATAATTTACAAAGGATAGTGAAATTGAAACATTTTGTATATTAATTTAAAAAGTAACAATGTAGTTTAAACTTTGTTATCGGATTGGGATTTTCCACTAAGCATAGGGAAAAAGCATTTCAGATAAATAAATATAATTTAAAAATGGATTGTACCTAGATAAAAATAAAAACATTTATCTGAATTATCTGGTTTATTATAAACAATTTTAGTTAAATTATTATTTGTTACTAGTAGATTAGGTAACTAATACATTACATGAGTGATAAAAATTACTAACCGAGGTAAACGGTTCAAAAGAATTTTAAAATTTTTCGATAAAACAAAAAATCGAAAACTCGAAAAATCTAAAAATCGAAATATCGAAAAATCAAAATCAAAAAATCGAAAAATGTTTCTTGAATATAAATGTAGAAAAAACAAAAAATCTTATACTGCTGAATAAGGAATTCTATTTAAAAAAATTAAAGGGGTGACTTTTACTCCGAAAATCGAAAAATCGAAAAATCGAAAAATCGAAAAATCGAAAAATCGAAAAATCGAAAAATCGAAAAATCGAAAAATCGAAAAATCGAAAAATCGAAAAATCGAAAAATCGAAAAATCGAAAAATCGAAAAATCGAAAAATCGAAAAATCGAAAAATCGAAAAATCGAAAAATCGAAAAATCGAAAAATCGAAAAATCGAAAAATCGAAAAATCGAAAAATCGAAAAATCGAAAAATCGAAAAATCGAAAAATCGAAAAATCGAAAAATCGAAAAATCGAAAAATCGAAAAATCGAAAAATCGAAAAATCGAAAAATCGAAAAATCGAAAAATCGAAAAATCGAAAAATCGAAAAATCGAAAAATCGAAAAATCAAAAAATCGAAAAATCGAAAAATCGAAAAATCTAAAAATCGAAAAATCGAAAAATCGAAAAATCGAAAAATCGAAAAATCGAAAAATCGAAAAATCGAAAAATCTAAAAATCGAAAAATCGAAAAATCGAAAAATCGAAAAATCGAAAAATCGAAAAATCGAAAAATCGAAAAATCGAAAAATCGAAAAATCGAAAAATCGAAAAATCGATAAATCGAAAAATCGAAAAATCGAAAAATCGAAAAATCGAAAAATCGAAAAATCGAAAAATCAAAAAATCGAAAAATCGAAAAATCGAAAAATCGAAAAATCAAAAAATCGAAAAATCGAAAAATCGAAAAATCGAAAAATCGAAAAATCGAAAAATCGAAAAATCGAAAAATCGAAAAATCAAAATCAAAAAATCGAAAAATGTTTCTTAAATATAAATGTACAAAAAACAAAAAATCTTATACTGCTGAATAAGGAATTAAAAACCCTTTGAAATGAGGTATCAAAGGCTACCCCTTTCTATTTAAAAAAATTAAAGGGGTGATTTTACTCCGAAAAGGTTGACGGGGCAGATAAATAATTTTAATTAGAAAATGTCATTTTAGAAATAAAAATAGACCTGTTCAAGGATTTTTCTCAAAACGTAATAATAAAGCCAATAATTAATATATTCCACAAATATGGACCACCCTGTATAGATCTACTGGTGTGCGCGCAGTGGCGTGTGTACATGATGCACGAATACATTCATGTACCCGACTGTAAAGCACATGTCTAGTGTCGCCGATTTATGGATAATTACCTAAAAATCGGGGTTTTCCACTTTTTTGCGGATAAAATGTTCATTCAATACCGGTTTACCCTGATATATAGAATATGATAAAACTGGCACGGCTTGAGACGAAGGCAATAAGTAGTGACAGTAGTCACATTTCACACTTGACAATTTTACATTACGTTTAACAACATAAAACAAAAGAAAAATAGAAGCTATAAATTGCGTTTTGTTTTTTAAATACCGTTATTGCAACCTGCCCAGAAATGTTGAGGGTAAAATTTTGCCGTACTCCTGTAAGAATAGCGGATAAAAACGGTTTTTTTTCAAATTTCCCGCGGGTAATGTCAAAAATCAGATCGGCAACACTGCACGCGTCCTCAGTCTCCATGGAAGATTAGATATTGTGTTAAATTGACTACGAGAAAAGTTTAACGTGTGTATACCGTCCACTGGTAATTTGATAGTTTTGAGTTTTCACTTGTGTCGGCAGTCTTCAATGACTGCCTCATTTTTTTTATATATATTTTTTTTTAATTTGAAAACCTTAATTTTAATGACTTCTTTACAGTTAAAAAAAGGATTCACCCTATATATTATATCATTATATTATCACATTTATTCCCGAGTTCTATTTATTAAGACGTGTTCAACTGTGAGATTAGACCTTTTCCGTCTGCCATGGTTTTTCTTTCGCCCCTCGTTGACTCTGAGAATAGCCCTTGAGCTACCTTCCATTCTCCGATCATTAACCCGTAAATGCCCTATTTTAACACTCCTAATAACTTATTTGATTGCCGGTACCTGATTCTCTTAATAAATTGCACTTTCCACTCTTAACTAAATAGAAATTTTTCTGTGAAAGAACATCTTTAATTCGTATGTGCCTCTAGTACGGGCAAGAGATATAGTGTGACTTTAAAGCTTTAAATCCAGCTGGCAACATACAAAAAAAAACTAAGGATATTGATACATCACCTTTAACAATAGTAGAGGAGCATTCAAGAGATTAAGTATACTTAGTTTAGATGTAATTTTCAATTATGGCTTGTGTTAATAGGAAATAAAACTACATATTTTAATTAGAAAGTTTATTTTATTGCTCTATCAGTGGCGTCTCTGCAAACATCTGAACCAACTACAAACGAACAAATAGTGCACCGAAAAATGATTGTGACAAACACAGAAGAACTGACTGTCAATGCCAATGAAGTAAACAAAGAACATCAAAACAAAGACGAATTTGATGAAGACGGATACAAAAAAGTCAATCAAAGGAGAAGACGACAAAATAACTTCGGAAGCGCTAAAACTGAACATGATAATGGTTTTGCTGGTGAAGATCGGAAAGTTTGGCTATACATTTATCGGGTCAAACGTACGGCAACTGAAAATGAAATCATGAAATACCTAACTGAAAATAGGAATCTAAAGAAGGAATCTCTACTTGTAAAGGAACTTCTTAGTCTTAGTAACCAGTTAAAAAAATTTGTAGTAGCTGCACTTTTAGAAAACAAAAAATCAATGTACAAGCCAGAGTTCTGGCCCAAAAATGTGGGCATTAAAAGGTTCCAAATGGACAGACATAACGACTTCTTCTACGACAGAGGAGGAAATTTTGCAGAAAAATAGAAAGATAGGAAACAAGGACAGTAGTGGGCATGTGTAAAAAAGAAATTAGTTTGTTACATCAAAATGTACAATCAATTGACAACAGTGTGGATGAGTTAGAGGAGCTTATAAGTAATATTTGGCAGTGCCAAGTCTTATCCATTACGGAACACTGGAAATCAAGAGAAAAGATTGAGGATTATGGAATAAATGGTTTCTATCTGTGCACAAGCTTCTGTAGAGAAGAAAATAAACATGGGTGCAGTGCAATGTATCTACGAAACGGTGTGAAAGGGAAAGTTCGAATGGATATTCAGGTATTGTCAGTGTGTAACGAAATAGAATATGCAGCATGTGAAATAGAAGTTGAAAATGTAAATATAGTTGTTTTATCAATATACAGACCTGCGGGTTCAAGGGTACAATTTTTTTTGGAAAGGTTTGAAATAATGATAAGAATGTTAACTGAGGGAAATTGTAAAGTAGTGATAGGAAGAGATTTTAATATAAATTTAAAAGAAGACTCAATTGAGCATTTGAGATTTATTACATAATATAACTCATACTGTTAATGAATATACTAGAGTATCATCAACATCTAGATCATGTATATATAGATATAGATAATATCCTAACAAATATTTAATATAAGCATTCGCTGGTTCTGCACGCTTCCATCTTTGACCACTCCGCACAAATGCTGACATTTGAGATTAACAACCCAGGTAAAACTAATTATATTTTTAAAAGTTTTTTTAATGAGGAAAATATAAATGAATTTATAGAAAGGTTGAAAGAGGTTAACTGGGAATTCATTAAACAGGTAGACAAGTGTGACATTAATAAGCAATGGGAATCTTTTATGTGCACCTTTTCATACATTTTCAATACATGTTTCCCATTGAAAAAAGACAAAGAGAAAACCTCTAACAAAAATGTCAGTTTTGTCCTATGAGTGACTCTGAGGTGGAAGAATACAAAAAAAGTTTAAATAGGTTTTGAGATAGTTATAAAAGGGTAAAGAAAGAGTATAACAAGAAACTATTAACTAGAAAAAAGAAAGCATTTGGAAAACAAATATCTGACTCGGACAATAAAGCTAAAACAACATGGCAAATAGTGAGTAATATAAATGGCAAAAATAACCAACATACTATACAAATACCGGGGGAGGCGTCAACAGTGGCAAATAATTGTATGACTTTTCTTGAAAAGTCAATAACAGATGTAATTTCTGGCCTAAGTAAAAATAATTATGTAAGTACAATATCTAGTAACTTAAAGTCTATATATGTAATACCAGTAACTGCAATGAAAATTGTAGAGATTGGAAAGAAACTCAAAAATAAGATGAGTAGTGGTATAGATGAGGTACCAACAAAAATTATTAAAAAATATATTGAGCAAATTGTGAATCCACTATAGTCTATTTTTATGCATGAGAGAGTATTAAAATAATAAATCGTTCGTAATCCTAGGCGTACCACTTCTTTTAGTAGACAATTAAAATATTTTTTGAAATTATTCCTCGAGTATGCACTTATATTTTCACCTAATTAACCTGCTTATAACTTCTAAACAGCTGAAGGTAAAAAACTGCAATTTTTTCTAAAATGTTTTATTTTCCCACTAGGTATATTAAGAACATTGTGTCAAACGGGTTATGTAGGTATAAGGGTTTAAACTTTGACTTTTAAACAACGTTACGTTCATA
Organism: Psylliodes chrysocephalus; assembly: GCA_927349885.1. NCBI lineage: Eukaryota > Metazoa > Arthropoda > Insecta > Coleoptera > Chrysomelidae > Psylliodes > Psylliodes chrysocephalus. Next base: position 19,628,494 of record OV651817.1, read on the forward strand.
AATAATAATTTTAATATAAAAACTACTTCTTACCTACAAATCCAAATCAGAATCGAAATCAGAAGATGAACTGTCGCAACCAATATTTACAATCATTTACGATCATTTCATCAGTAATATTGTCCAACTTCCACATTTTCTCTTCTTCTTTAATCGTATGATTTACTGCCTTTTCCCAGTTTTCAGGCTTCACATTATTTACAGCCTCCAAAAACAACTGTTTAACATCACTCATTTTAAAAGAAATATTTTTTCTTGAAACTTTTCCCTTTATCTGTGCCCATATCAGTTCAATCGGTTTTACTTCGCAATGATATGGTGGTGATCTGCACCGTCATCCCACGATTTTTTGCAATTTTATTAATTTCATTTTTTAATTTCTCTTTATGAAGGGAACACAAATGATACAGTTTTTTTCTCACAGAACCGGGATGGAACTTAATATTCTTTGAATTTAGCCAATTCTGTAAATCTTTTTTTAACCACTTGGTTGTGGGCATTTTTTCTATAAGTCTCGAGTGATAACTGGCATTATTCATTACTATTATACAGTTCTGAGGAAAAATATCTATAATTTGTTCGAACCACTCTTTAAAGACATCAGCATTCATGTCCTCATGGTAGTCACCGGTACGAGTAAATTCAAAAATCAATAAACCACCTTTAACAAAACCGTTTGAACTACCGATGTGGGCTATTATTAGTCTGCGCCCCTTTCCTGATGGTGGATTTAAACCAGTAGATAAATTATTTAAAAAAGCCTGTCTTCGACTTGTAACAGTTTCATCTTGCCAAAATGTATTTGGTTTATGTCCCTCGTTGATCCATGTTTCATCTAAATAAAATATATTTCTTCTTTGGTTTCTTATTTCTTTTATAGTTCTTAGGTAATTTCTTCTCCATACTACAATATCGCTTCTTTCTATTAAAATAGACTTTTTGGAATGCTTAATCTATAGAAAACCTATTTCTTTTAAAAGTTTCCATAGTGTGCTTCGACTCATTTCAGGTTAATCGTTATCATCTCGAACCGTGGCAAGAACTTTGTCTACTGTCGGAAATTCTTTTCTAAAGAAGAACGCATGCACTTTCCTTCGAAGTCTTTCTTTTAAAAGATTTTCTAATTGAAATTTTGGTTTTCCTGGAGCTTTACGTGCTGTTTGAAACTCGCCATATTTCTCTTCTTTAACAACTGTGTAAATCGTAGATTTCCCAACACCAAGCGTATTACTAACTAATTCCACTGTGTCGTCAACACTTTTACATAAATGTTTGTCTATAAATGATTTAAAACAATTAAATATTAATTTTTTTTTTCATTAACTGTTAAAGGACCGATTTTTGGTCGTTTACGCGGCCCTTCCAAATTTTCCATGATCACACTAGAATTCACACTGCACCTTGCAAGTTGCAACTAAACGACATTTAGTAAACTGTCAAGAATACACAACTTGGACCTCCTTACTAAATGGAAAACCTATAATCGCATTTTTGGTGAAATTTGTTGGGAAGGTATTTATCTACTTATAATTCGATTACTGTAAGAAATTCTTGGAAGTAAAATAGAACAAAATTGGCAAATAGGTACTTATTGAAAATAATCTTAAGATACGGCTATGTAATCTTTAATACACAGGGCTTTGTATTGTTCTGTACAGCTTATGTTTATAAAGGACCAATAAAAGACCCAAAACTTGTAATAGCTCAGGTACATTTATTACAATTTTAGGAAATATTTAGATTATTCTGTAAAAATATTTAAAATGACCGTACTAAGTTTTGCATTAGAAATGCTGTTTTATTACTCTCTCATACATAAAAATAGACTATAGAGCCGGCCCTGCTGCTCTATAAATATTATACCCATCTATTAATATCTCAGAATCATAAATGTCCTTAGTAAGATAAGTTTCACTTAAACAAACTAAAGTAGGTCTTCCATCTATTACCAATGCATGCATTTCGGCAAAGTGAAATGGTAGACTTTGTACATTAAGTGTTAAAACAAAATTTTTACCCTTTACGTTATGTCAAAATTAGAAAAATATTATATGTAACACGTCACAAAATGCAGCTTTGTGTAACTTGTTCATGTTGCGGGACCTCGCTCTGCACGTCACTCATTACATAAAATAAGGCATTTCGTAATTGGTTGCATAAATAGTTATTAAAGCGCCGTTTATATTTTTATTTTCTATGTAACGTATGCAACTTTTAAACACAAAAACATTATCATAATGATAAAATAAATATCTAATAATTAAAAAAGACCAACACAAGACTAACAAGCCGCGATACTGTGTAATAAATATTTTCTGTTAATATTAAAAACGATATGGCCCTCCGACTATTTTTTGTATTAAAATAAAACTTTCAGGAAAAATGCAAGATATATTTCTAAACATCAAATTTTGGATCTTAATAGCTTTACCGAGTTATGCCGTTTGTTTTGTCCGTTGAATCAAAGCACGCAACCACTGTGACGCTTACCCCTCCCTATCCCGCTCTCTACATAACTTTTTCTTCTTATTATTGCGGTGCATAACAGCACAGAGCACAGCATACACCCACAGCCCGGCAAGGAGAAGTAAATCAAAAGATGAAATTGAAGGTTTATAATCGCAGTCGCCTGGGGCGCGTAACTCGGTAAGCCAATCACAAAGCGAGTATCTTATCTCTCTAGCCAATGGCCGACGGCTTTACCCCCGGCAGCACGGCTGCTAGCCAAAGGACTCGACAACACTATCTCACATGCAGTGCCTCCAACAGAACGCCTCAAACTAACATATCGCGTATATTGCCCGATATTCCTCTAATCCGTCGTATATTTTAGGGGTTTATTCGCGTTTTCGCTATTTTGAAGGCTGTGATACTCGTTTCGATTAATGTGTTTGTGAGTGATTGTGTTTTTTTTCTTCTTAAAAGTGACTTCACTGGAGTATGGAATGATGTCACGATTTTATATAAATTCTAATTCATCTTTAGCCAATTATCAGCAGTATGAGGTAAGTCTGTCGTTTTAATGTAAAAAAAAAAATTAAATACGGACCCGGAAACAAGCAGTTACAATTATTAGAAATAATATTGTTTATTCGTTCGATTTCTAAATACCTATACAAGATTACATATATTAGCACGAAAATAAAAGATTTTAATTAGGGCCTCGAATCTTTTCTCGACAAAACAAACATAAATGAATAGGTACTTACAATTTTATTTAATAGGGGATATTAATAATTAAGCTGATGAATTATTTCATGAATAGCGTAAATTATATGAAAAAGGTTTTAAATCTTTAATTAATAAACCAACCAGAGTTACCCCCAACTCAGCTACTTGCATTGATCATATTTTTGCTAAAATAAAATCAGAGAATTATTTTAATTCAGTAAAAGTTTTCGTCCTTTAAATGTATTTGTGAGTGTGAGGTTAGTGGAAAGAGAACGTGCCAAAAGGAAACATTAACTTCTTAATTTGCCAACGTTTCGACGTTTATTTTTCGTCTTTTTCAAGGCTGAAAATACATAATAGGTTTTAATAAAAAAACTATAAGATTTGCATAGATATCAATATTATAAATGGTATATAGGTATATATACAACGTAAATGGTTATTGTTATTTCAATAAAACAATCATTGTTAGTATGAGAGAATTAACAAATCAATATAAACATAAAAACAAGGAGAAATAAAAACTAAAAACCTTACCTTATTAAATTAATTAATGCAAAACACATGGCATATGTAGAATTTGCCAAAACAGAACAATACATAAATAAAATGTAATCCTAAAAATAACATTTACACACAGATATCTTAAAATGATGATAAAATTAATCAAAATATTGTGGCAGTTAAAATTGTATTAAGTGAAAATACACTCAAATAAATATCTAAGACAACTTTGGACTAAAGCCTACACTAAAGCTACCTCAAATAATAACAATAATAAGGTTTTACTCCTATTTATAAAGTAAAAATGATTATTATGCAAAGATAATCTATTTATATCATAAAAGAGTGTATTATAATCACAATATATAACTCCTCCCTCCTTAAGTTTTGAAAAATATGGAACTATTTTTCAAAACATCTTCTGTGGGATTTTCTAATTATAATAATAATAATAATAATAATAATAAATTGCCTTTATTTGCTTGTAATATACAATGCACATAAACATCATGAGGCGAAGTCTAGCTTGCGCTACTCAACTTAACCTCAACATAAATATAACTTTAAAATAATCAAAAGGTATCCATCATTTACAATATAAAAAAAATAAGAAATTTAATATACAATTAATTTATGATTAAAAATCCTAACCCTGTATTTAATCTAAACTGAAATCAATGGAACTTAAAATACAATTAAATAAGGAAAAATGTTTGAAATTAATAATATATTAACGTTAGCACTGTATTCATTGCTCAACTAATAGCAACGTTTTATAATTTTGTTTTAAAAATGTCAGAGAACATGTCCTAATTTCCCTAGGTGGACTGTTATATATTGAAATGGCGTTATATGTGAAAGATCTTTTGAAAAATGATAATCGGTAATTCGGAATCGTTAAGTTGTGTGGATATCTCAAATGTAAACTGTGCAGATCTTTCCGATATATCAATTTATTTTTTAAGTATATGGGAGTTGAAGTTAAAAGAATTTGAAATACCGTGGCCGCCATCTGATATTTAAATAAATTTCCTATATTGAGCCAGCTAAGTTCTTTAATTTTATTTGATATTCTATCATACTTTCTGATACCAAATACAAAACGACAACAACAATTTTGAATCTTTTGAAGTCTGTATTTGGTTATTTGATCCAAACAAGGATAGTAAATTAAAAGTTCATAATTAGGATGGACAATACAAGACTTTCACAAAGCAACTTACGTAATTTGAAACTCAAAATACCTCGATTCCTGTATAATTGACGAATAACCAGATACGATTTTTTGACTAGGAGCGAAACATAGTCCTGAAACCTTAATTTGCAGTCATAAATAATACCTAAGTTTTTGGCACTTCTACAAGATTTTAGAGGTTCATTTTGAATGAATAACTTAAGGTTCTGTTGCACATTATGTTCTATATTTTTAGGACAAAATAATATTGTATGACATTTACTGGCATTTAGTTTAAGGTTATGATTCATAGAAAATGTATATACTGCATTTAGATCTGAATTCATGTTTTGCGAGGCTATATCTACTTCACATGGGTCAAAGGAATAATATAGTTGCGTGTCGTCAGCAAAAGAGTGCCTCAGTTAAAGATACCTGGTCAAGAGTTGTAACATTGCTTTTAAACAAGGAAATTGATTGCCTTAAACGTGAAAAGGAGCTAACAAACAAACTACTATCTGACATGGAATATACAATGAATCTACAGAAATCTGTCATTGAAAAATATAATAATGAAAATAATAATACTGTAAATGAACAAGTCCCCTCTTTTACCAAATACAGCGACATCGTCAAAGAATCACCCTCCTCTGTTCTTATAATTAAATCAGATGACAATAATGCAACTCAAAATGATGTGTTGGCCGATATAGCCAAATCAGTAAATCCAACGCGTATAAAAGCATGCATAAATAGAACAAAAAAAAATTCGTGGCGGTATAGAAATACACTGTCAAGATAAAGAATCACTCCAAGCTCTCAAAACTGGTATAAACGATAAAATTGGGAACAAATACAAAGCTAGTGAACTTATAAAATATAACCCACGCCTGCTAATAAAGAATGCTCGTGTAGATGGATTAAATACTTCTGCTGAAATTATAAATAATATAATGTCACTTAATGATATTACTGAAGTCAATCAATCAGATATTAAAATAATTACAATGCTAAAACATTTCAATAGTACAAATGTCGTAATTGAAGTCTCTCCATTCTTAAGACGTATTCTCTTAGAGAGAAAATATATATTTCTAGGCTGGAAAAAATCTGAAGTATCTGATTACTTGAGAGTAATAAAATGCTACAAATGCTGTAATTATGGTCACCTTCAAACGAATTGCACAGAAAAGGATTTATGCTGCCCCAAGTGTTCAAACAAACATAGTCTTAAGGAATGTATTTCCAGTGATATAAACTGTATTAACTGTACTAAATTTAATAAGAATGCTAGGAACAAAGTGCCTACTAATCATACATCAAATGATTCAAATTGCCCAATTTTGCAAAATTATGTTTCTAATTTAAAATCAAGAATTAATTATGGATAATAGAGTTTTTAAAAGGGATTTACTTAAATTCGGAAATTGTAATATTCGTTCTATTTTACCATCACTTTTAGATTTCTCAACATTTATTGTCCAAGAATCATTTGATGTAATGGCTGTCACTGAAACATGGCTATCGCCTGAAATAACATCTGACATTTTACATATATCGTCTTATAAATTTTTACGTGCCGATCGTAATAGACATGGCGGTGGTATTGGCGTATTCGTTAAAGACCACTTTCAAACGGAAGTCTTGGATTTAAATGTCAATTTTGATAATAAAATTTTAGAAATGCTTTGGGTTAAAATTAGTCTTGGAAATATGGCAATTGTTTTAGGCGTCGTTTATCGTATTCCTAACACCAGTGTTGAAAGAGCAATCGACTGTCTTGATAATATACTATCATTAATAGTTCCTGATTACGATAACATTATGATAGTTGGCGATATTAATGTAGATTTACTACAGATTGGCAATAAAATTAGTAGATGTTTACAGTCTTATGCTTTTGAACAGGTAATTCAGGAACCAACGAGAGTAACCTCGCACTCTGCAACTCTCCTTGATCCTATCTTTCTTAATTTTGCAGCCCAATGTCATAAATCTGGTGTTTACAATACTGATCTTTTTAGTGATCACAGCCTTTCTTATTGCGAAATTTCTTCTATGGTGCCAAAATTACCTCCAAAAATGATTACTTTTAGGGATTTTAGACGTTTTGATTTAGATCTTTTTGATAACGACCTTCGTAATGTTCGCTGGTCTGACATTTTGTATATACGTAATATAGAAGAAAAAGTTCAATTTCTTAGAGAAAACATTTTAAATTTATTCGATATTCATGCACCGATAAAAACGGTTAAAGTTAGTAAACCTAAAGCTCCCTGGTTAACTGACAATTTAAAACTTATCCTGAAGTTACGCAATAAAGCCTTTTCAAAATATAAAAGACTAAAAACAGTTGAGAATTGGGAACATTATAGAGAATTAAGAAACTATGCAAAAGCTTCGCTACGCAGAGAAAAAGCTGCATATTTGCATTCTCTGTCAAAGCAAAAAAATACATCTACCTTTTATAAAGCTTTAAAAAATTTCAAAATACAATATACTAAACCTTCCAACATTCCAACACATTTGTCTGATCCCGATGATATAAATAGTCATTTTATATCAGTTTTTCAAAATGACGAAACTGCATGCTCAAGCAATATTGATTATTATCAACATAACAAACATAATTCAGGAAACACTTTTTCTTTTAGAATGACAGATACATCAACCATTTTAAAAATAATTCAAAAAATCAAAAGCAATGCTAAAGGAGCAGATGGTATTACTTTACAAATGCTTAAACTATGTTTTCCAGTTATAGGTGACTACATCACTCATACTATTAACTGTTGTCTTGAGATAGGATTCTTTCCTAATTCTTGGAAAGAAGCTTTAGTGTCGCCACTTTCTAAAGTATCCAATCCTGAATCATGCAATGATCTACGTCCTATCAGCTTATTATGTATACTTTCAAAAATATTAGAAAAAGTTGTCTATCTTCAGTTAAATGATTACGTAAACAGTTCCAAATTGATAGTTGGTGATCAATCCGGATTCAGAAGTGGTCATAGTACAGTAACAGCCCTAACAAGAGTTTGTGATGACATTATCGGTTCATTTGATAAAAATATGTCAACTGTATTAGTTCTTTTAGATTTTAGTAAAGCTTTTGATACGATTAATCACAAACTTCTTATATCTAAATGCAAATATCTTGGATTTGATAATGTGGCTCTTAATTTCTTCAAATGCTACCTTACAGACCGAAAACAGAGAGTCGTTATTGGTGGTAAATGTTCCAAATTAAAATCTATTTGCTCTGGCGTCCCACAGGGCTCTGTGCTAGGACCCCTTCTCTTCCTATTATACACGTTTGATATGACTAAATATTTACAATTTTGCAAAAAACAGTTATTTGCAGACGACACTCAATTATATTTTCATTTTAATCCTTCCGAATATGAAATAGCTAATGTCCGCATAAATCAAGATTTGCATAAAATAAGCGAATATGTGAAAGGGCATGGTTTGAAATTAAATGCTAAAAAATCAAAATCTTTGTTGTTTTCTCCAAAAATATATAAGAATATGCTTAAATCGGACATGCAGATTAGGGTAAATGGTGAACAAATAAAATTTTCTCCATGTGAAAAGAATTTGGGTTTGTATTTAGATGAAAATTTAAAATTTGTTGAACATGTTTCTCAAGTGTCAAAAAATTGTTATTTTCGTCTAAGACTCTTATATGCAAGTAAACAATATTTAACATTTAACATGAAAAAAACCCTATGTGAAAGCTTGGTAATCTCTAAAATAACATACTGCATCTCTGTATACTATCCTTGTCTCGACAGGGCTACTGCAAACCGTTTACAAAAAATACAAAATTCGTGTTGTCGGCTTGTTTGTAACAAAAGAAAATATGACCACATATCACCTTACATTATTTCATTAAAATGGTTGAAAATGGATTCTTTGTTCAAATTTCTTTTCTTATTATTTTTAAGCAATTTATTAAAAGCTAATTCACCATTATATTTAAGAGAACGGATTACGTATAGGATTGACGCACATGCCTTAAATTTGCGAAATCGCCATACTATCGCCATGCCACGACATAGAACTGCCATGTTTCAACGGTCATTTAGCTATAATGTCGCTAAAGTATACAATTCACTAAATACACACTTAAAATCATATTTGAGTACTAGTTCATTTAAAATAATGTTAAAATCATATTTTCTTGGTAGCCAAGCAAATGAAAATATTTAATTCATATTCTATTTTATTTATTTTATTTGTTTTATTTAATTCTTGTTCTTAATTTAAATTTGAATTCATCCGTAGACATTCAGCGTAATGTAGAGTAGGTTAGGTTTAAGTTAGTTTTAGGATTTGTGATATGGTTAAGTTGAATGGCCATTTGGCTAGACTACGCCATTTATACTTTGTAAATGTTGTTTTGCTGGTATAATAAAGACGTTTATTATTATTATTATTAAGAGTGTATATTTACATGCTCCAATAATTTATAAAGGTCTGAAAAATATATGGAAAACAAAAGGGGACCAAGAACAGAGCCTTGGGGTACTCCTGATGTTACACACCTAAAGTTAGATGATTTCTCTAACGTTACTTTTTGGTAGCGGTTACTTAAATAAAATTTGAAAAATCTTAGTGAGGTTTCATCGAAACCAAAATATTTGAGTTTGGCACAAAGAAGCTGATGATCTATAGTGTCAAACGCTTTAGAAAAGTCAAGCAGAGTAACTATTGTAGCTTTTCCTTCATCCATTGATCTTATAATGTTATCTGTTAAATCTAAGAGTAATGTTGTAGTACTAAACCCCTTTCGTTTTCTTTCTTCTAAATCTTCTTAAAAGTTGTCTTCTGTATTTAATTAATATTAAAATAATTATGCAAATAAAAATTATAAAAATTGTTCCAAAAGTGCTTGAATAATTAAAATTATTTTGAATTTTTTTAATTGGCTTTAATTGTTTAAAAATTTGTTTAATTTCATATAAATTATTAAAATCTAATTTGGTTATATTAGAAGTTTAATAAGATTTTGAAGTTTGAATCTTCTTCATGTCGATCTTCGGTAAAATAAATGGCTTTCTTCTGCTCAATTAAATATTGTTGATATATCTTCTTTCATTGGCCCAAATTTCACAAGATTTTGGTATCTTGAGTAACACATGTGATCTTGTCTATATACTGGTTACTGTCAGTGATGGATTTACGCCTAGGCCCGTGAGGCCCGGGCCTAGGGCGGCATAATTTGAAGGGCGACAAAATTTATGAAATGAAAAAATTTTAGAGGCACAAGAAAGTAAAGACAATCAATTTCAAAAATTGGTTCAGATTAGTTTTTATAAAAAATTTTCGATAGAAAATATTATAATTCAATTCATTAATTTACTTCTCAATCTGTATGGGTAACATATTAATTTTTTAATCGATCAACTATAGTTTTTATTGAGTAATATTCTTTACTTTTTTGTTCCTTTAGTGAGATTAATCTTACGTGTATGAAACATTTTGAAATTATTAAATCCGAATGACTTCTCTATTTGTTTATAGTGTGAAATAAAAATACCGAAGATTTGCATGTACCTGATTAAAAAAAAAATATTAACATAAAGAAAAAAGTTTTCTATTCAATCCATTCTTTGTCTCAATATTTTTTTTATTCAGTAGTATTGAATAGCGTTATGATATTCATTTAAAAGTGTCAGAACATTTTTTGTTTATAAAAATAATTTTTTATGAAAAATAAATCCTGTCTTTTTCCATATTCAATTTTTTAAATCATCAAAATAACTGTTAAAAAATTGAAAGTTTTATCTAAAATAAAAAAAAATTAATTCGATATTTCTCATATTTGCAAAATCTTTAATTACATCTACAAATTTCAATAATTTCTGAAAATCCAAGTGCAAGAATTTCGAAAGTATGTGAGCTGATGTATATTAAAGCGGTCGACTTATGATATATGGTTACATTTATGTGGTTATTATAAATATAAATAAAAAGTTTTAAGAATTTTATTTATTATCTGAGTGTTTTATTTATGTGATCGTAATCTCAATAACTTCAGTGAAGCGGGAGTATTGTGCATTATTGAGACTTATAAGTAGTTCGGGTATGTATTTCACATGTTTACAGAAAACAAAAACGCTACGCTTGACAGTTACTGACGTGTTTGACTTGGTTTTGTTGTATTTGTATTTCAATAAATTAAGTTACTTTAAAATAAAAATATTGGATAAAAATTAATGAAATTCATTTTATCAAAAAGGGCGGTGTATCGAACGGGGCCTAGGGCGGCAGCAAGCCTAAATCCGTCACTGGTTACTGTTAAATTTTGCAAGAATTTGTTCACGTATTGACGGGATTATTAAGACCATGGAGGAAGGATAATTAAGAGTTGCCGTTTCTTTGTATAAATATGGCAACATGTTTGCCTTCAGCGACATGTGGGATAGTTTTGTGCAACTAATACTCAGTCGGTAATATAAAAAGCTGTAATGCTATTTTAATTTGAAAATTGGCGGGCTTTTGAATTTACTTCGACAAAATATAAGAATTTTACATTTTTAATAGCATTTTTTTAACACGCATCTCAGGCGTGTCAAAAAATGCTAATAAAAATGTAAAATTTTATGTTAAATAATTTTAGAGGTAAAAAATAAATAGGTAATACAAAATTGTATTATAACTAAATATTATTTGTTGAATCTTTATTGGTTACAACAATAAACATAATATATATTTTCTGAATAAACAACTATTTTAAATAACACAAAACGAACAAAATTTTTCTTTAATCGTGCGAAATAAAACAAGAGTTCCATCCATAAATCCTGAAAAGAAAAAAAAACAATTGTTGAAAGCGAAAAACTTCCTAAAGCACATAATTTTGATTGTATGTGACTAATTACTTTTGCATTTGCAGCGATTTAACTAATTTTTAATTTACTACTTCTAATTTCTATAACGTCTAATTAAGATTTTCTTGCTTTATGTAATGAAAATACTTTAGATTTATAAAGATTAAAAAGTTTGGTTATAATACATACAATTAAATTGGCATATCTAGGATAATTATCAAATTGAATATCAGAATTAAAACTTTCATTTCAATATTTGGGGATAATACAATTACGAATACGAATAATAATCCTTTTTTCAGTTGACAATAAAATGAAAATGTTTCTTCTAAAACAGTGTAAATGGGCCAGAACAATTTACTATTACAATCAAATATACGCATTTATAGGACATAGACATGCAAAAGTATCAAAATAAGTTTACTTACAGTAAATTATTACTAAATTTATGCCTAAAACTGTATTAAATAAAAGTAAAACTCAGAATTGTTTACATCGACAGCCATATTGTATTTTGTATCATTCGGCATTCGGGTTTCGTTTATCGAGTCGACTCGAGCTTTAACGAGATTTGGGTTTTGTTATCCAAAGCCAGGTTTACATTGTACAAATAATTGAATAAATTCAAATTTTTTCAATTTTACGATTGATAAATTAAAAAAATGTGAAACTATTACTTTTGGCAAGTTAATAACACATTTTTATTGAGATATTTTGTAATTATTCTGTTCTCTTTATATTTTAAATATAATTGTGTTATTGTAAAACGGACGTACGCCAGTTTCGATGCGCAGTAACTTGTTGACAAAATGCGCATATGCTATAAACCCCCGTGATTAAGACTTCATCGACTGCGATTTGTTCGAATACTGATTCTTCTAAATTAACATTTAAAATATGACAATTTGTCAAAGTTTTTCCTTCAAGAAGTTGGGGATGAAATTATGTTGACAATAATAGATTTCTTCAAGGGATGGACGGACATTCTTCTCGTTCAAACTGTGTATCTTGATGTTTTCGTGCCAAATAGGGAAATAAAGGTGTATACATTTTTACTTTCCTATCTGTATACAGATATAAGGAAAGTATAGGAATCATGATTTTTTTTCGACCTCGAGTTTTCGACGGATTTTTACGTTTTGAGGTCCCCTGAATCCGTTTTGACTATTTTCGCGATGATGTCTGTGTGTCGCATAACTCATGAACCGATACACAGAAAAACACCAAATTTCAAACTTAAGCTTTGTTCCAGCGTCCAATGTGCTGATTAGATTTTGGGCAGTGTCGGAACATCTGGGGGGGTACTTTATAGGTGGTCATTTTTATATTTTATGGAATATATCTATTATTTACGTTTGGGGAAGAAATGTCTTCAAATAAAAGTTACTTCTTATATTATTGTCTAAAATTTTTATTCTATACAAAATTTTCCTAAAATGGTCCGTATTCGAGAAATTTGACAAAATGTAAAATATAGTTTTTTATAAAAATTGTTCAAACATATTGTAATATAATTCTCTATAATTTTTATCCCATACATAATTTCTCTAAAATGGACCGTATTCGAGATATTTGAGAAAATGTGTAAATTTCGAAATTTGAAGAAAACTCAAAAACGGATAAAGAAAAAAAACATTAAATTTTAAACTTAAGTTTTATTTCGGCCTGACGTGAAATGATTAGATTTTGGACAAAGTCGGAACATCTGGGGAGGTACTTTATGGGAGGCAGTTTTTATATTTTATGGAATATGTCTCTTATTTATGTTTGGAGAAGAAAATTGTTCAAATAAAAGTTACTTCTAATATTATTATCTATAATTTTTGTTTTATGTCAAAATTTCCTGAAATGGTCCGTATTCGAGAAATTTACCAAAATGTGCAAAATTCTGATTTTTATGAAAATTGTTGAACTAAAAGTTGTTTGCGATATCGATCTTTATAATTTAATGTTTATATATGATTTTTCTAAAATGGACCGTAATGGAAAAATTGGAGAAAGAGTGCTAAATTTAAATTTTTCAGTATTTTCGTTTTCAATGAATATAGAAAAATGTTTCGAGGTAGATGTATGTGGAAAATGTACATATTTAGTTTATCCTCTAAACATTTATAGAGTTGCTGCAATAGGTTGTACAAAATAACCGGAAAAAGCCTATAATAACTAGATAGGAAAGTCATGTGTTGGACACATCAGATTTTTATGTCTGAGCTGGAAACTATAGAATTATGTAAAGTATTTAATTTTGCAAAGGTTATATATAGCATTTTTTAAATTATCTATAAAAGAAATTGCCATTTGACAATCTAAATCAATTTGTGATATAATGGCTTGAAAACTAATATAACTTTCAAGTGTATTAAGTCTGTTATACCTAAATAGCTTCTTGAATTTTTTCCATATCAGCTTTAAATTTCTTTTGATTTTTGCCTAAGATTGTGATTGATTTATTATAATGATCAACAAATCTTTTGTACAACGAAATTTGAAGATTTGTTTCACTGATAATATTTTTTTGATTTACTTGCAATGTTTTGATAGCATTATTATATCTTTCTTCGTCATCAGAATCAAGATTCCCAAATAATAGCCATTTGTTAATTTTTCCAATTGCATTTAATAGAGCTCTTTTATGTCTTACATGAGGAATTAAGTTATTAATCTTTTTCTGAACAGTAATTATTAAATATTCTGTTCTTGTTAACATATTTTGCGATAAGCTATGATAAGAGATAGGATTAGTTGCATTAACATGAATTATACTTATCGATTCAAAATGATTAACTAAAATATTAACTTGTTTAACTACTTCTTCTAAATCTAAATAATGTAAAAACGTATATTTGCTATATACAGTATGGTTCAAATGAAAGGAATAAATTCATTATAATGGAAGTAGTTGGTTTTTCGAAAAAATGCTCGGACAGGTCAATTTTGTTTACTCAAAGCGCAATTTTTTAAATAGAATTCAATTTTCCCCCACTTCACATTTTTGGGCAGTGACGTCACTGACAATTTTTTTAAATAGTAACCCCAATTTCTTTTTCTTGATTTTTGATAGATCTTGCACTTTCCTACTCGGAAACATAATATTTGAAATATAATTATTTGTAATTAAGTGCTTAATCTAACAAAATAATTAATGACGTCACTGCCCAAAAATGGGAAGTGGGGGAAAATTAAATTCTATTTAAAAAATTGCGCTTTTAGTAAACAAAATTGACCTGTCCGAGCATTTTTTCGAAAAACCACCTACTTCCATTATAATGAATTTATTCCTTTCATTTGAACCATACTGTATAAGTTTAGCGTTTCTTAACTGAATAGGAAGCAGAAAATTTTCGATCGTGATCTGTATAACAGAAGATATACATGTATTTGGTATACATAAATGACTTGTAGAACTTGTACTTGGAACAGCGTCGTTATCAAAATTGATTTCATTTTCGTCGATATCCTGTATCAATTTTTCTAAATTATTTTTTGGTTTTCTAACAATATTTTTATGATAAGTACCCTTATCTGTTTTTTTTTAAATACTTATGTCTTCAATGACATTTGCTCTTTTAAATTTTGATAATTTTTTATTTCTCGATTTTGTTTTGACAAAACATGACTTTTGTTTAGAATAGTTATCTGGTTCAGATCTCTTTTCATTTAATTTGTTTATTAAATTTTCTTTTACTTCTTCATTAAGTTGTTTAATTTTGTTATACATCTGTTTACTAATTTGCTTGGGATCTTGTACATAATTAGAAATTATTAAGTGATCATCTAAATCAAAGGGATTTGGATTATCAATGTGTCCTTTAATTATTTCAAATGGCGTGAACTTTGTCACTGAATGTTTATTATTATTATAACAAAATACAGAATTTTTAATTAGTCTATGTGGTGTGAAATGTTTGTTTTCTTCTTGTAAACATCTATAATGTTCTAATAGACTTGAATGAAACCGTTCCACTGGGAAATTTGAATTACTATTTTTGGCTGTAGTGATATGTAATTGGATATGGTGTAGTTTACAAAAATCTTCTAAATCGAAATTTTTAAATTCTGATCCACTGTCGGTAGTAATTTTTTGTGGTAGTCCGTGATATGAAATAAATTCTAAGAGTTTTTCTACGACTGATATTCGTATAACAGGGATAAGGTCAGTCTTATATCAAGAAAAAGAATCAATTATAGTCAAATAAGATTTATTAGAAATGTAAAATACAATTTAGTCGTATTGTATTTCATTTGTACTTAAAATTAAAATATATTTGGTTTTTGAAAAATTCAAAGATCAGTATATTTTGAAATTTATTAAAGCATTTTATAAATTCTTCTTTGTGTTCTATTTTTAATCTTTTCTTCAAAGAACTAGTTATTTTTTCAAACAATTTTATTTAATAACTTTTTTAGTAATATCCTATTTGTCCAAAGAATAATTTAATATATATGGGTATGTTTTAAATAAAACTACGTTTATTTCTAAAACTAGTAGTTTTTTTGAATTTTGTTCCTTTTCTCTTAAAGTTTGAAAAACATTTAAATTTAAGACAAAAGGCAAGATTGAAAGTGAAAGTTTAGTCTGTTGGTACATAATATACTATATTTATATATCTAATTTTTATTATTACACTGAATGTAACATGGCTTTTTTATTTGCCTTTTTTGGATCAACAAAATATTATTTTAATGATTTAAAATAAACTGCCAGTAATAATAATTATCTGTACCTAAACATATGCAAAGTGAAATCATAAAACGACGCATCAAGAAAGCACCAAATTATTAAACTTTTAATTTACGTAAGATGTATTAAAAGTAATTTTAAAAAACCGACTTTAAAATCGTGCAAATATCTGAACCAAATTTATATGGGACCACCCCTGAGGTACCCCCTTACTAACGAAAAGAATTATAGAAATCGGACAAGGTGGTAAAGAATTATCGCTAAACATATATAAAAAATGAAAAGTTTGAGGATTTTCCCATTGATCCAATTATTAGATTTTGACCAAATTTATATGGGATCATCCCGGAAGTACCCCCTTTCTAGCAAAAAAGAATCATTTAAATCGGACATTGTGTTAAAGAATTATCGCTGAACATACATAAAAAAAATATATACAGACGAATTGAGAACCTCCTCCTTTTTGATGTAGGTTAAAAAGGATATAATAATCTATATTATTTGTATTAACTAAAAAACTACTACGAGCCCCTTCCCAATTCAGTTGGCCCACCTTATAATTTTTTAGAAATTTGTCCTTTTGTGACAAAATAAAAGTACAACCTGAACTTTTTTTGAAAAAATTTATTTACCTACATAATTAAACTCTATTTACCAAAATATATACGTAAAAACCGATAAATTTATACAAAATGAGAACAAACAGAAAAATATTAACAAGAACAGAACATTCAAGAAAAAACAGTTTTAATGTTTACCACTGGGTAACATCGCCTTTATTTTTTATAACTGCCGAAATTCTTTGTGGCATAGTATTAACCAAGTCTTCACAAAATTGTGGTGTAAACGAATTCCATATCTCCTGAAGCCTTTCCTTTAATTCAGGGATTGTTCTGGAAGGATGTGTCCGCAACACTTTTTTCATCGCATGCCACAATGTACGTTGTAATCTTCCATCCATTTTAGTGCTTTTTTTGAAGTGTGGCATGCTGCGCCATCCTGTTGGAATACAAAATCTTTCCCTGATGTCAAACATTTCTCCATGACCGGCAACAGCGATTCTTCTAAAATGTCTAGATACTTTTCCGTATTTACAATTCCTTGGATAAAATGGAGTTTTCCTACCCCTTTGGATGACATGCTGCCTCACACCATGACTGACGCAGGAAATTTGACTTTTTTCTTTAAACAGTCCGGATGGAAGGCTTCATGTTTTTTTGCGAATTACTCTACTTCTACTGTCCCCAACACACACTTCAAATCGGGACTCATCGCTCCACTCTACTGCACGCCATTGTTGAGATGTCTAAGATCTATGTTCTTTAGCCCATCTTAATCTATTTTTCTTTTACCGTGGAGTTAAAAGTGGCTTTTCTTTGGCCTAAAACAAAATTGTCAGTTGTAAACAATTTTACAAAAAAAAAATATTTATCCAGTATGAACTTTATTATTTTTATCGTCAAAAATGTTACCTTATAAGTACCAAATCCCAGTTTGTGGGCCTCCCGATGACATGTGGATCTCGAAATGCGCCTTCCAATAGCATCACTCCATAGAACACTTAGGTCTAAATAATTGGAACGTCGATTCTTTACAATAATTCTTCGTAGCGCTCTTCTATCTGCATCTGAAACG
Source organism: Psylliodes chrysocephalus (assembly GCA_927349885.1). NCBI lineage: Eukaryota > Metazoa > Arthropoda > Insecta > Coleoptera > Chrysomelidae > Psylliodes > Psylliodes chrysocephalus. The sequence continues at coordinate 19,646,498 of OV651817.1, forward strand.
TTGCTTTTTCTCACAAATCTAGGCTTTGTAGTGACTGAACCGGTAGTTTTGTATCTTTTAACTATGTTTCTTACACTATATCTCGATAAATCTAACAAATTTGCAATTTCCGAATTTGATTTTCCAGAATTGGCAAATTTAATAATAATTGAACAAATTTTCTCATCGATAATCTTTCCTCTACCCATTTTCACGATAACAACTAACCATAAAATGTAAAAAATACATTCTGACAGTTCCATAGTAGTTTTTATTAAAAACTAATAAAAACTTCGTTTCGAAATATTTTTGATTTTTCGTTAAAAATTCTAAAAGGAAATAATAAAGTGGGAGTTTTTCTATTTGATATTATTAAAAATATACCCTTCTATAACATTATGACCTAAAATATCATGTATTATTTATTATTATATCATGGTGCTTAAAAAATTAAGATTTTAATAGTTGGGCCAACTGAAATGGGAAGGGGCTCGTATGTGGAGTTATATACATCTTCTTAAATTAATCTTATATGTAAAAATGTGGGTTCGGTTCCTAGAAGAGTACCTAATTCACTGTGCAGCCAAATTTATATTTATGGTACAGAATTTTTTGAATAAATAAAATTTTAGGTTTAATTAAACACCAAGTTTTATCAGGAATAACATTTTCTGAAAAAAGTGACATAAAATGCAGACTTTTTGCGAGCCACTATATATATTTTAAAGGAAAATCCATATTATTTTAGAAAAATAAATAAAATTTTTGTATATTCACATAAATGTGATTTATCTTTGAGAATATTGTATATGTTTGTCAAAGTTCACTAATTAAAAAAAAAAGAAATATTCTTCAAAATTTTTCTTAAATTTTTTAACACGGTACAAAATATCTTAATCCGTTTATAGTTATCGAAATTAGTAAAGAATTTTAACTCGTTTAAAAAGCGTTCTTTCTCTTTCCATTTTCTATAAAATCTAATAGACCTTTTTGAAATCGGTATTCGGTGACTTTTCTTCTGTTTTATTACCTTGAAAATGATATGATTTACATAAAAAACAAAAACTGACTTATTATTTTTGTGAAATAAAAATATGTTATTATTTTCACAATTTTCGACTAATTTTTGTTTCCAAAAAAGAAATACGATGGTCTTCTGTAGATATTAACACATTGTTTAATTGGCTTTTTATATTATTTTTTTTAAATGTTCTTTAGTATTTTCATAATTTGGGAAACAGTATAGCATTGAAACTACTATACCTGAAAAATTGTGAGTACGCTTTTAATTAATTGTCTGTTTTTTTATCTCACAATGTCTCGATAAGAAGTTATATAGAAAAAGTTAGTATTCAATATCATCCAGACAAAAAACAGAAACATGTTTAAATGAATATATTAATTAAATTATGAGTATTCTTAAACAGAGTAATATTTATTTGTATTATGGAAATAATGTTTGTGTCAACTAACTTATGTTCGATATTTATATCAATTTGTAAAGATAACTCTTGTATAATGATAATATTAAATTTAAAGGTTTTAAATAAGGACTTGCAGATATCACAATTCGAAATTCTTTTTATTGGCCATAATACTTTTTTTGGAATGAAAGCATTAGTTTCTGTTTTTCAGTTAAGCTCCATAAATTCATATTTTAATCTGAACGCTACTTAAGCGCAGTACAGTTGCAACAACTAAACAATATAGTGAACTTTTCGAAAATTTCTAAGTTAAAATGAAAATCAATTTATATTTAAAATTAAATAAGTTAACTAACATTTTTGACCGTTATGAAGTTAATAAAGTTATAAATAACGTCGTTACAAAGATTTATGTTTGAATTTTAAATTTCTATTGATGATAGTTACTTATCTACGTATTACAATAACAATACCTACATGGCTTGGCTTTGACACAAAACCCTGTATAGTAAAACTTCTAATCCGAATCAAAATCTTGAAACTATTATTTGGGGACTTAAAAGCGTGGTCCACTAGTTGGTGTAGCCTTTTAAAACATTTGGTATATTAATAATTATATATCATCAATTACCACTGCCACTGGTAAAATTTTAAATTTAAAATAGTGTATTATAATAATAAGACATTAATCATATCTTAAATGGATCGCCTACTACCATGTTTTAGAAATAAATAAAATGTAATTCTTAAATTAATAAAAATATTCAAAATAATTTAAGATTCCTTGCGTTATGTTAATAAACATTAAACTAAATTTCTCACAAATTATTTAATATTCTGTCCCGTACTTCCATGTCTCTATTGCTTCGCTGTCAACAAGTTCCGGCAAGACATATTGCATATAAAAAATTTTAATTTTATTTTGTATCTTTTCTTCCCAAAAGCTGTCAATATGAGATATTTTCTCCACTTTTATTCCTCCAGAAGTCCAAAAGCACAAAAGCACAAAAGCACAAAATGCAAAAATCCATTTGTATTATGTGCAGCTAGCCCTGAATTTGAAAATACCAATAGTGGTTCTCCTTAATGGAATTGTTCTTTTTCCAAAAAGTTATTTCTCTACTGCATATTTCTTCTGCTGCAGTCAGAACTTCAGCTCCAAATGTCCTTTAACTCTATCATAGAGTTTTGTTTTTTTTTATTTCATCCAGACTGGCAGCAACATAATCAAATTCGAATTCAATAATATGTCCACATTTAAAAACTTTTACTTGCAAATAAATTTCCAAATCTTATTTTGCTCTGAATTTATGGTCCATGCCATATCGGGTAGCTTTAGAAATAAATAAAAGATTTTAGGAGATTTTTTACAAGCAGTGACTCGTTTCCGTCTTTTATTGTGCCACAATGCACAATCAGCTTGTCACAATCGTTTTTTTTTTCTTTTTTATAGACATTGGCTAACTTTTTAAAAAAAAATTCTCTTGCAACGCGCCTTAAAGGGTGCGACAGATCAAAGCCATATGCGAAAGCAAGAAAAAATATTTACATTACTTTAGCGGATTGAAGAGATATTAACATGCTGGAATTAATAATTATTGTTGACTCGAAAAAGTATTCATTAAACAAAAACATATAATTCACATCTCAGTGTATACCTTCCAATTTCGTATATATATATATATTTTTAATAAATAAATGATAAAATTAATTTAATATAATTGAGCGAAATTACTGTATGTAAAAAATGACAACATGAATTCAAATCACTTACGTACTGTTTATCACTAAATAGTAGAAAAAGATATGTATTTTGTTGGTATCACCTTCTAGACGAAAAAGCTTTTAACGTATTTCTATTTTTATTGTAATAAAAATAAATGCTCCTGTAGGCAAAACTTAAATATATTGTTCTCTTCTAGCATTTTTTAACATTTCTATTTCTTTTCGTTTCTTTCCTTAGATTTTTTCAAAAGAGACTGACTCATATTTTTAAAGCAAATCCAGAGAGGTATGGGTTAAGCCTTTACCTGTACTTACATAAAACTTCTTTTAGTAAAATTAAAAAATAATCCGTAAAATTGGTGTACTATGAAACCCTTGCATATAATATATATGCCAATCTTAGTATTACAGAAATAAATTACGTAAAAAATAAGGTGTACAAATACGTAAAATTTATTCATCCCTCGTAAAACATCAGTAAAATATATTATAAATTGTTTTCATTCACAAATATTAATTTCTTAAAAATCTAACAGAGGCGCCACTTTCCAGACGAAAAATCTAGTAATGTAATGGTTTCGTAGTACCCCACTTTTAAAGTTTATTTTTGACTTTTTTTAAAATAAAAAAATATGTATGTGTAGGTAAAGGATAAATATATGCTCCTCTGGAACCTCTTTTTTAAAATTCAATTTAGTTTTTTCTAAAAAAATTGAGAAAATGGGTAAAAAAAGTCGAATTTTGTATTTTTTTTAGAAAAAACAGTTTCAAATTTTAAAAAAGTGTTTCCAGAGGAGCATAGATTTATCCTTTACCTACACGTACATATTTTTTTCTTTCAGAATAAGTTAAAAATAAACTTTAAAAGTGGGGGTACTACGAAACCCTTGCATGCTCCGCTCTAGAGCCAAGTAAATACTCCTCTTAATGTATAAAATCTAATATGAGTCTACATAGTTTTAAAATAAAATTGAAACAATGAATCTTACTGTAAAATAGAAAAATATTTCATGACTTTATTGATCCATCTTGTTTTATATTAATAATGTTTAATTTTAAAATAATTACTGATTCTAGTATAGAAACTTCAAAAAAATATACAAAAGAGAAAAATAAAAAAAAACATAAACCAGTTAAAAAAAATTAATCAAAGAAAATAATGCTGACATTCCACAATGTTTTTAAACTGCAAATTAGTTAAGTTATAAAATAATTGTTTTAATTTTAATGCGTTATATATAAAAAAATGAAGAATTATATTACATAAATGGAATAACAAACCGAATTACAAGTTAGTTAAGTAATAGGATTGTTTTTGTTAGTTTATATATAATGTTATTTATGTGTGTTTTAGTTTATATTAGAATTTTAATGTTTTTAATTTTAATGCGTTGTTTAAAACATAATTTAAGAATATTAAATAATTAATGGAACAATAAACTGAATGTTTCAGCTCGTAGACAAGTTCTTCATGTAGAACTTATTTGAGCCAATGCTTCGTTTATTTACCATTGTGTCATTGTAATCACTGCGTAGATATTTACTATAGTTTATTTTTATGTATGAGAGTAATAAAACAGCATTTCTAATGCAAAACTTAGTACGGTCATTTTAAATATTTTTACAAAATAATCTAAATATTTCCTAAAATTGTAATAAATGTACCTGAGCTATTACAAGTTTTGGGTCTTTTATTGGTTCTTTATAAACATAAGCTGTACAGAACAATACAAAAAGGTTTGAACAGGCCAAAAGCCCTGTGTATTAAAGATTACATAGCCGTATCTTAAGAATATTTTCAATAAGTACATATTTGCCAATTTTGTTTTATTTTAATTCCAAGAATTTCTTACAGTAATCGAATTATAAGTAGATAAATAGCTTCCCAACAAATTTAACCGAAAATGCGATTATAGGTTTTCCATTTAGTAAGGAGGTCCAAGTTGTGTATTCTTGACAGTTTACTAAATGTCGTTTAGTTGCAACTTGCAAGGTGCTGTGTGAATTCTAGTGTGATCATAGAAAATTTGGAAGGGCCGCGTAAACGACAAAAAATCGGTCCTTTAACAGTTAATGAAAAAACATTAATATTTAATTGTTTCAAATCATTTACAGACAAACATTTATGTGTTGATGACACAGTGGAAATAGTAGTATGCTTGGTGTTGGGAAATCTACGATTTACAGAGTTGTTAAAGAAGAGAAATGTGGCGAGTTTCAAACAGCACGTAAAGCTTCAGGAAAACCAAAATTTCAATTAGAAAATCTTTTGAAAGAAATACTTCGAAGGAAAGTGCATGCATTCTTCTTTAGAAAAGAATTTCCGATAGTAGACAAAGTTCTTGCCACGGTTCGAGATGATAAGGATTACCCTGAAATGAGTCAAAGCACACTATGGAAACTTTTAAAAGAAATAGGTTTTCTATGAAAAAAGCATTCCAGAAAGTCTATTTTAATAGAAAGAAGCGATATTGTAGTATGGAGAAGAAATTACCTAAGGACTATAAAAGAAATAAGAAACCAAAAAAGAAATATATTTTATTTAGATGAAACATGGATCAACGAGGGACATAAACCAAATAAATTTTGGCAAGATGAAACTGTTACAAGTCGAAGACAGGCTTTTTTAAATAATTTATCTACTGGTTTAAATCCACCATCAGGAAAGGGACGCAGACTAATAATAGTACACATCGGTAGTTCAAACGGTTTATTGACTTTTGAATTTACTCGTACCTGTGACTACCATGAGGACATGAATGCTGATGTTTTTAAAGAGTGGTTCGAACAAATTATAGATCTTCTTCCTCATAACTGTATAATAGTAATGGATAATGCAAGTTATCACTCGAGACTTATAGAAAAAATGCCTACAACCAAGTGGTTAAAAAAAAATTTACAGAATTGGCTAAATTCAAAGAATATTAAGTTCCATCCCGGTTCTGTGAGAAAAGAACTGTATCATTTGTTCCCTTCATAAAGAGAAATTAAAAAAAATATGAAATTGATGAAATTGCAAAAAAACGTGGGATGACGGTGGTTAGATCACCACCATATCATTGCGAAGTAAACCCGATTGAACTGATATGGGCACAGATAAAGGGAGAAGTTTCAAGAAAAAATAATTCTTTTAAAATGAGTGATGTTAAACAGTTGTTTTTGGAGGCTGTAAATAATGTGAAGCCTGAAAATTGGGAAAAGGCAGTAAATCATACGATTAAAGAAGAAGAGAAAATGTGGAAGTTGGACAATATTACTAATCAAATGATCAAGCCACTCATTGTAAATATTGGTTGCGACAGTTCATCTTCTGATTTCGATTCTGATTTGGATTTGTAGGTATGAAGTAGTTTTTATATTAAAATTATTATTTATGAACGTAGCGTTGTTTAAAAGTTAAAGTTTAAACCCTTATACCTACATAACCCGTTTGACACAATGTTCTTAACATACCTTGTGGTAAAATAAAACATTTTAGAAAAATTGCACTTTTTTACCTTCAGCTGTTTAGAAGTTATAAGCAGGTTAATTAGGTGAAAATATAAGTGTATACTCGAGGAATAACTTCAAAAAATATTTTAACTGTCTACTAACAGAAGTGCTACGCCTATGGATTACGAACGTTTTATTATTTTAATACTTTCTCATACATAAAAATAGACTATACGTAATTTTAATACCAGATCGTTCGAATCCAAGTACCTAAATAGGTATTTTAAATCTAATCAAATATCTAACGTATTGTATCATACCTATAAGTATTTATGTATTATGTATTTTTCCTCGTCGCCAAATATCATACCGAGTAGCAGTTTATTGAAATTTGTTTAGATCTAGGTATTTGATATTCATTAATTAATAGATAATACCTAATATTTATTTATTTACTTTATTGTTTTAAACAATAATTATAATATAAATAATCCAAATATAAATTAGCTATCTATAATAATTCTACTTCGAATGCGTAATTGAAAATTATATTTAATCAAACAGGTATGTATTTGAAACATAATAATTAAATTAAATACCCATAAATTCAAAATATAGGTAGGTAGGTAGGTACTACGTATGCAAATTTAATTTTTATGGTTTGAAATAAAATTTACTATTTTATAACGAAATATCATAAAAGCAAAAGGTTTTAATATTACTAATTTCAAGTTTCATTTATCTTACCTTTTTAGTAGTGAAACACAGAGAAATTCATGCTCATTTTAAGCAAAAAATAAGCATTTTTAAGCACACCAAACTAACCCAAAACATCCCATCTACGTTAATCAGTTTTAGGCTTTTTAAGCTCACATGCATTGTACTTTTAATGTAACCGTCATATCCCTGCAACCGCCGAATATCCGCAACGGCAAAACTTTTATAGCACGTCTCACAGAAGTTACAAAGTGAAGTTCGGAAACATCATACTAGCACTTTTACTTCATGTCTTAGCAAAATGGTGGTTTAGATAGGTTTAGAAATAATACAAATCGGATTTATGTGTTCTTATTATACTTAGGTACATCAGATAAATACAAAGTGCTTCAAATTGGAAGATATCTGAATTTTCTAGAATATTGTGACAATAGATATAGGTAGTACGAATGAAAATAATCCCTATCTTATTTTTACCCATACTATATTCAATATTTCATTCTATTTCATTTTAAATTTTATGTAGTAACCCAATTTTTACCTGACAAAATATAAAAAAATAAAATATAATTTTTTAGGTATATTTAGAAATATATCAGAATTTTGGGAAAGTTAACTCATCTGAAACTCTATAATTATATGCTAGCCTTAGGTAAAAATCCCACTATAATTAGGGTCATTTTGGGCTCAAGTAAATTTACAATATTGGTTCAACTTACTTTTTATAGTAAAAATATTTTATTCCAAAAAGTAGTAGCTAAAAATTACATTTTACTAACGAAAAATCAAACTACCTTCATGAAAAAATAGAAAGATCAGAGATCCACAACATTAATGTGGTAGAATTTTAAAAAATCATAAATTTAAAAACTTTTTATTTTTATCTCGAAAATTCGGATTTACGTCAATTCATCGCCCACAATTCATCGCCCGACAATTCATCGCCCGACAATTCATCGCGTGAAAATTCAGAGCCGACATTTCATCGTAAGACGATTCACCGCTACGACAATTCACCGCCACGACAATTTGTCGCCAGCCATTTTTTAGAATTCATTTTATGGTTTATTTTATTTTTTTTATTATAATCAAAATTTTATTTTATATATTTTTTAGTATAGGTAATAAAAAACAAGTAGGTATATTGAAAAAAAATATATTATAAAAAATTTTAGTTGCTAGTTATTACATTTTAAATTGAATTAATATAATATAATAATATTAAATAATTTAGACTTGCATTCGAAAATTATGCGCAATTCTTCGAAGATATTCCATGGTATTGCGAGCGTCGTAGGATTCTGTAAGTAGTTTTAAACGACGTGCAGAATCTTTGTAAATTTTTTTTTGGGTAATTTCATTACCTGCCACAATTTGCTCTATTTTCAATTTGTTAAGGCTTTCCTCCTTTTGTAAAGCCTTAATTAGCCTCCAAATGTTGGGATGTGCAATGGAAACAATTGATCTGAAACTGTTATGCCATCCTTCAACTGCATTATTGGTTCTAGCAATTCCCTCTCTGGCTGCATTGTAACAATTCCAAGAAGATATAGGAAATTTTGGTAACCGTCTTCTTCCTCTTCTGTCTAATCTACCAATCCACGTGTCTTCAAAATAGTTTATTAAATCTGCTAAGTCCTCGTTTTCTGCATAGAATTCACTTTCCAATAATAAATCAAAAGCACTCTCTACATCGTCTTCAGGAACATCAGCAAGTGCAGCCAGAAGTCGCAAATTTGATGAAAACACTTCTTCATCCACATATCGCCTCTGAAATCCGGTATTCTGGATTTGTCTCCATATACACTGAGAAAAATGAAAAAAGCATTCACTTCGTACCGCATTCATTGCTGCTTTTTCGAAATCCATTAAAAAAGATGTAGGGCAAAGTTCAGGTTTCAAATTTTTTAATGCTGCATATAAACGTCTATAGCTTTCTTCTCTTTTATTCGGCAGAATTGCATATACTGTTGGAATGGTATTTGAATATTTGACGCCATGGATTGTACATATTTGGGAAAACATATTAGGGGCTGTTGAAAAAGTTCCATCTCCGTACCAGTGTTCACACTCCAACATGTAGTCAAGATTTCTTGCTGTTGTAAACACTTATATTCGATCTTCTGATGGGCCGCTGTCGTACATTAAAAATAACTGACCACTGCTTGTCAGTGTATATTCCTGTGGAATAACTAATTGAAGCAGAGAATTTGGATTCGCAGGAATTCCTTCTGTCTTTTCCTTTTTTCGTTGAATAGTTCTTTTCATTGCACTCACTTGTGGTAATCTGGCTGCAGCCGATGATGATAAACCCTCGGAAACCTTTGCAATGATTTGTTGAGTAGTGGAACCACTTTGTTCAGCTAAAACTTTCATTTTTTTAACAGCTCTTCTTACTTCGGCATCAGCACTATCTGACACATGATTATGTTCGGTACTCTTCACAATTTCATCGCCTATGGTATGAATGCGACCGGTACATCTCCATTTATGATATAGAGAACATTTCCAAATACCTTTTTCTCCAGAAATGTTTTATCTAGAATGTGTATGGCCATTGTATAAAAGCATTTTGTGACCTCTTTCGCTGTCAACAAATTGTAACGGCATTTTCAAATTTTACAATGATGTAAACTCGTACAAAGACAAAATAAGAATGATTACAGTTCGTTGGTATTTCTTATTTAAACCTTATATACATATATTATAAACAGGGCATCTACAATACTAACTTACACAAAAAAGCTATTGAAGATAATCCTTTTTAGAATTAAATATTGAATGCACTATGAATTTCTCCTTGAAAGGATTAATAAAGGATAATTATAATTCTCTATTATTATTAACTAATGTGGTACCTTACTCGAATTGGTTAATGAAGATACTCCTTTTTAAATAGTAGGTAAAGGACTGTTGAGAACCTGCGACTGCCGCTTATATACTTTAAATTTGCTTATCAATAATACATTATTGATATTTATTATATTTTTCTTAGTAAAAACTACTTGATTAGCAGAAAAAAAGTAAATCATATTTTTGTGTAATTTAGAGTAAGATATTTTGTAATTTTTTCGAAAAAATAATTTTATTTGGTACTTATAAGAAAAATTCAATATAGCACAAAAAAAAATTGTTTCTTTTTCAGACATACTGTATAAATCATAGATACAATACGATATTTTTGTGGCGATGAATTGTCGTAGCGATGAACTGTCGTAGCGATGAAAAGTCGTGGCGATGAATTGTCGGCTCTGAAAGGTCGCGCGATAAATTGTCGCGCGACGAATTGACTGGATGTTTCTTTTAAAACATTTGAGAAATATAGATGAACCGTTAATTTGTCAAATTACGGCAGGGTATGTAGTCCTTCCAAATGAATTTTTCGTTTTCTCTTTTATTTGCGAAATTCCCTTTTTTTTTCTAATTTTTTTTTAACCATTTACCAATCTATTCATAAAACTAGAAGCATATTTATATTATATTATTATACTATTTATAAATAATTAATGAGTCAGTTCGCTTTGTAAATTGTCAGTAACTATATTATGATAATATATACCCACATTGTTCAATAAAGTTTATCTCTAAGTCGGAACATATTTTATTTGATAACTATATTCAACCGCAATTAACTTAGTCTGGATGAAACCAACAAATTTATTGCTTTTATCTTCTTCATCCACATACAATTTAATTAAATTACATGCTAATTCTTTAAATTGTAAAACTACAGCGGAGATATTTTAATTATCGTAATTAAACGCATATCTTTCGAACGCTTTGTTTAATAGTTTCCGGAGTTTTTTTCTACGAAAATTTTTACTCTGAGTGATTAAGAAATTCTTGTTTGACACGCAATTCCCGAATATTTGATGCGATGTTTGCATGAGTACGTTGAAGTAAGAAACACTAACACGTGTTTCTATAAAAAATTAAAATAACTTTCTGGAAGTTTTTTTTGCGAAGAAAAATACTATTTTAATTGGTACGGTTATGAGTACCTAATTTTTTTACTTCTTCATAAGAAAAATAATCTCTTAAGGTACCTACGTAGACACTAGCAAGAAACCTGCGCCATTTTTTATTATTGAATGAACTTGCATGACTGTTTTACTGTTTACACTTTACACTATCGCATTTTTTCTCGCAAATGGACCATGTTCACGTGTGAGATGTGCTGTTTTATAAATTATATTGTAATAGTTAGTCAATATACAAGTTATTCTAAATCATTAGTTTGTTAAAAAAGCCAAAAGTTTTTAAAGTAAAACCATTTATAATTTAAAATTTATAATGTGTACATCATCGGGGGAATAGACCAATCAGCTTGTGTCGAAGTTTTGTTTGTTATACAGAACCAAACCAACGAACAAACCGTGCAATGAATTTGTACTCGCTAATCTTTTGTGAAGTACATAGATTTTTGATTCGAATTGTTTAATTCTTGTTCTGCAATTTACATGCTTTAAATCAAATCCTTTTATAACATTAAATCAAGTACGCAATAGTCGGTTTTAAGAGTATATCATACTTACAATAAACGTAAAAGCTTTCTTGAATTAATTAACAATTCTAGACTTGAATTAAATAATTTATTCTCTGACTAATTATTATAAATCTTAAAATACAAGATTCACTCAACATTTATTTTCTTATTGTAAATAAAATCTAAACTATTTAGAAGGGTAGTGCACAAGTATTTATTGTAATACTATTTGTAGTTGGTCGAGGATTACCTACTTACTACATGTCATTGTAAATAATTGTAATTTAGGTACATTTTCTGAATGAATGAGGTAGATCACAACTTAAATTCGATAATAAATCTTTAGAGGAAATTTTAATTGTGCAACTGCATTATTGTTAGGGCTTGTATACCGGGTGTTCAAATTAAAGTGTTACAGCTATATACCGCCTTTTATAAAAAAAAAAACGTTTCAGACGAAAGTTTTATAGTTTTGTAGGGAAATTTTTTTGCTAAAATCGTTTCTTATAGCTAACCATAATATGGTCAACTTTTTTTTCGCCTAGCAAAATATTCAAAAAGTAAAAGTCCAATAAAAAAAATATTTTCTTCAAAAGTTTCTTATTGTTTTATCTACTTTAAGAATATGTATAAAAAAAATGGGACACACACACACACACACACACACACACACACACACACACACACACACACACACACACACACACACACACACACACACACACACACACACACACACACACACACACACACACACACACACACACACACACACACACACACACACACACACACACACACACACACACACACACACACACACACACACACACACACACACACACACACACACACACACACACACACACACACACACACACACACACACACACACACACACACACACACACACACACACACACACACACACACACACACACACACACACACACACACACACACACACACACACACACACACACACACACACACACACACACACACACACACACACACACACACACACACACACACACACACACACACACACACACACACACACACACACACACACACACACACACACACACACACACACACACACACACACACACACACACACACACACACACACACACACACACACACACACACACACACACACACACACACACACACACACACACACACACACACACACACACACACACACACACACACACACACACACACACACACACACAAACTCGAGGTCGAAAAAAATCATTATTCCTATACTTTCCTTATATCTGTATACAGATAGGAAAGTAAAAAACAAACAGTTTATTAAATTATTAGGTAAGTCTTACAAAATGAGTTCTTTTAAGTTAAAAATACCACTAATTCACACAGAAATGTAAAAGGTTTATGTAAGCTACACTTTCCTTTTCATAAATATCACTGAGGATTTTAAAAACATTGTGGGACAATCCTAAATATACCTTCGGTTTATTTACAATTGTTTTTAGAGTTCATTGGTTTTGAAGATCCTCTGAATCAAATATTAAAGATGTTTCTTCTAATTCAGACAAAACTTTCAGGAGGTTCTGCATATTCTTGTAAAAGAGTTTTTTGGTTATACACTTTCGAACTCCTAATAGGCTCATTTTAAATTTCAGAAATTGGTGCTGCATTATGAAGATTCGTAGTATTTTTGTTAAATATAGATGAAAAACGCCTCTAGTAGAAGGTTATTTTCCAGCCGACTTTTTAGAAGACATTTTTTTTATGATTTCTGTTTTTCTTATTTTGGTAGAATCAGTGAGCCTGGCTCTTGTGTGATGAATAACAACTTGGGAGACATTTGTGTCTTAATATGTAAATGGTTATCCATCTTTTAAAAAATGAACAGTTTTCGAAATCATCTGGTATCATAGATACAAACCTCAAAATAATTTAGCTGTTGCTTGAAGCGTTTCTGTGTAAATAATAAAAGTCTTCAATAAAACGAAACACAAACGCGAAGACAAAAGGTGATCATCGTTTTTGTGAAGACCTTTTATACTTTCCTATCTGTATACAGATATAAGGAAAGTATAGGAATCATGATTTTTCTCGACCTCGAGTTTTCGACGGATTTTTACGTTTTGAGGTCCTCTGAATCCGTTTGGACTATTTTCGCGATGATGTCTGTGTGTGTGTGGGTCTGTTTGTCTGTGTGTCTGTGTGTCGCATAAATCATGAACCGATACACAGAAAAACACCAAATTTTAAACTTAAGCTTTGTTCCAGCGTCCAATGAGCTGATTAGATTTTGGGCAGAGTCGGAACATCTGGGAGGGGGTACTTTATAGGTGGTCATTTTTATATTTTATTGAATAAATCTGTTATTTACGTTTAGGGAAGAAAATTCTTTAAATAAAAGTTACTTATATTATTGTTTATAATTTTTGTTCTATACAAAATTTTCCTAAAATGGTCCGTATTCGAGAAATTTGACAAAATGTAAAAAAATATTTTTTTATAAAAATTGTTTAAACAAAAGTTGTTTGTATTATAATTCTCTATAATTTTTATTCCATACATAATTTCTCTAAAATGGACCGTATTCGAGATATTTGAGAAAATGTGTAAATTTCGAAATTTGAAGAAAACTCAAAAACGGATAAAGAAAAAAACATTAAATTTTAAACTTAAGTTTTATTTTGGCCTGACGTAAAATGATTAGATTTTAGACAAAGTCGGAACATCTGGGGAGGTACTTTATGGGAGGCCGTTTTTATATTTTATGGAATATATCTGTTATTTATGTTTGGAGAAAAAAATTGTTCAAATAAAAGTTACTTCTAATATTATTATCTATAATTTTTGTTTTATGTAAAAATTTCCTGAAATTGTCCGCATTCGAGAAATTTGACAAAATGTGCAAAATTCTGATTTTTATGAAAATTGTTGAACTAAAAGATGTTTGCGATATCGATCTCTATAATTTTTGTTTATACATGATTTTTCTAAAATGGACCGTAATGGAAAAGTGCTAAATTTAAATTTTTCACTATTTTCGTTTTCAATGAATATCTATAGAAAAATGTTTCGAGGTAGATGTATGTGGAAAATGTATATATTTAGTTTATCCTCAAAATATTTATAGAGGTGCTGCAATAGGTTGTACAAAATAACCGGAAAAAGCCTATAATAACTAGATAGGAAAGTCATGTGCTGGACACATCAGATTTTTTACTTACCAATCCTATTTAAATTAAAATGTAAGGCTTAAACATCGATGTTAACTAATAACATTAGATAAAAAAACGATATTTTTTTAACATTGATACATCGTGCACATCCTACCCTGAGTCTGAGTTTGTTCTCGACACTTAGGTCACTTCTTGTGATTTTTTGATTTTACGTGTTCTAGTTCAATTAAATTAATATGAAGAAAATTAGTGGTGATAATAGTTCTTTTTTTTCGAAAGCTAATAATTATAAATTAAACAGGGTGGGCTAGCGGTAACGCCTCAGTCTGTGAAGCCAAAACTATTTGATTTCTTTAAAATCTTTTTCCACACCAAGATTCATAACTATTGGGACATAGGCCAAGGGCAGGTAATTTGGACCAAAATATGGCAATAGGACCAAATATACCTTCATAAAATATTGCTGTGGAATAAGATAGGTACTGGGCGTTAAAGTTGAATTATTTTTTTTCGTTTTTTTTTTTTTTCTAATAATGTCAGTGTATATTTATGAATTGGTATCAAAATCGGCACACAAGCATATCTTTGGACAAGGAATAATATTTTATATATTATTTCACATTTTGTTACAGGGGGCGCCACGTGAATAATTCTTGATGATGAAATTAAGTGGTAGCTTTTTTCGACGAAACTTTTTAGTATTTTGGATTAAAAAATATGATGTAAACATCATTTCTACGTAATATTGGTGCTCTTGTTTAAACACGATAATTTCACCCGTTTTCGAAAAAAACGCAATTGAACAGTTCACAAGTCTCAAATGGGGACTTAAAAAAATATTTCATGTGCTTTGCAGTGTCAGATAATTGTGTCTGGTACATATTATTTCTTGTCAGTGAGTATTATTATTATATTATTATTATTATTAATATTTTATTAAGGTATATTTGGCCCTATCGCCATATTTTGGTCCAAATAACCTGCCTTTAGCGTATGTCCCAATAGTTATGAATCACCCTGCATACAAGAAAAAACAAAAATTTAAAAATAATTTTAATTATACAGGGTTCTACAAAAAAGGGATACATATCAAAGTTAAGTTTTTTTTAATGGAGCACCCTGTATTTTATTTTATATTTGAATTGCCCTCGCTTTTCCCATTATAACAATACTAAATAGTATAAGATTATGCGGGGTATTTCACACGCTACAACCAGTTTTATATGGAAATTGTATTAATTTCAATAGTGCAAAAAAATAATTGAAAGCCAATTTTTTTGCGGTAAAAGATTTTGGATATTTGAAAATCAAACTATTTTGTGAATTATCTTTTTTCTCATTTAAATTTAAAAACCACACTTTAGGTATAGGAAACGTTCAACTCAAATAAAATTTTAATTAAGACCCTTTAAAATTTTGATATAAAATATAGGGTGGACAACTAACATGAGAAAATGATGTATGTGAGTTTTTGATTCATCCTGAAGGGATTTGTTTTTAATTAAAAAAAGTAGTATATCGGCATAAATGTTGACTAATATTGAAAACCTTTTACCGTAAAAAAGTAGTTTTCAATTGTTTATTTTGCACTATACAAGTCACTGAAATCAATATGATTTTCATATAAAACTGATTATAGTGTGTGAAATACCCTGTATAATCCCATATTATTTGGTATTGTTGTAAAGGGAAAAGCGAGAGCAATTTAAACATAAAATAAATTACAGAATGTTCCATTTAAATAACCTAACTTTAATAAGTATTACGTTCTTGGAGAACACTGTATAATTGATATTATTTTTAAATTATTGCCTTTTCTGATATATCTACATCTCGCTGGGACAACAGATTAAAAAAAAAAGTTTTGGCTATACAGACCGAGGCGTTACTGGTGGCCCACCTTGTATAATATACTATAATTTACAAATGTTGATCGAATGCATCTTTTTTAATTGGTTTTTCTTTCAATAATATAAAAATTGATTTTACCCTAAAACCTTGCCGCATATACACATATTGTAATGTGAGCCATTTCATTATTCAGTCATGCTCTAATACTCCAAGTCCCTCTCTGTATTATTTGGCCTTTGAGCACAGCTTATACAATACAGCTAAAACACTCTCTTGGCGGCAACGGTTTGCGTCGATTTCGTCGCGCATCGCTTAAGCTCCGCCTTCGAAGGGAAAAGACGGTTTTGGCGTTCAGAAACGTACTTAGGTAAGGTGTTGAGTCGTGCGTATAATTTCGTTGATTGTATAATTTCGTGGAGCCTATAATTTCGTTGATTTTGTTTAAGTCAAAGGTACTGTTATTATTTTGGTGACTCTTTAGCTGTGAGTAGAATGAGTGAAAAAAAAAGACATCATTCTGTTTGTGCAGTCAAAAGCTGTTTTAATAAGGGTTATACCTGCAAGAAAACATTCTTTAGTTTTCCCAAGGACCCAAACCGATAAGTACCACATTATAAGAAATTTTCATTGTTAAAAATATAATTTATACAGGGTATCCCATTAGTGCGTTATTGTTCATTATTTTTTTGTAGACACGCAAGAAAGTTTTAAATAAAAGTTATATGGATTTGAAAAATATCTACGTATTTTAAAAATATCTTTGGATATACAGGGTGTCACGTTTTTGCCTGGCAAATTAAAATGTACGTTTTTTAAATGGAACACCTTGTATTTTATTTTATGATAAAATTATTAACACCCTAAATTATTGTAAAGACGAATTGATACAGAAAAATTTTATCAGGTATGTGTGTGGTTACCTTTTAATAAAAGCCTTGCGGATCCACTCCTCTGCGATACCTGTCTTAAATATAACAAAGATCACGTCGAATTAGATGATTTTTCTTTTTATTGCTTTTTAAAGGCATATGATAACGCCAATCCAGATACATTTGGAAATCTGTAACTGTCAAATGATGAATTTGTAGAACTAATATTCAATATTGAAAAGATATTTCAAAATAATTTTGAAGAATTGGCTACAAAAAATAACATTTGTACCACACTTTTAGAATTAATTAACCCAATACCCTTTAGTCATCCATGCTAACGTTTTCCAAAAGAATAACTTATTTTATTGTATGTTTAATCTCAATAACTAAAAAATATACTGACAATTAGTTTGACAGAATTGCCATTTATTTAAAATTTTAAAAATAATAGCAGTCGGTTGATTAAAATATGAACGGTGATTGGCGAATTTTTTTTTTTTTTGCAGTGTTCTCACTACCTAGAATGGATATGAAATATATTCGTTCAATTGAAGGCAATAACATACTTTTTCGTTTTGTAATCTGTGCATGGATATTAGCCAATCTACGCACATACTACAAAACGAAAAAGTATGTTATTGCGTTCAACTACGAATATATTTCATATCCATTTTAGGTAGTGAGAACACTTTAACAAAATTAAATCTACAAATCACAGTTCATATTTTGGTCACCCAACTCCTATTATTTAAATTTTTTTAAATAAGTGACAATTCTGTTAAACTAATTGTCAATATATATTTTAGTTATTGATATTAAATATACATTAAAATTTTTGTGTAGACTCGATAAATAATAGCATTTTTGTTTTTATTGTGTCCACATTTAAAAAAAAAAAAATTTTAATCAAACTACATGATACTAATTTAATTACGAGTATTAAAACTAAAGTCCTGAAAGTTTCGGTGAAGATGAAGACAGAGCATCTGCCTTCCACGCGAAAAGCCCGGGATCGAATCTAGGCCGAGGACTAATTAATTTTTCATGTTTATTTTATTTTATAAATTAGTCAACTTCGTAAATTATTTTAAAATTAGTTATTTTGTCTAAATAACCTAAAATAATTTTTTAAATTTGTAGATTTTCGTTAGTGGGTCGTAGAAAAAATATACTGACCATATCGAGTGGATTGTTCATATCACAATCAGACGATTGAGTACTTCGCCTACGACGTCGTGCCCAAACTTCGTCTTTGTGTGATATGGCTATCATATCCACCCTTGTTGAACAAACTACTATTTTTATTTGTTTTCTTGGTTTAAGTTTTACATCAAAAATAGGAACTAAATTAATTTACTTTTCAAGTTTTCTTGTAAAAATCGATATTACTTTCTCCAAGTACAAATTTAGTACCTACCTAAAATAAGTATTAATTATGTAATTTCGTGTAATATTGTAATTCAAATTTCACATTACTATAAAGTTTCAAAATTCCCTACTTCGGTATGGTCAGATAAAAATTGAATATATTATATTAATAAAAACTGTCAAAGTATTACTTCTACAAATCTGTATTTTAATTAATAAGAATACATCTAAATATAACCAATATTGTTAAAATAAAAGCACAAATTCTTTATAATTCCAAAATACCATAGAGTTCCCAGACCTCAGTCGAAGCATTCGTTTATCTAGGTATTAACCCTTTGCACGAAGAGTAACACTTGCCAGACACACGGAGTACCACTTGATTTGCATCCACGAGCGTGACAAAATTCTTTAACAATTGAAGCCCTTGGTGTAAAAAGGATCCAAGCCACAATTTGTCGTGAAGTGACTGTCTTAGCTCAAAACATTTGTTAACAAGGATTTTACTAGCGACATACAAATTATTTTACCTCTAATCCGAAAGATGTGCTATTTTTCGTAATATTTATATTTTAATAATTTTTTTAATTATATTTGACAGAATTAAAACAAATTAAAAATTTAATTTCCCAAAACTTACTTAATATGGCATGTAACCAACCTTATTACGTGCCAAGGTTTTCAATTTTTTCAATAATAAAAAAATTGTTTAATCCGGGCCCGACTTTTCCCTCGAATCTAACAGAGATAGCACCATTCCGTCTTGCTTGGTTCTCGACCGCCAGATCAAAGACGCTGACACGGAGTTGTGGAGCTGTATTGTATAAGCTGTGCTTTGAGGCTCAACTTGTCCGCTTATTATACATAATTAAACCCCTTAAGACCAAACCTATGGAACGACTATGGTGGAGACACTTTCGCGAACATTCCAGAGTCAACGAGATACTATTTCTAGTCTAAATATAACGTGATAACGTTTCTGGTACCTTCTGGCAATTTTGGTGGGGGAGCATTCTAGACCACCAATTTGTATATAAATTGGTGGAGGAGAGCCATCAGTTATCAGTTAGTATATGGACAGTGAAGATAAATAGTAATTAGTAGATAGACAGTGGTGAATATAAATAGTGATCAGTTTAAAGACATTCGAAGTATATACAGGGTGGCTCACGCTCAACGAGACGGAGCTTTATGGGAAAACGACCAAAGATATAAAAAATTGGTTTGGGAGGAATACGTAGGTTACAGACGGCTACAATTTAAAATTTGTTAGATGTATACAGGATGTCCCACATAAGAGAAAATATACAAAGTTATATTATTTTTAATGGAACACCCTGTTTTTTATTTTAGAATTAAAAACTACATCAAAAATAATGTCAGTTAACTAAAGGTTCCCTATTACTATTATTATTAGTTTTCGATTTATTTGAATTTTTAAGGAAAAAAAGTCTCCCAGAAATTAATTGTTTACTCTTGTTTGAATAATTTTTAATAAACTAATTTTTTTTTTCTTATGTGGGACATCCTGTATACATCTAAAAAATTTTAAATTGTAGCCGTCTGTAACCTATGTATTCCTCCCAAACGAATGTTTTATATCTTTGGTCGTTTTCCCATAAAGCTCCGTCCCGTTGAGCGTGAGCCACCCTGTATAAATTAAAATATTTGTGTTATAAAATAAATAAGTGTTTAAATAAATTATTAATAAATAAACTGTTGTTTGAAAATAAACAAACATCACAATATACTAAAAAATAAAAATATAAGGCTTTAAATATTATATTAGGTGTCTAGGGCTAAGGGCTTAAGCCTTCCAGATCTGTTCGCTCATGCTCATACTTCATACTTATCAGGAAAGGTGTCTAAGTATAGAGTGAGAGAGAGATAGAGAGACATTTGGTAATCAGCTAAAAATATAAACACAAAAGAGTGAACTTCTGCTTTGAAAAATACAACATGGTAAAACAAATAAAAACCATATTATGTACCTAGGTACCTAATTTAAATATAAATACCATACACATAATAACAAAAATGTATTTACTTTGCAGACACCAAGTATATCCAGGAGAAATTTCATAAATTGTTACTTTTTTATTAAATAAGCTCGTTAAAAAATCCAGGCATCTGCCTTGTAATACGTATTACCGCGAGGTATGTAACTCCCTCTTTTAAGAAACAAGAAACAACATACTCGGCTGCTTTCTTTTTCTTTTATACCTATGTACGTGTACGAGTAGGTTCCATATTTCATACCATCAACTCCTCCCTCTTATTATGGTAACAGACACTTGAGAGACAGGTGTGAGATAAGCAACGGACGGACACTTTATTTTGCAACGTATTGTAATTGCTTTTGTCGAATTGTCACAGTACTCCATTAGTCACTTCGATTGTTGCTTCGAGAAAGCAAGCAATATGGCTGAATATTTTAAACCGTTAACTCGCACTTCACTTACGGGTAATTGACTTATATTTATACAGCAAGATTTAATATGCATATCAATTGTAATAAAATATTAATGGGTTATGGGTTCAATCCAAAAGATCATTTCTAACAAATATATCTTTGTCAATATCAAATTGAAAATTACCATGCTATGATGAGATATTTCTATCGCCAAAATCGGTCACACTAATTTTATTAAACTTCTATTTCCATACATCCTACTCACTTATTTCTTCCCATCAGGTTTTAGTATACAAAATTCTTGGCAAAAATTAAAAAATTGTTTCCACTGAATTTTTTTTCTTTAAAACGACTACCAAATGAAAATTGAAGATAGTACCCATAGTGACAGTAATATATTTTATTGGTTTAAGGCTCAGATAAACAAATGAATAGTAGATGACTAACGGCCTGGATCTGTTTAAAGCTAGTATGAACCTTTTGTTCTATTACTTTCTCTTTCTGCTTGGTCTTTGATGTGTTTCGTCTATTTTGCAGCACCAAAATTTTTTTTTTACAACTGTCAGAAAGTACTAGGGAACTGTCAATTTTGTTTGTACATTTTGTATGATTTTATATTCCCAAAGCATATTTTTAAACTTTTTAAAGTTTCTAGAATGGTTTTTTAGTGAATTTTGATAGTTGTAATTCTAAAAATTACTATTCAATGTTTGTTAGCCGAAAAAAATATATATTTGGAGAAGTTCCAAGTTGTTTCAAAAGTAAGTAAATAAAAAACATGGGTGGTACCAGGGGGGCTTATAACATATGCGCGTTATATCAACAGGTTAGTGCGCAACACATCCGCGCATATCAGTCCGTTTTACAATAATAAAATGATATTTAAATTTAAAGTATACTGAATAAATGAATAATTCAAATATATTTCGCTTGATAGCAAAAGTAATACACGGTAAGTATTGTTTTAAAATTAT
Source organism: Psylliodes chrysocephalus (assembly GCA_927349885.1). Taxonomy (NCBI): domain Eukaryota; kingdom Metazoa; phylum Arthropoda; class Insecta; order Coleoptera; family Chrysomelidae; genus Psylliodes; species Psylliodes chrysocephalus. Next base: position 19,668,915 of record OV651817.1, read on the forward strand.
ATATTTATATAAATACTACAATTATTTGAAAAACATGAATTAATCAATTATTTGTACAATGTAAATCTGACTTTGGGATTGTCACCCGTTCGAACCGATACAATAACAAAACTGAACAAAACAATATGGTTATGGTTGCTGAATAAAACGTGGTAAGTACTTTTACTTTTATTTAATTTTAGTTTTAGTTAAACATGTTAAATTTAAAATTAAGCAAAGATATTTTGATGTTTTAACATGTGTTTAGCAGGTCCTGTTCGTAATAAATTCATAATATCTAATTGTAATAGCGTTGTTTGTATAAAGGTAAATAGTACAATTTACTGTCCAATTTATGCTGTACATTTTAAGAACACATTTTTTTTATTTCCTTCCGATATTAAGCAAGGAACTAAATGATGCCGCATAAACTTCATCATTCCACTTGCGAAAAACCATTTATAGGTTACAAGACTGTAAATTGGCTTTTCCTTTGGTACCCTTGAAAGCTAAATTAACAGTAAAGAGTAATACTAAAGTAATATTGTTATCATACCGTCAAACAAATTACCAGTAAAAAGAAAGTTACATTCGATTAAAATTTCATCCAATCAAATATAATTATTACCTAAAAAACAATAATTAGCTCTTGGATTTTTAAATCAATCCAGTGAATGGTTAGCTCCAAGGGTGAAAAAACTCTATTTTATAATTAGAAAACGACAAAGTAAAATTTGCGAATCAAAGAAGGACCTCAAAGCTTGATCCCGCAGGCATCTGTTTTTTTTAAAGTACTACATCTAATTAAAAGATGAAGGGACTACCATTATTAATTATAAAATATTATAATGAAAGTATAAAACTGTGACAATGTCTAAAAGAAAAAAGAGATTCAAAATGATATGAAGTTTTTTTTTTTTCCTGGGCTCGTCTGACTATGTGTCTCCGAATAACACTGAAGCCTATTGGCTTATTGTGTTTTACCCCATGTTAGTTCATAACACCCACTCTATCACCTTTGTACCTTGTACAAGTTTGTACAGATCCTTGGGTGAGTGGGTTCTATACGTTGTTGGATCAACCTGAAGTCTTTTGCGATCTAGAGCTTCGCATTCGCACAGTATGTTTTTGGCCGTTTCCGGTTTCTTGTGACATAGTCGGCACATGAGTTCCCCATTGTACATGCCAATTTTGTTCAAGTGTCCCTTTACTGGGGCGTGCCCAGTCATGCACGCTGTTATCACTTTCAACTGGTTCCTATTCATTAAGAGTAGTTCTCCAGTTCTTTTGGGACATGGTCTGCCTATGAAGGCTTTTCCATGTGCCTGTTTTGGGGTGCTTCCCCAATAGTTGATATGTTGTTCTCGACAAATATGAAGTTAAAATACTACTTTGAATTTTTTCTGTTTCAGATTATATGGATGGTTCTCCTTAATGTGTTTTGTTACCTACCCAAGTTTACAGAAAGTTTTAGTTGTTTTATTAAAATATTGTTTATTTAGAAAATTTATTATAAATTAGTTTTAATGATATAATAGATAATACAATTATTTTATATTACATTATTTTACCCTTCCTAAAATTATGGGTCATAAAATTTTACATTTTGATTGGCATTTTGTTACATCTTGCACCTTGTCTGTGTTGTAAAAAATGCCAATAAAAATGCAAAATTTTAGTTATACTAATTAAAGTAGAGCTACAAACAAAATCCCGCTAATTTTTAAATAAAATAAAATATGCAGGTATCTATATTACAGACTGAGAAATAGTTGGACAAATCCCTTACCGGTGGCGCTGCAAGCAAACCTGTTGCCATATTTCTTCAAAGAAACGGCAACTCTTAATTATCCTTCCTCCATGGGTGGTACATTTATATTGTAGAATATTATTAGTAATTTTTTACGCAGATGTCCTACAAACTTTAAAGCAATGTTAATTTGGATTCAAAACCTAGAATCAGGAACGGTTGAAGTTGATAAAATTAACAAAAACACTAAAATATATTGGAAATATTTTTTAAATTATGATTTTGTTATGAATTCTGCGAATTTAAAACTGGAAACAATTCCTATTTTATTAACACGCTTTTATTAGCTTCACCTGTATGTATGTATGCATGTATGTATGTTTGTAACTCTCCTTTGGACTAAAAGCAAGTGGCTTATTACTGTCAGTATATCCCACTACCTCAAGTTCGTTCGTTGGCCGAGCGGTCTAAGGCGCGGGTCTTCGCTTACGTCGACTCACCAATCGTGGGTTCTAATCCCGTCCAAGGCTTAAAAAAAATAATAGTTTTTTTTTCAGCAATTTCTTTTAATAATTAATCGAACTAAAAAGTAAAAATAAATATAGTTTAAAAAAACTAAAAAACACGCTTTTAGAGCATATCAAACTAAAAAGTTAAAAATAATTTTTCAAATAAGCTTAAAGCAATAATAAATGAAAAACACTAGTATTATTGTGAAAAAAGCGCGGCAATACTTTAGATGTTTTTAAATGACTCAAAGCCCATTAACGCGGTTCGGTCGCGTGGTCGCACGCGGCTAAATATTAGAAATGACAAGCCCGCGATTTTCCTGCCGCACGTAGCCAGCGTTATCATGGATTCATATGGAGCATCACTCATACAAACATCAAGTCGCGTGCGAAATGCCAGTTGAGAGTTTCTTGTTAACTTTTTGACAGTTCCAGTGAAAACATGTCGGACAGTTGTATTGATATCACTGATCTGTATTATTTTACTGGATAGGATATAGGCTATATTTAACATATTAAAAAACCGTTCCACCAAGGAGACCGGAAGTGCAACAATGCTGGCCGATTTGGGCAAATTATGGTGGGTTCACAGAACTGAAATTTTGAATAATTTGACATACCTAACCTATAATTTGATTAGTTTTTCTTCTTATTCTTCTTCATTCCTTTTGCGGGAGATGTCCTTCGGGAAAATTCACCCATGATTTGATTTTTTATGAAAGAAAATATAAAAATGGAAACTTGAAGCATATTATGTCTTCAGGAATGAACGTTTATTGTTTATTTCATACTCTTTTTACTTTGTTTTCCACAATAAAAACATCTCATCGTAGCTTGTTGACACAATTAAATGACAAATGGAAATAGAGGTTACGTTAAATAACATCCGGTCCGCCATATTATTTGCCCAAATCGGCCAATTTTTCGGAACGTTTTTTAGGGTCTATATCCTATCCAGTAAAATAATACAGATCAGTGATTGATATAGATGAATTTATATTCGATATTCAAGACCGACTTCAAATATTGAACAGAATTAAAATAAAATAGCGACAAAAATATTTGTTCGGGAATCTGCGCTAGCAGTTCATCAAATGACACTACTCTCATTTTAAGAACTTATCTTCATGTTGACGTAAATTCTTATATAATAAATTAAATGCTCCTTTTACAGAAGGGTCTATAAATGATGGATGAACCCAGTACCTATGCCGTTTCAATTTTTTCTGCCGACGAACAGAATAAAACAACACCGTTGCTACTTCTTCCACCTCTATTTTGATACTGCACGTCTGTGTCGCTGCTTGTCGTCTGTTAAAAATCGCACCTAAAAAATCGCAAGCGGCAGGTCACGCGCGACATGTCGCGTGAGTGGGCTTTCCCTCTTATACACGCAAAATCAATATGAACCACTTTTTAAACATTGGTACCTACAATTGTGGGAAATTGTTTTTGTAAACATTTTTAGATGCGAATCAACGGCGAAATAAATAAAGATTAAATGTACAAAAAAGCAGCCATGATAAATATTTCGTTTTAATATTTACGAGGGGGGTCCAAGAATTTTGGCGATGTGTGTATTTCAAGAAAATCAAGATAATTTTTTATAATTTACTTGAAAAATATAATAATAAAAATCATTTGCCTATCAGTTGATTTTTATACATTTTATTCTTTTTATTTTGATTCCCTTTAATAATATCCTTTCTACGCTCAGATCTCCACAAATAACTGATAACCATTATCCTATTACAATCACCCATCATAATATATAAACCATCCACCATAGATTCATTCAGATCCACTCTTATTTTTTTTTGTATGTCATTTACTGCAAATTATCACACATTTGACAGCTACACTGAGCTATACTTCCGTTGAAAGTCAGTGGTACAATTAGTGTACGTTTGTTTGCAAATAAAACAGTTACATTTTATCTACACTCAAATATTTGAAGTTACACTGAACAAATCAAATGCAATTAGTGCAGAACATTTACACCTAGTGCAACAAATAAAATCCACTATAAAATATACGAGCTCTCACTAAAACTTAAATAGGCCAATCATAGCTTATTTTTTAAAGTCACGCAAAAAAACGTTCAGAAGATACCTAACAGATGTCTGCCAAAAATAGTTAAAAACTGGATTTATCATGCTGGTCATTGTGTTCATCTACAATTTGATTGCTGATTATAGATCTTTAATGACAGCATTAAAACGTCATTAAAACTGAACATTCGCCTCGAAGCAGTTCAAAAAAGAACAAAATAGAAACAGCTCCAACAATTTTATGTCAAATCAATAATGATAATTGTGTTGGTACCAATAATCTATGATCTTCTTCCAGTAATCGCCATGATTCTGTACCCATTAATAGCAACAATGATTTTTCTTTAACAACAAATAATCGCAATGATGTTATCAGAACCATTGATATTTCAAGTTCTAATGTTACTGTTAATTACATCAAAAAATAAAATTTAATGAGCATAAATTGGCCTCTATATTTCACAAGGGGATTTAAATACCCTCCATTTGAAAAGTCTTTTAATTATGAACAATCTTGTCAATTCTATTTTCAACAACTTCAGAAAAAATTTATAAAAAATTCTAAAAATTCCCATTTTGATTTCGGTGGTTCACCCTCTATGTAGTTGTATTCGTACATAATGGACCGTACTACACTCGAATACTTCTCGTCTAATATTCTACATTATACACTTGTTAAATTATATACTATTGTTGCCCCAGTCCAGTTGCCACACAATAATTTTTTCTACCCCCAAATGGATATTAGCTTATCTACGCACAGATTACAAAACGAAAAAGTAAACTATTTGCCTTCAACTCAACGAATATATTTCATATCCATTCTAGGTAGTGAGAACACTATAAAAAAATTAAATCCACCAATCACAGTTCATATTTTGGTTAACCAAATGCTCTATTATTTTTAAAATTTTAAATAAGTGACAATTCTGTCAAACTAATTGTCAGTATATTTTTTAGTTATTGAGATTAGACATACATTAAAATGAGTTATTCTTGAGTATAATCAATAAATAATAGAATTTCTATTTTTATTTCGTCTATAATTATAAATAATTTGTTAATTTAAATAAAACTATATGAAGTCAATTTAATTAAGAGTATGAAAGCAAAAAAAAAATAAACGCGTTGAAGGTCATGTGGTCAGCGTTCTTGCCTTCCATACGAAAGATTCGAGTTCAAATCTCAGATGGAGAAAAATGAACTGATTTTTTTTTCTTGTTTATTTTATTTTATAAATTAGTAAAAGTCATAAATTATTTTTAAATTAATTATATTATCTTAATATATGGCCATCATATCCACAAACTGCACAAACTACTGTTGTCATCGCCGAAAATTATTATCCATTGATGTTTAAGGAGATATACATAGATACACGTTGAATGTCATAGTTTTTTCCAATTTTATAAATGTTATTTCACGTTTTAAATATTTTCTGCTTTTTCTTTTGGTACCTGAACCACATTTTAGTGTGGCGGGTGATTTTTTCAGATTCTTTTAATTTGTGAGGAGGAGGAGGACAGCGAACTTAATTGGAACTGTCACGTAGAAACTCTCTTGGCAGAGCTACAGAGGCGATATCAACTTCTCGCTGTTTAGGGGCTGAAACACAGATTGATATGGGACATATTGAATGATACCTAATTGTACACTCACAGTCTTAAAATAAAAATAAAATACAATGAACTGAATGTAATCTCTAAGAATTATCTGCAGATGCATTTGTAATGGCAGCCTTCAACTTCTACGCAATTTGATGTCATGGGTCGTCACTTGATATTAAGTATTGAATGATTTGTCTTACAACCATAAAGTACAGTCGGACAACCTAAATATAAACGCTCTTTGGTTGTCATGATATTTTACTGAAAACATATACGAATATTTAAATCAAACTTATTTTGTTACATGTTGAAAGTTAAAAATTCCCTTATTGATGGTAAAATCACATTGTCTAAGATATTACTAAGGTCCTTCCAATGAGGCCTCAGTATTGCATTCGTTCAGATGCAAAAAAATTCCCCTATTTTTTAATACTTTTTTTGAGTCTGAAAATACAAAAAAAAATTTCATCTGGTCGTCTGTGTGTATGTATGCCGGCACGATAACTCTATTGATTTTAAGAATTTTCGGTTCACTTTAATATCAATGTTTGTAACGTGAGCACTTGGTTATTTTAATCATTTTGATAATCTGTTTGAGCTCAATTGATAGGGCGTGGATTAGATTTTTAAATAACTCGAATAACTTTAAAAAAGAAGTTGGGCACCACTATATTTAAAGCTTATACACTTAACTCTAGATTAGTGATAAACATATAGAAAATCACTAATCACTAACCACTAACAAATTATACTTAAACCATGCTTTAGATAAGGTGTAGGTATCAAATTCTAATTCACATAATTTTGCACAAAATTCAAATTTAAAACAATTTACTGGTTAAATGAATGCACTTATCTGTCGGTACAAAAGGTAAGTTAAAAGGTAAAATCGGGTATTTCTTCACTCCAATCTATAGAACATTTCTTCGATCTTCAAGATAAATGGTTCTTCTGTCTTTGAACACAAAACTGTCTAGATATAAAACATGAATAATCCTCAGTATTCGAACTTGAACTCGAAACTGTATAGAGATGAAACATCTAGAGATGAATCCAAAACCGTCTAGAGATGAGACCAAAACCGTGCTACCAGTTATTTTGCTGTATAGATAGCTGTGAGCATTAGATTATGCAATGGGTTCTTGGGTTCTCCTAACTTTATATGGTGTACTAAAGGTCGGGCCAGAATTTAAGTTTTCCAAAAAACCTATCAGTCTATGCTCAAGACTATATTAAAAATATATATATAAAAAAAAATTACTTAGCTTAAACAGTAGATAAACGATCCACGGAGCATCCGAAGATTCAAGACTCTGTTTTCATTAGGTACACATACTAGGTGGACATCAAAATGTTAATGTTGGTGGCTTTATGTGAAATATGTAAACCGCAAACTAAATGGACTCATTGTACACCTCTCGACAAACTAAACTCTTAGACTGTACGACATCCAATCAAACTCAAAGAAAATCCCATCAAAAGGACATCAAATGTGCATGGTTCAACATCACATATATTATCAAATTCCATAAAATATTCTCCATTATCATTAACATGGCATCATAGAACAATTCATGACACAAATCATTGCCCAAATCCTTACCCAAATCGTAATCGTACATATCTTGGTACAAAAACTTGGTATGAAACGCTCCTAAAAACATGTGTTCTATGAAGATATACAAAAAAGTAACCAAAAAAAAAAAGAAAACTTACCAGCCAGCTTTCGCAACTGCGTCATTCGCCAAATCCAAAATTCAACTGTATTTTAAAAAAATATGTAAATCCCGCAATTCCAACCTAAGGGCGGTTTTAATTATTATGCAATACCAAAAATCTCCAAATGCATAAATTATAACTACGAACGAAAACTCACACAGGCTAAATTAATGACCTTGCTACGAGAAATGAAAATAAACGAAATTGTTTAATAAAGTGAAGTAATTAAAAAAAAATTGGAAAATCGGATTGTAATAACCGTCTATATATAGCCATCAGCTAAAAAGGGTTAAAATGTTATCATAGGAGAAAGGAAGTTTAAAAAGGATTTAGATAAAATGCTTTAACTAATAAATGAATAATTTCAAACTATAAAATGAATAATTTCACAGAAACTAAAATTAATATGAAAAGAAAAAATCTTATTTAATATATTTAAATATTGTAAAGCATAATATCTTATTCCAAAAAAATAATATATAATTTTATATAAGATCAACCATGTGTCATTCATTTTTGATATTGAGGTTATGTTTAAAACTTGACAATTTATTCAGGAAATCCTTGCACAAAATATATATATATATATATATATATATATATATATATATATATATATATATATATAAGAGAGTTGATAATCGTTGCTGACTAGTTAATAATTAAACCAGTAATTTGTGGGTAATGCAGCAAATGAAAGATTACTTTTTTAAGTTTATTCCAAGCTTTCGGAAATGTTTATTTCCATCATCAGGGAGACTAAAATAAAATAATACCACATATGATGATAAAGTAAGGTAAAAATTTTTTTACTTACATCTTAATTAAGGTTGTTCATTTTGGTGGTATTATTCAGTTTAGTGTACAAAATGGACAAGCTGAAGTCAATTACAAAATAATATACACAAAAAATAATAACTACGATACTTTAAAACTAAAAAAATATAAATATCGAAAGGTCAATTTGACAATTTGACAAGACAAGTAAAATTTTAAATAAATAACAAGTTATTAGAGGTTAGGAAATAAATGTGGATAATGCTATGTTTACATAACATTAATATTTTTTAAATGTTCAAAGAGTGATTTTTATATTAAATTAGCTCTGTATTATTTAAATTATGAATTTTATTCTTATTTATTGGATTTGGACAATAAACCAAACCAAATTCATAATTTAAATAATACAGAGCTAATTTAATATAAAAATCACTCTTTGAACATTTAAAAAATATTAATGTTATGTAAACATAGCATTATCCACATTTATTTCCTAACCTCTAATAACTTGTTATTTATTTAAAATTTTACTTGTCTTGTCAAATTGTCAAATTGACCTTTCGATATTTATATTTTTTTAGTTTTAAAGTATCGTAGTTATTATTTTTTGTGTATATTATTTTGTAATTGACTTCAGCTTGTCCATTTTGTACACTAAACTGAATAATACCACCAAAATGAACAACCTTAATTAAGATGTAAGTAAAAAAATTTTTACCTTACTTTATCATCATATGTGGTATTATTTTATTTTAGTCTCCCTGATGATGGAAATAAACATTTCCGAAAGCTTGGAATAAACTTAAAAAAGTAATCTTTCATTTGCTGCATTACCCACAAATTACTGGTTTAATTATATATATATATATATATATATATATATATATATATTTAATTTTTTAATTTTAAATTTTATTATTAAAACATACCTTATAAAATCAGACGGCCATTAACATAAATAAGTATTATCCAAATCCGCCTACTCATTTCTTATGTGACTTATTTTACGCATTACAATCATTCCTAACGTCTAATATTCCTAACATTCCTAACATCCCATACATTCCAAACATTCATTAGAATTTAGAATTATATCTGTGATGCTCTGCCCGGTGTTGTCAAGTGTCCAATTAAAATAAACAAAAAAGAAATAAAGAAATACCTTATTTTTGACATAACATTTCCATACTCTTTAAAAAGCAGTTCTATTAATTTATTTCCGGTCACACCCGATGATTTATTTATTATAAATATTAATATAACGTCATCTATAAAGTTATAAACAATGTACTTTTCGAAAACTTTGAAACATAATTACTTTGTGTTATCTAAAAGTTTTTAAAACTTTTTTGAATCAAGTGAATTTATTTGTTTGATAAATGACGCTAGACAGACAAGTTAAAAGAGTACTATCAACAAGAGGATAGCTGAATTAGTTCAATTTGTGCTGTGTTAACTGTGACGTCACTCGGCGGATATTTTCGGGGCATTCTTTATAAGCTTACCAAGACATAATTGGTTACTGTAGTGACGTCACACACCGTGGTAACCTTTTATGTAATGTCATATGTCAAATTTAATTTAGGTTTGGAGCTTTCTAAACGGAATTTGGAGTCAAATTTCATTTAGCCGAAATCAGTTACGTAAAAATCATTACATGGTTTAACCTAAGTAATTCCAATGCTTCCCAAACCAAAAAATGCAACGTCTTAATACTACTATGAGCTTTCGGTCTTTCGTTCCAAGTTAAATTATTTCTTGTTTTTTTACGCTACGAGTTTACCATTGTGGGCATCAGTCTCGATAAAGTCGAAACCACCATTTTAGCGTAAGTCGAATTTATGTAATGGTCGGCTTTTAATCGCCCATCAGTTTGTCAGCACATTCCAGAACTGTCAACGTTTATCCTTGCCCATAGATTGACGTTAAAAGTTAAAACGCCTAATATTAGAATCCTAAGTTTCTATGATGATAAACTCGTAGCCTTTCGCTGTTTGGAGATTGGAACGTCTTTTCATCGGAGAATAATACGTAGTTCCAAAATTCTTCCCCGTGAATTAAAAATTCATTTGTAAACTAGACTCTCCTTCGAGGCCACTGACTTATGACCTATGGGCTAGTATTTAAAAATGATATAAAAATAATTGAGACCCATTCATCAAAAAGTTTTTGTCATCAGTGATCTAAGTCGTACCCTATATATATTTTTTGTGATAACTCTTTATAATTCTGCAATTATCTTTTTAATTATAACTCATTTTGAATTTTCAAAAATACCTTTATTTGCTATATCTAGTGACATTTCGTTAACCCTTTTTGTTCTAATAATTTCTCTGCTCCTATTTTTTTTTCTATTGCTCCTATCTACCATATCCCAAATCCTCTCTCATTTTGATAGTTTTTTGGTACAAGGTATAAACTTACCTAAGATATCGAAATGTGCTATATAAACTCAAATGGGTGCGTTTTTATTATAGACCTACATTTTAATATACCCTGAGGTGATGGTCTAGATTTTGCATTTCCAAGGCCTCTTAAAATGCTCGCACCCGATTTTATGATGGGAAAACACTAACCAATATAGATCTCCATTCAGTTGCGTGTCTAATATAGACGACTACTTATGAAAATTGCCAAATTTGATTCTCTCGGTTATGTAAAAATGAGGTAGGCATCGAATGTTTTTCTCAGAAAACAGTAGGTATAATCAAGGAACTATTAGATGAACAAACTATGAAGATTATTGGGTGGTGTCTATATGGTTGTGGTTTAAAGTTGCATGCAAATGCAAATTTGTGTGCGAAATATGTTAGTCATGCTACTAAATTTAACAAAAATTACAGTGTGAGATGAAGAAAGTAAGCTTTTGGTATGGATCTACGAGTACATTATTGAATAAAAATTTGAATTTAATCTGTAATTACATTATAAGCTTGAACAATATTTTATTAGCATAATTTTGAAGATTTAAATATTTAAACAGTTGCATTAGATTAGCGAATTAAATGCACGCTTCTAGTGATTTGGTTTTGATTGATCTACTATATAAAGAAAATAAAAGATATACGATTTTTTTATGAAATATTAGGAGAGTAGGTACTGGAGTTTAAATCTATTTGTACAGGAGGGCCACTTTTTATTTGAAATATATTGATATATCTCGTAAACTGCTGTTATAGGGTGAGATTACAGAACGTCTGCAACTTTGCAGATCTGCAAATATGGCGGACTTACAAATGCAAGTATTCCAAAAAATATCTGCAAATTCGCATTCGCAATATTTATTGTGGTTTATTACCCCCAACAACACTAAACCCAAATTTGGAATACGAAAACTTGATACTTGCATGTGTAAGTCAGTCATATTTGCAGATTTTCAAAGTTGCCGCCATATTTGCAGATCTGCAAAGTTGCAGACGTTCTATAATCTCACCCATAGTCTATTTTTATGCATGATAAAACAGCATTTTTAATTCAAAACTTAGTACGGTCATTTTAAATATTTTTACAGAATAATCTAAATATTTCCTAAAATTGTAATAAATGTACCTGAGCTATTACAAGTTTTGGGTCTTTTATTGGTCCTTTATAAACATAAGCTGTACAGAACAATAGAAAAAGGTTTGGACAGGCCAAAAGTCCTGTGTATTAAAGATTACATAGCCGTATCAGATTATTTTCAATAAGTACCTATTTGCCAATTTTGTTTTATTTTAATTCCAAGAATTTCTAACAGTAATCGAATTATAAGTAGATAAATAAATACCTTCCCAACAAATTTAACCGAAAATACGATTATAGGTTTTCCATTTAGTAAGGAGGCCCAAGTTGTGTATTCTTGACAGTTTACTAAATGTCGTTTAGTTGCAACTTGCAAGGTGCAGTGTTAATTCTAGTGTGATCATGGAAAACTTGGAAGAGCCGCGTAAACGACAAAAAATCGGTCCTTTAACAGTTAATGAAAAAACATTAATATTTAATTGTTTTAAATCATTTACAGACAAACATTTATGTAGAAGTGTTGATGACACAGTGGAATTAGTTAGTAGTACGCTTAGTGTTGGGAAATCTACGATTTACAGAGTTGTTAAAGAAGAGAAATGTGGCGAGTTTCAAACAGCACGTAAAGCTCCAGGAAAACCTAAATTTCAATTAGAAAATCTTTTGAAAGAAAGACTTCGAAGGAAAGTTCATGCGTTCTTCTTTAGAAAAGAATTTCCGACAGTAAACAAAGTTCTTGCCACGGTTCGAGATGATAAGGATTACCCTGAAATGACTTGAAGCACACTATGGAAACTTTTAAAAGAAATAGGTTTTCTATGGAAAAAGCATTCCAGAAAGTCTATTTTAATAGAAAGAAGCGATATTGTAGTATGGAGAAGAAATTACCTAAGGACTATAAAAGAAATGAGAAACCAAAGAAGAAATGTATTTTATTTAGATGAAACATGGATCAATGAGGGACATAAACCAAATAAATTTTGGCAAGATGAAACTGTTACAAGTCGAAGACAGGCTTTTTGAAATAATTAATCTACTGGTTTAAATCCACTATCAAGAAAGGGGCGCAGACTAATAATAGTACACATTGGTAGTTCAAACGGTTTTGTTAAAGGTGGTTTATTGACTTTTGAATCTACTCGTACCGGTGACTACCATGAGGACATGAATGCTGATGTCTTTAAAGAGTGGTTCGAACAAATTAAAGATCTTCTTCCTCAGAACTGTATAGTAGTAATGGATAATGCAAGTTATCACTCGAGACTCAACATTTCTGGGCAGTTTTCAATAACGGTATTCAATTATTTTAAAAATAAAACGCAATTTACAGCTTCTATTTTTTTGTTTTCTTTTTGTTGTTAAAAGTTGTCAAATGTGAAATGTTACTATTCATTGCCTTTTTTAGGTTTTTTCGAGTTTTTCGAGTTTTCGTTTTTGGTTTTTTAATTTTTCAATTTTTCGATTTTTCGATTTTTCGATTTTTCGATTTTTTTATTTTTTGATTTTTCGAAAAAAGAAGGAGGTTCTCAATTCGTCGTAATATTTTTTTTTATGTATGTTCAGCGATAATTTTTAACACTGTGTTCGATTTCAATGAGTCTTTTTTGTTAGTGAGGGGGTACCTCAGAGGTGGACCCATATAAATTTGGTTAAGATGTGGTGACGGCGTCTGCACTATTTTGAAGTCGGTTTGTTTAAATTACTTTTAATACTTGTTCCAGTATATTGATTACAAACGACGCGACGTGCAAACAACCGAAAGAGTGTTATAATTTTAGATTACAACCAACTTGCGAAAAAACAATCTACACAATCTTTTCTGCTGTATGAGAGCTCAGTTCAAACTTTTTTCCAAGCAATTTACTTAAGTCTTGCCTAAGAGAGAGACGATGTAAAAAGGAACGTTAATGACTTTTCAAACTAGCGAATAATTTTAGAATATAAATAGCCTTGACTTTTAGCTTCTTTTCAAAATGCTTGATTGAAAGATGAAGGCTGGGAGAGACCTAAGAAAAACAAAAACTGTAGATTCGTAGGATAATTATTGCAATTAGTTGGAAAATTGGTTTTTAATGTCGATTCTGCTTTATACATTTGTTTAATAAGCAACAATTATTAAATTCGAAGGATTGATGAATATGTGTTGTTTGATGATGGGAGAATCTTAAATTTCTTAATTTTACTTACAAATTTACAAATCGCACGTATATCATACACTATTTTTTTTTCTACAAACACCATTAAAAGTCCAAATTAACGCATACCTATTTTATATTAATTAATTGATAAAATAATAGCCTCGAGATTATCTGTTTTAAATCCAATTTCATCTAATCTATTCATGAAACAAGTTGCCAAGCAGGATACACATACTAAAGGTATGCTGACTTTCGATTCAAAATTCGTCCAAACCGCGCATGACGTAATGTGGGACGAACTTTCAAGTTATTTTGACACTTTTCGATTGAGTAGTGTAAAATAATTTAATAATTTATATGTTTTTGTGTTAGCAGTGACTATATTTTCCTATATATAACAGGGAAAAACTAAATTAATGTTTAAAATGCCGGGCTGCGCAGTGGAGATATTTTCGAATGTCACAAAATATGGGTAAATTCTTATCAAAGAAAGGACAAACTTAATTGAAATTGCCCTATTCATTTTGAAGAAAGTAGTTGTGAGATTCCTCTTAAACATAAACGCAAGAAAAGAAAACTGAATTCCACCAGGTGCACGGGCCTCATTATGCAAAGAAAATAAATCGGTATTTAAAAATTTTAGCAGATAAAACAGTAGTTTTCTGTCCCAATACAACAGTCCTTTTGAAGTAATGCGATGCATGAGGAGGACACGAACATATATAAGAATAAGGTAAATGAACAGGGAAATTGATTTTGAGTATTTTCAAAGTAAACATGACAAAAAATGTTTAAATTTACCAAATAAAAAGTAATGTTTTTGTGTACTTACTTTTTGTAAATAAATAATTTGTTTCTGCACACTTATTTTTATTTCACATAATAAGAAAAGAGATTTCAAGAGAACTACTACGCCCAGAAAGTACAAATTTGAGTCAAACTTGTATATTCAGTCTATATCTTTTACTTATCTTATGGCAAGGTTATGGATTTTGTCACAAAATACCTATAATTTATGAGAAAAATTTATATTTTTATTAGTATTATTTTCCTTAAACCTTCATATTTGTAAACGAATTTATTACAAAATAACCAATAAAGCTTAAGTAACTGCATAAAATCTAAAATTGGAGAATATTGAATTTTAAACACTCTCCCATTTAATGCTTATAATAATTCTATGTCCCACGTGACGTCACCGCCAGTCATCTGCATGCGCAGGAACATACCGTTAGTCTGTGTATCGTGTTGCCAAGGTAAACAAAAACCGAATTTGTTGATTTGTCTTTGTTGACAACTAACGTCAATAAATCACGAATTAATCTTTCTCGTTTCTTCGTTTCTCGATGGAAAGTTCACAAGAAAATGAATTTCTACCGTCAAAAATTGAAGAAGCTGCCAATAAAGCTGCTTTTGAATTATTGCCTAGTAAGTCAAAGCAACAGTACGAGTTTTCATACGATCGTTTCTTGAAATGGTGTGATCAGAAAAATGTCAGTGGCATGGAGGCCAGTGAAAAAGTGCTTCTTGTATACTTTGAAGAAAAGTCCAAAATATGGAAATCGTTAACACTTTGGTCGAATTACTCTATGTTAAAGTCGATGATGAACATAAATTGGGTGCCTGTAAACGTAACGGACACACGAATTTCTACATTTTTTTTAAAAATAGTACTAACTAAATATATGAAATAACAAAAAAAAAAATTTGCGGGTTACGCATAAATAGAGAAATTTGAATTTTAACCTGCAGATTTTGGTGTTTCTAACCTAACATTTTTTCAATTTCCGTGTAATGTATGTGCATGGTTACCAAGAATTTCAATTTTTAACAAAACTCAGATTAATAATTGACAGAATCCAATAGGTATTTTTATGAATCGAATACTTACATGTTTGATTTTACTGTCTGCTTTAATCTCATCTCACGCAATTATAGTTATGAAAAATATTTGGTAACTATTGCGAAGATGCCCTTTTCTTAAAAATACAAATTTTTTTTCGAAACTTACATTTTAGGCTTTAGGAAGGAGCGTATTTTTCAAATATACCACCGGAAACCCCCATAATTTAACGTTTTTAAAAAAAAATTGCATTCAAAGGCTTACGAAGATCATTAACTGATCATTTATGTAAACTTATTCATTAGAATTTAGAATTATATCTGTCAATTCAAATATTCGCGGTGTTGCCAAGTGTAATTAAAATCATCGAAAAAGAAACTACCCTATTTTTTAAATAGCATTTCCATACACTTTAAAAAGCATTTCTTTAATTTATTTTCAGTCACATCTGACGATTTATTTAACCATTATGATTGATAAATAATTGTATTACATCATCTATAAAGTAATAAATAAGTACTTTTCGAAAATTTTTAAACATAATTTTATTATTTTTATTATCACTTTATATTAGGCATTCCAAACAAAATGGCTACCCGTTTAAAATGACTGGCCACTGACAGGTTATAATAATATGGCAGCATTGTGGGCCTGTTGATTTGATAGGATCAATGTTATAGACAGTTATATAGATTGATCATCCATGTATTTCAAAATAAACATATGCTTATGCCTTAAAGTAAAAATGTAGGAAATTATACTTTTAATATATTCTAAGGTTGAAAATTGGTTTTAAAGCACATTTTTCCTAAATCGATTCAAATTAATAGAGACTTGCCAGGCAATATGGCCGCTCGCAAACAACACGCTTTGAGCAATCTATATAACTATATATGTATCATCGACTCCGTCAATGACAACAGGCCCACATGATTGTCATATCTAAACTTTGATTTATTTTATACATTTTTTATCCGAAATACTTTTTGTAAACCTATCATAATTCAAAAAAATTAAAAAGTTCATTGACACACCTACGCCATAAAATCACGGTCGTCCTCTTATGTCCTAACTATCTTAAGGCTGTATGTCACGATACTAAATTAAATACTAAACTTAGCACTAAATTAAGTCATTAATTTAGAACTAAAAATATTTTTTCCGTTTGCAACGATACCAATTTTTAGTATTAAATTAACTATAGGCGCACGTGCATTGACGTATTAATATATGTGAAATAAGCAGAGAAATGAAATATTCTGGGTAAAATGGTGTTTTTATTATCAATTTGACATGACAACAACCAAATACAGCAATGCTACTATAAACCACGAAAAAAAACACAATTAAATCTATAAAATCAAACAAGCGAACTATATTCAAGTCGATCATGTAAAATTTTCGCTAATTAAAACCAAAATGGTACAGAAAATACCGTCGTGTCATTTTTTTCTGTAAAAAACTTCTGCGCAACATTTCGACTCACTTTTAGTACTAAATTTAGTAAGAAATAGAAGTTCTAATTAATGACTTTTTTGGTACTAAATTTAGTACTAAATTTGCTGTTTGCAACGTAATTTTTTTTAGTACTTAAAAAATGCATTAATTTAGTTCTAAATTTAGTACTTTATTTATTATCGTGACATACAGTTTTTAGAAGCGATCGTGTTTGGTTAATGTTTCGAAATTCGCAAATGCCCTTTTTACACCTACACAGTAAGAGCACGCTTCGCTGGTAGCACCTACCCACCCACCTGCTAACCACTAAAGGAGCAAGCGAGCGAAGCGAGCGCGCCCGGCCGACGTTTCGAAATTCGCGCCAATTTCGATTGGCAGATTTTTCCGGATACTTTAACAATTCTTACATCAAATATATATACCTAATTATAAATTATATTATTACAACTATAGCGGGAAATGATTTGTTTTGTCTGATATTAATCTTTTGAAACTGGCCGCTCGCAATTATGATTGTATTTCTTCCTCAAAGATAGCTCAATCATAACAACTAGTTAGTCAAGTATATCCAACAAAAATAGTTCACGCATCATTTTACGTTTATTAAATTTCCTAGCAGCAGGTACATAACGACTCAATAAATTTATTAGAACGGAATTTCAAATTGATATTTATCTGAAAATTTTCACATTATAAACGTCATCTGGATAGTTACACTATCATTAAAGCTTCTATTTATTCGCTTTAAACGATAGAAGTATAATGACTAAGCTTGATCAATGATTAGATATAAAACTTTAAAATAAATCGTAAAATTTTATTAAAAACTGCACACAATCTTTATGCAAAATGCCTTTGAGTTAAATAATTATCTATTTGTCTTTGTGAGCAAAAAAACTTTTCAAAAACATATACTTTACGCTTCTATGTTTTTATTTTTAATGGGTAATTAAACAACAACAAAGAAAGCATATAATACTAAAATACCTTGACAACGGTTGGATAATAAATGAAACGTCATTTTGTATAGTTTTCGGCCACCTACAAAAAATCACTAGCTGCGACAGGTATGAGTGTGTTTTCTGCAGAAGATTTTTAGAACGCGTCCTTTATGTCGTTTATAATATATACAATGTGTTAATTTAAAATGGGTGTTTTCTTTTTCCAATAATTTTATCATTTGTAAGTTCGGATCAAAACTTTGTTCAAGAGTCAATATCACTGTTTTTTTTATTATTTGAGTTTGTATTAAGTGTAGTTATTTATTATTATCAACATCATACTGTTTTCAAGCATTACAACTATTAATAAATGAATATTTTAGTTAGTATAATATTTGTTTTGTTTTTAATACGGTAAAAACCATCTATAAACATTATTAGTTAGTAAACTGACTTTTCTTCATAATTTTTAAATATATATCAGTTTATGTAGAAAGCTTGACATTAATTTTTGTGTAAAAATTTTTATATGAAACTTTACCTACCATTTTTTAGTTTTTATTGTAAGTTTAATCATTTTCACAATTTGTCACAGAGATGTCAAATAAAAAATGTATTTTTTAAATACCTTTTATTGGCAAATAAAATAATTAAAATGTTTTAAATGTTTATTTTATAAGACCAGTCCCATCACAATACATAATATTACACAAACACCAACTAGAATAAAGATATATAATGCCTGGCATTCTAAATGATACTCTTCGCACTATAACAGAGCCCCTTAACCCCCATTTTCAACCAGATTGTTTTCACAATCAAAAGGCCTCAACTACTTATAGAGCTTGATTTTTACTAAAAATTTCATGTTGATATCGCTTTTCATTTTTGATTTTAAGCTATTGCATAGCTTCTATCGCGGGCTTTGAGCGCGGCGACCGAATGAAGAAATTCCGTAACGACCGTAACGAAAAAACCTAACACCCCCCACTCCGACCAGCACAGCGGTGCGGCGTTAAACAATATTAACTTCTCATTTATTCAATAAAAGAAAATCGAAAAATCAAAAAATTGAAAAATCGAAAAATCGAAAAATCGAAAAATCGAAAAATCGAAAAATCGAAAAATCGAAAAATCGAAAAATCGAAAAATCGAATTTTAGTCAAAACCTCTTAACAATAAATTGTCACATTATCGAGAAAAGCCTTTAAATTGTGATACTTTACGTTTAGAAGTTATCGACATGGTTTCATAAAAAAGTAAATTTTTCCCAAAAAAATTGAATAAATGTTTACAATGAATACATTTTTGGAAAGGGAAAGAAATGGTCTTTCCGAAGATGTTAAAAATTATAGGTTGTTCTATTTAAAATAAGCTCACAATTTTGATTCAAAAAAGTTTGTTTTTTTTTTCGGCACTTTCCAGAAAAAAATTACATGTGACAACAATGTCAAGAAAAACTTGAAGTAAATGTAAAAGGTCTAGTGAAAACTGCATCTCGATATCTTTTTCCGTTTTCGAGTTATAAGTTGTTAAAATGTGTCAATTAATAGATGGATCCAAGCATATTTCGTTAAATCGTCTTCAGTTGTTTTGTGGCCCATTCGTATTGAGACCCTGTGTAATACTAATATTTTTATGAATTTTATATTATGTATTAAGAATAAGACGTATGTATGCTAAAAATAATCAAACTAATCACGATTACATTTTTATTAGTGATGTTATGTTCCGGATTATTAGTTTACTTAGTTTGGGAAATTTTAATTAGTTGGTAGGGTCCGATTACAATTAGAAGAACACCGCTACGTCATAATCATTACTTAGAATTTCGATTACATATTATCTATAACTATCAATAAATAAAAAATAAGTTGTTAGGTATAATACAATATTTCGTATATTTCTGTAATATTAACACTCCACTAAACCCTTATCAGGCGGTGATAACCAATTAATTACTTTGCCAAATGCTGAGGTACCTGTGTTCTTCTAATTGTTATCGGACCTTACTACTATGACGAATGTAACGTCATTGATGACGTGCAATGGTTTTTATATTATTAAAAAGTCTACATCCACTAAACTCAACTTAAGCCCAATGTTTTTTGTTTTTCACCTGCTGACAAAATTGGAAGTAGGCAAAACAGATTGTTAAAAGATCTGGAATGCTTGTCGTCGCTGACAGTCTGCGATTTTAAAAAACATTTGTAAGAAAGAACGACTCGTGATGGTATTATGACGCAGAGGGCAGACGAGCTACGCAGGCATTCGCCATTCGCGGTCGAAACAAAATCTCAAAACTGTAATTACCCTTTATAACTCAACAACTACACCTCAATCTGCATAAATTACTGACGAGAGCTCGTCTCAAATGCCTAACAAATTCAGAGAGAGCACCTGTTCGTATACAGGGTAGCTCAAATATTATAGATTTGTTAATTTATTAATTTTCTCATACCGTAATTTCAAGGTTTTTATGTTCTTGAAATTTGTTTAGGGTAACACTTATTTTTTAATCCTAGTTTTAATTTAAACCAATTTTTCTTCACTTCAGTTGAAAAGACTTAATTCACGGTGTATTGTTTTTCAATTCAATCTATGTGCGTATATCACGGTTTGTAAACTACTACGGTGGCCTCTACCCGTACATAAGCGCTGACATTTGTTTATCTTCGAGGGGCCGTACCATAACGCGGGCTAAAAAAAGTCTTCATCTCTCCGAAGTCCAATGACCTATTTGTTTTCTTCTAATCTGAACAACTAAGGGAAAATATCGATTTAATTTAAATAGTTTTTTAAGCTATTGCATAGCTTTTATCGTGGGCTTTGAGCACAGCGACCGAATCAAGAAATTTCGTAACGAAAATAAACCTAACAACCCCCACTCCGAGCGGTGCGGCGATGAAAGCCGTGGAAGGTTTTATCCGACCCTATTCGTATTAGTATGAAGCGGAGTTAAATATACGTCTGCGGACTGGAACGTTTATGCAATACAAGAACTAGAAGAGCTTTCTCTGGCTTCTAATAAATTGGTATCACAAATGTTCCCGGCTGGCGTAAATATTAGATATTAATTTTTTTTGCAAGATTTATAAAATATTAATTTTTATTTTATCAGTTTTAACTATTTCATTATTAAGCTATTGCATAGATTTTATCGCGGACTTTGAGCGCGGCGACCGAATCAAGAAATTCCGTAACGAAAATAAACCTAACAAATCGAAAATCGAAAAATCGAAAAATCGAAAAATCGAAAAATCGAAAAATCGAAAAATCGAAAAATCGAAAAATCGAAAAATCGAAAAAATCGAAAAAGAAATTCCGTAACGAAAATAAACCTATCACCCCCCACTCCGACCGGCACAGCGGTGCGGCGTTGAAAGCCGTGCATCGTCTAACGTCGTTTCAATTCGGCAAACTTCGGCACGGTGTTTGTTTAGTATTTTGTCTAAGCACACTAGGGTTGCCAGATTTACGAAATTTACGAGATTTACGAGATTTTTTAATTTTTGCGGAACATAAATTTTTAAAAAAGAAAAAAGTAGGTCTTTTTAGCGAGCTTTTAAAAAAAGTAAGTCTTTCTGGCATGACGGCGAACTTCAAAAAAAAGTCCTTATCAGCTTATATGACCCACGCAAGCAGCGGGATTTGAATTGTATATATTTCTGGCCGCGAAGCGATACCTGAAGCTTCTTTTCGGACTAGTACATTAACCTCTTCGTTATCCTAGGTGGGCTGGTACCCTGGCTAAGGTTAGTCTGTTTTGACTATCCAGTTTTGTTTGGGCTTCCAAACAGTGCCACACAAGTTTTGAGTGTACCAGCATAGAATTGGGTGCTTTTAACCTCACAACCTTCAACATAAGTTAGAGGATGTTGTGCTCTTTTGGATGACTTCTTGCAAGTGTTTATTCCATGTTAACCTGTGGTCAAAGATGACTCCCAAGTATTTGGCCTCTTAAGCTAATGGAACATTTACTCCTTTCAGTACTGGTGACTTTAGTCCTATTAGTATTTTTCGTTTTGTGAAGTTGACTATTAAGGTTTTATGAGGGTTTACTGTTAGTTCCTCCTTTCTACATCACCCGTCAATGATGTTTGGAGCGTTTTGTGTGCGCTCTGATATTGTACCTGCAAACTTGCCTCTTACGACAATCACTAAGTCATCGGCATACCATAGTCAGTAGAATTCTGCAAATATTAGCCTTTTTATGAGTTCGTCCAATAGGACTGACCAAAGGAGGGGTGACAGTTCTCCCTGGGGACAGCCTCTGCCTATTTTAGCCGTCAGTGTAGCTTCGCCTAGATATTACCTTTTCTTCTAAGCTGGCTTTCATTTATTGACACGGGGCTACTGGTACCCCTTTCAATGTTACTACGTTAATTATAGATTTTGTATGGGCATTATTAAAAGCTCCCTCAATATCTATGATGGCTACAGCTATTTTTTTATTCTCCAGGATTTTAACAGTAGCCTGTTGAGATCATTCAGGACCAAATCGGTTAACTTTCCTCTCAGTATTTCGTCTCTTTCTTAATTTTATATAATTTCGGTGATTTCGACAAAATATAAAACTTTCTCTATAAATAGTCTTCTTGAATATGCAAATGACTTTTAATTTTGAGAGGTCCAGGGCCGCCGAGAGCCACGCCGGGCCCCAGGACAATTCTCTAGATCGGGCCCTGTAACAATTTTACAAAAAATATTCTCTCCTCTTTACTTACATTTCTCTAAAAAAAAAGCTCTTTAAACAAAACTTTTCCTCCTCTACTTGAATTGAATTTTCTATAAAAAGTCCCCAACCAAAAACTTCCCCCTCATCTCTTCTGCCGAACTTCTGAAACAAAACAAAAATCCTCGCCACGGTTGCCCCCCTTGTACCGCTGCCGGGCCTCCATTTGAGTCCGGGCCCCGGGAATTGGTCCCGGCTGCCCCCTCCCCCCTCTAGTCGGCCCTGGAGAGGTTTACACTTGATGTTTGGCGATTTTTTTTTTTTTGGGAGACTCTTCCTTGTCTTTTGATCCACAAGCTGCTGCGTTTATAGCTCTGCTTCACAAATTGATTTCGAAGTGTTTTGGTGATGATTTTGAACATGATTTTCAGTGAAGATTTCGAGAACATTTTTGGTGATTTTGAGTGAAAATGTACCATTATTTCCGTAATTATCCAAATGTAATATATTATATAAGACGATTTTTTACGTATGTATAAGTAATAGAGTGTCTCAAAAAAACCGACTATTTTTTTTCCAAAGAACATTGAAAATTCGTCAGAGTATCTCTAGAAAATGACCTTGTGAAAATATGAGCTCTTAATATTAATATTTAGAGGTTTTGTAATTTTCTATTTCCCATTTAAATAACATGATTGACTTTTTGCGTAAGCCAAGCCGTTTCAAAGATATAGAGCCTCAAACTTCAGAATGTTTAAAATTGTGCTTTTTTTTTCTTAAATACAAAAAAAATCAATTTATATGTATTTAAAACCCAAAATTATTAACTTAAGAATAAATATATGCATATATTTGATGGAATGCAGATCTAAAATTCTTAATAATTTGATAAATGATAATTTTTATTGATTTTTAGCAAAAAATATTCACTTACCTAAAAAAATTTGGTAGAAGTTTACTATAAATTTATTTATATTATGTATCAATAATCCATTTTAATTAATAATAACAGATTTATTGGCTTATTAATAGATTAAACAGTAATAACAGTTAAATGCAAGATCTATACATTTCTAGTTAACTCCTTAGCAGTAGGTAAAATCTACAATAAATTTTTTACGCATTTACGCAAAAAGTCAATCAGACCTTTATTGTAGAGCATTAAATTTCCTATAAGGGGTAATTTCGTCATACTTATAAAGTAGCTCGTTATCACGTTACAAAATTCCAAAGTTTAAAAAAAAATTCCCATGTTATTTAAATGGGAAATAGAAAATTACAAAACGCCACCTCTATAAATATTAATATTAAGAGCTCATATTTTCACAGGGTCATTTTTTAGAGATATTCTGACGAATTTTCAATGTTCTTTGGAAAAAAAAAATAGTCGGTTTTTTTGAGACACTCTAATAAGTAATAAATATAAAAACTTAAAATAACCACAATTAAAACGTTAATTAAAATGATTTAAAATAAGCTCATTACCCCCTTTAACTACAGGTGCAACGGCTCCAAATTTTATACAGAAAGGACTCTGAGTTGATCCTTTTTTTAACAGTTAAAATAAACATCATTTTCAAATCACTTTTTTCAAAAAAAACTCAAAAATTTTAAACTATAAATTCGTGCCTGCACGGAAAAAAAATTGTAGAACAAATTTCTACAATTATAGATTTTTTCTCTACAATAAATAGTACATATAGGGACAGGGACAATTTGTAGTAAAAATTTCAAAATATTTGTGGAGAATGTATTGTAGAGTTATTATCTACAATATTTAGTAAAAATATCCAAATGCATCATGAGAATTGTTCTACAAATTGTTATAATTTTTGCTATTCATTGTATGAATTTATATTAAAAATGTATTGCGTTTTATGAAAATAAATACGAAAATTTTACACAATAAATAGTAAAAATTCATACAAATTGTAGTATTTTTTAATAAAATTTGTAGTAGTATTCCATAATTATTATAATTATAAACTAGAAAATAATGTTCCTTAATAAAATATTTAATTTATTGTTTTAATATAAAATATACAAAGTCTTAATTACATTATGTAATAAATAACAGTAATAATAGCGCCCTCAGTCTCAGTTGGCTTCTCTGCACCTGAAAAATATGAAATAAAAATTAATACCAATTGAACTGTTCATGCCCTTAAAACGGGGATATTTATCACCTTTACACTGATTTGGATATTAAATGACTAAGCCAGATAACTAACAAAAATGAGAAAGTAGGTATGTCACAATTAAGACAAAAAAACATCATTTAACTTGGCACAAAATTCGATCGTTGGCCACAACTATTTTTTTAAAATAATCTAAGGTTATTTAAATTAGTTATCTAAAGGTAAATTATTCAGAAACAATAATATATGTACTTACCACCAATAGAATTTATTATTAAAATTTTCTCAAACGCATCGGTGCTTATAATATAATAATGTGTTATAGGTACTCGTATATGTACCATGCTTTGTTATGTGAACATGGCGAACGGCTACTGCTGTCTGGCCATTTATGATCGACGTCAGAAAACGTTGGCCAATAGCAGAATTCTGTTTTGTTCACATGACTTAGAATTTCTAAAATATTATAGAATATTTTTTAACAAAATTGAATTTTTTTCATAAGAAGGGATGTAAAGTATTACTATTTTTTGTAGAGATAATTATTAATATTTGTACAAATTTTTACAGAAGTTAGTAGTAGCAATTACGATAATTGTAATAAATTTCTACTTCTACAAACAATAGTAAAATATACTAAACATTGTGGAATTCTTTCCTATTGTTGTAGCATTTTATTCAACAATTCAATTGCTACAATAATGAATAGTTTTTAACTATAAATTGTAGTAAAATTTTCTACAAATTGTTAAGTATTTTTCTACAAGTCTACTACTACAACATTGTAGTAAAATTTTCTAGTTACATTTTTTCCGTGTGGACTTTGTGTATTAAAAGTTAAGCTAAATATTAAGTGTGTTTATGTTTTTACCATTTATTTTTTCATATTTTCTTATGAGTTACGAATCATTGTGTACCGGTAGCGGTTATTGTAATTCAGTCACACGTTTATCTGAAGTTTATCTGAAGTTTATCTGTCCAGTACGGTAAATTAGAAATGAAGTGCTTTTAGAAGAATATATATCTATTAAATAATATCAAAGAAGATCTAACAACGTCGCCAAAATAACTTTGTGCATGTTTCACCTTGTAACGTGGAGGATTGGGCGTCGCCTTCACAAATATTTCTGAAATTTTTTAATGAGCTTAGGTCCATTCCTCACGTTTTACATTCTAAGCACGCCACAATAATTGCTGCGGAGCACGGTGGCCAGTCAAAAACAATGGCTATCGGAAATAATATACAACACTACAGATTTATAAATGAAAAGGACTGGCAGCACTGTTGGGAGTAAATATAGTTAGGTATTTTATTTTTATCCCTAAATGTAATTTGTCAAAAAATCTATAGGATAAGATAGCAGCTGGATATTGTATTAATCGCGCAATTTTTATTCAATGGTAATTTAGTGCTACTCTTAATATCGACATTTTTCAGTCAGTTACACTGACGAAAATTAACGAATGCATGAGTTTTAATTTTCCAAACAAGTATTAGTTATAGAGATGTGTTGCGATTTCGCTGTCAGCGATTTTGTCGCCGCTACTTTCCTGTCGCTGGAGCGAACCGCTCCGGTTCTTTCAAAACCACTGCGACTTTTTGGAGCTGGATTTGATTTAGGCACGTTTTCATTAAATGTCGTATCGCATATTTATCTGATGTGAACTGGAACTGCGATCAGAACGAAAGCTATTATAGAGAGAGAGAGAGAGAGAGAGAGAGAGAATATATGTTTATTGTCCAAGTTAAAATACTTATTGACAAACACAATATTGTACAAATTACAAATAAATAAATAGTCATACAAACAATATTGTACAAATAGTATACAAATTACAAATAAATAAATAGTCATTAAAATATAAACAAACATTATTGTAAATTAACATTAATACATACATCTAAAATAAAATAGAACAAAACAAAATAAAACACATATCACAGTGTCTCGTCATTATAAAATTCTATAATATTATAATAAGGCCTAGTTAACAGAAATCTCTTGAGCAGCTTTCTAAAACAATTCTGTGACTCAACATCTGTCAACGTATGTGATAGCCTATTGTACATTTTGATACCATTGTATATAAAAGAGTCTCTTATTAGTTCAGTTTTGGGAATAGGCAACTTCAAGTTACCCGTTTGGCGAGTTACACGGGATGTATTCGATTTATATTTCGACTTGTTCTTATGGATCATGCAACAAGTTTCTAAGATAAATAAAGATGTTAATGTTAATATTTCTTGTTTTAAGAACAGCGGTCTGCATGAAACTAATCTGTGTGCTCCACATAAGAATCTTATTGCCCGTTTCTGCATTATAAAGACTCTGTCAAATAACTCGGCAGAACAGACTCCCCAAAACTGAACAGCATAACGTAGATGGGAGTCAACTAACGCATAATATGCAGTTTTTGCTGCACAAACTCCCAATTCATGAGAGGTGGTTCTAATGGCATAACAACCCGATGCGAGTTTTTTTAAAAGTGAATCCACATGAGATTTGAATTTCAAATCCATGTCGATATTTAAACCCAAAAATTTTGTACAGTTTGTGGCTTCTACAGTATCCATATCTATTAAAATATCAGGAACATTACATTTAAAGGTTAGTATTTTTGTTTTTTTTAAATTTAATGACAGAAAATTTGCAGTGCACCATGTTTTAAAGGATTTTAGGTCATTACTAATGTTTGCATACAGAATATTGACGTCTTTATTGTGCCACAAGATAGTAGTATCGTCAGCAAATAGAGTGAAACTTCCTGAGATATTTAACTTACCTAAATCATTGATATAAATTAAAAACAGACCCTTGAGGGACACCCCATTTTATGTGACTTGTGTTCGAGTCTGAAACAGTTCGGACTAACTGTTTGCGACCTAAAAGGTAGGATTTCATCCAACTCAAGGCCACATCTCTTATGCCATAAATTTCAAGCTTTTGCAGCAGTACTCCATGGTTGACACAGTCAAAAGCTTTAGTCAGATCACAAAATACTGCAGCTACGGCCTCGTTGAAATTTAAACTTGTATAAGCTAATTCCAAACAAGAAGAAACAGCGTCCGATACGTTTTTGTTGTGTTGAAAACCGAATTGATTTATGTCCAATATATTATTTTGGTCTAGATATCTAACTAGTCGAGTTTTTACAAGTTTCTCAATAATTTTTCCGAGTGTTGGAATTAGAGATATGGGCCTAAAATTAGATGGCTCAGTCAAGTCTCCTCCCTTATATAATGGAACCACAACACTTGTTTTAAGAAAAGGAGGAAAAGTACCTTCAATAAAACTTTTATTTATTAAAATGGATAAAACGTCTAATGCAGAGGTAGGTAAGTTTTAAAATATTTTTACTGACATTCCATCATGTCCTGATGCAGTTTTGTTGTGTATGTCATTACAAACTTTTAATATTTCTGAGGAATTTGTTTCTCTTAAGAAAAATGAATATTTAATTGGTGACGATTTTACAAATTCTAATGGGTCAGTTGTTCTATTTAGATTTTTTGTTAGATTTTCAGCGATATTGCAATAAAAAGTATTGAAATCGTTAGGATTTATATTTGCATTGCATAATTTATGGGTACTTTTGCCTCTCAATTCATTAATAATAGACCAAGTTTCCCTTGCCTTATTTTTTGAGCTCTCGATTCTTGTATGATAGTACATATCTTTAGCTTTTCTAATAAGAGTTCGATATATTAGCAGGTTCGTAAGACGTACAGAAATAGTCAAGTAACGTTTCGGTACATTCCGTTATCCTTGTTGCTTCCTTAACATGCATACTTAAGTTAAAGGAAATTAATAAATTTTTTAATCTAATAGTAATATTATCATCATCCTTGAGATAATCTATATTTAAGTCACCTGTCAAAACTATTTTAGATGTTGTAGAAAATCTACTTAGCAAAGATTCCAAATTGTTTAAAAAAACTGAAACATTTGAATTTGGTGATCTATAGATACAAACAACATAAATATTAAATTTAAGAATAGAAATAATGGAAAACTCAAATTGTTTTTCCTCTAAAAGTTCAGGATATTCTACAATCTTAAATTCCAAAGTATGAAATATGGAATCATGTATTAAGATTGCTGTACCCCCGTGTTCATACAATTCTCTGCAAAAAATAGTTATTAAGTTATAATTTGGAATAAATAAATGTTCATCTTTTTCAAGCCAATGTTCCGTTAATAATAAAATGTGAGGGAAACAGTAATCTTCTATTAATAAAAATAAATCATCAACTTTATTACGAACAGACCGAATATTTAAAAGTAAGAACGTTAAGGAGTCAACGAGATTAATGGATGGACTACATCTAAAAAAGAACTATTAGGTTCTCCTAAGTCAATAACAATAGGCTCAGTGTTTTCTACATATTCAAATTCATTGTCATTTGGTAAAATAACTTTTAAAACTAAATTTTGGTTTATTTTCGTATTCTTATGTAAAAACTTATTTACCATTTCTCTAATTGACAATTTAATATTTGTCACATTAGGTACATATGTTATGGACGTATTTCTATTTATTAAGCAAAATTGATTAATTTTATTCCCAATAAAACTTTCAATTTTCTTATCATATTTGTGAACATTCTTAGAAAAAATAAATAGATTTGTTAATCTACCTAGTGGTAATAACTGAGCTAGAGCCTTACATAATGAAGTATAATTAGAAATATTCAGTGTATTAACTAGTATAAAAAGAAAGTCATTTTTACCACACTTCTGAGAATATTCAGAAACTGAATCTATCAAAGTTTCAAAATTTATATTAGGTTTACTAACACCTACCACTGAATATTCCGATGCATCAAGATATGAATTTAAATAATTAGATACATTTCTAGCTAATTCATCCCCTAATATTAACACATGTTTTTCAGCTTCTTTTTTCTCAGTAATCGGGCAGTTCGAGCTGGATTATTATCGATTTCGTAATTTTTTTCGTTACCATTTTGAATGTTTGGCCGATTATTTTCAATATTTTCCTATTTTCTTGACTATTTTCGACGCTATTTTCAAGACTCCAAAATTCCATCCCAGATTTCTGCATTAAATTAACTTCGTAACTCTTGTTTTGTGATTCTAATATTCTGATTGTATCGATCATATTTCGATTTATTTCCTCCAATTCTATTAGCGACTTTCTTTCTGTATCTCTTCCTTCTTCATGTTTTATAATTTCATTCAATAATTGATCATTTAATATTTTCATATTATTTATATCAGCCTGAAGTTTAGAGATAATGCTCATCTGATTTCTAATTTTATCAGTATAACCTTTTTTTTCGGCTTCTTCAGCTTCGTCTTCGAAATCTAGCATGTTTTTTTTTAATTTTAACAGATGTGAGTTTCTCTGTTCAATATCTTCGTTCAGTCTATTAATTTCTAATTGTAATACTTTAGCATCATGGTCATAATTAAAATCTAGTTTTTCACATTTCTCCTCTTCATTAGCTAATTTATTGTTCAATTTTTGAATTTCTTCTTTTAGTTTGATAAATTCTAAACCTTTATCTTCTACAATTCGTTCACATGCCTTGTTACAATAAATTTTATTTTCAGATAAAGGTATGATTTTTTTAGTTTTAATGCAACTAGGATGAAAAATGGCGAAACAACAAATACACCAATAATAATGAGCATCTTTTTTGCAGCATTTAAATTTACCTTCCATAGCTTGTAATTGAATACTTATAGATGAATTCAACAAATCCAAATAAGTAAATTTAAAAGTTTCCTCCGCCACTGGGTCTCATTTATACATATAAATAGGTAAATTCATATCTACACAGATAAATTGTGTTTTTATATTCTACTAATGAGATTTCGATAAGAATTATATTTACAAATTAGGTTATTATGCGGAATTTCTCCAAAATTAAATATGTTACTCACAATTTGAATTCATCGTTAGATGCAGAATCGTTAACACTACAATCAGTCAAAATTTCAAATTTTTTGTTGCACTTTTAATCACTTAAACAGCTAAATTCTTAGGGAGCAAACGATTAAACCACACTCGTTATTTGCCATTTGCCGAATTCGAATATGCTTCTAATATGCTTCTAATCGCAGTCGCTGAAATTTGTATAAAACAAATAGGACATCTACAATAGGGTGGCGCAAAAAAAACGACTATTTTTTTAAGTCTTGTGCGAAAATATGGTAATTTATTATGTTTTAAGACCCCCTCCAAAAGGTAGCTCAAATAAAATTTTTAGGGGTCGTCGCTCAAGATTTTTAAAAATTTCAAAATTAGTCAAAATTGGATTGTTTTTTTAAATTTTTTTGCTCATGACGGTAGAATTTTGTGCCCTAAAAAACAAAAAAATTCTTAAATTTTTAGCTCAATATATTAAACTGAAATTAATTCTTAATATTAAGATTTAAAGGTCGCTCGAAAACATCAAAAGCAATAATTTTGTATATAAAAAAACTTAACTAAAAAATGTTTTTTGAGGTGCCCTTTGAAGGGGGTCTTAAAACATGATAAATTAACATATTTTCATACGAGACTTGTATCTTGGCGGGAATAGTAGTCGACCATTTTTTAATATTTAAATTTTATTTTATAAAAATTAAATTTATTATTATATTTTTAAAAAAGATATTGCACAAAAGAGCGTAGAT
Source organism: Psylliodes chrysocephalus (assembly GCA_927349885.1). Lineage (NCBI taxonomy): Eukaryota > Metazoa > Arthropoda > Insecta > Coleoptera > Chrysomelidae > Psylliodes > Psylliodes chrysocephalus. Next base: position 19,700,651 of record OV651817.1, read on the forward strand.
TGCCAAAGACATGAAAAAATTACGGTCATTAAAACTGCTTCGAAGAAAATGCAACGATTTAAAAAATTAGCAGCTATTTCTTATGTGAGGACGTGACACAGGTTACAAGTCGCGATCTAGTTTATCCGAAAAGTCGCAGCGATTTGTCACTGCGACTTTTTCGGAGCAGTCGCTGTTTGTCGCAGCGACACGAAAATTTCGTCGCAACCCATCTCTAATTAGTTACAGTCACTTGGGTACTGATAACAAGTGCAACTCTCTATTATATACCAGGTGTTCAACTTAAAGCGTTACAGCTATATACCGCTTTTTATAAAAAAAAACGTTTCAGATGAAAGTTTTATAGTTTTGTGGGGAAAAACTTTTGGCTAAAATCGTTTATAGCTAACCATAATATGGCCAACTTTTTTTTTGCGCAGCAACATTTTCAAGTAGCTGTTACTCAAAAAGTAAAAGTCCAATAAAAAAAATATTTCCTTCAAAAGTTTCTTATTTTTTTATGTACTTTAAGAATATGTAAGAAAAAATGGGATTCCCATTTAAAAAAACAAGTCCACCTCGATATGGCCATATTATGGCCAACTACAAAAAAATGAATTTAGCCAAAATATTTCCCCCAAAAAACTATAAAACTTTTGTCTGAAACTTTTTTTCTAAAATGCATATTTTCGGCGGTATTTGACTGTAACACTTTAAAATGAACACCCGGTATATTGTTGTGGTTCAATAAAAATCAGTGTGATTTGTAATTGTGTAATTGTTTACTTTCCTATCTGCATACAGATATAAGGAAAGTATAGGAATCATGATTTTTTTCGACCTCAAGTTTTCGACGGATTTTTACGTTTTGAGGTCCCCTGAATCCGTTTTGACTATTTTCGCGATGGTGTCTGTGTGTGTGTGTGGTTTGTGCGTGCGTGCGTGCGTGCGTGCGTGCGTGCGTGCGTGCGTGCGTGCGTGCGTGCGTGCGTGCGTGCGTGCGTGTGTGTATATGTGTGTGTATATGTGTGTGTATATGTGTGTGTATATGTGTGTGTATATGTGTGTGTATCCACCATAACTCATGAACCTATACACAGAAAAAGACCAAATTTTAAACTTAAGCTTTATTCCAGCGTCCAATGAACTGATTAGATTTTGGGCAGAGTCGGAACATTTGGGGGGGGTACTTTATTGGTGGTTATTTTTATATTTTATGGAATATATCTGTTATTTACGTTTGGAGAAGAAAATTCTTCAAATAAAAGTTACTTCTAATATTATTCTCTATAATTTTTGTTTTATACAAATTGAAATGATTAAATTTTGGACAAAGTCGGAACATCTGGGGGGGTATTTTATGGGAGGCCGTTTTTATATTTTATGAAATATGTCTGTTATTTATGTTTGGAGAAGAAAATTATTTAAATAAAAGTTACTTCTAATATTATTACCTATAATTTTTGTTTTATGTCAAAATTTCCTGAAATGGTCCGTATTCGAGAAATTTGACAAAATGTGCAAAATTCTGATTTTTATGAAAATTGTTAAACTAAAAGTTGTTTGCGATATTGATCTTTATAATTTTTGTTTATACATGATTTTTCTAAAATGGACCGTAATGGAAAAATTGTAGGAAAAGTGCTAAATTTAAATTTTTCAGTATTTTCGTTTTCAATGAATATCTACAAAAAAATGTTTCGAGGTAGATGTATGTGGAAAATGTATATATTTAGTTTATCCTCCTCTAAACATTTATAGAGGTGCTGCAATAGGTTGTACAAAATAACCGGAAAAAGCCTGTAATAACTAGATAGGAAAGTCATGTGTTGGACACATCAGATTTTTTTAGGTATTCAAATTAAAATTAATCAATTTTCATTTTTCAAAACCCTTCTCAGATCAAAATCAACATACTCTTAGCAACCCCTAGCTACTCTATTTCAAAAATAAAGGTGAGTTCATACATACATATTTTAAATCAAATCAAAAGAGAATTATTTATGTGGGTCTACTTCATTTTAGTTTTTTATTGTCATATTTTCCTAATTTCAAATTAACTATTATCTGAATTTTATCTTTTTAAAGCAAATCCTGTGATTTAATAGTTCGTTTAGATTACTTACATGTTTTGTATTTATTAAATAATTTTATTGACGTTGCCGTCTTAACAATTCCTTTATATTTAACGGCCTTTAAAAATATTTTCTTCTTTACTTCTGTCATTATTTAAACGGTTCTTTAAAATACATTAGAGAAATCTGTTTAAATAATGACAAAAGTAAATTAACGAATACGAACATATTTTTAAAGGCCGCTAATATTTTTAAAGGCCGTTAAATATAAAGGAATTGTTACAGAATACTATGTCTGTTTTGTTTTTTGACACTAATAGTTTTACTCATATTATACCGACTGTCACAGTATACCGATTATCCCCCATAAACTGATTTTTCCAAAAATTTATTTGAATCAAGGTATTCTCGGATGTAACTAATTATCTTAATATACAGCTTATCCCAAGTTTATATTAATTTTAATTGTACCATTTCAATATAATATATTCTCATTTAAAGTGGGAAGAGTAATACCACAAGAGGTGATAATTTTTTGAGAACATTTTGTTCTTTTTTTGGAAATTATGCGTTTAAATTTCACGAAACAAAATCCCCCTTAAAATACCACGAGACGTCAGTCGAGTGGTATATCTTCCTTGTATAATAAAAAAAATTAAAAGACTTGTGAAGAAGTTACTATTGGAAAAGAGGTACCTATTACCTATAGTGTGTGAGAATACACACTTTTTATAGATACTTATAGGGACCGTGCGTGAAATATAGAGGCAGCACTACTGCCGAACTTAGCCCTCTCTAGTGTTTAATTTTAGAATTAAATGGGGTAAACATTGCAAGTAAATAATGAAGGGTATTTTTTAAATATTAAATATAGTTAAAAATATAGATACCGGCCCGTACCAAACAATCGTGGACATGGTCAAAATGACGTAAAATGTGAAACATTATTAAAATCTGGACATGCATATACATTTTAAGCAAAAAGATTGTAAAGTTGTACCTTAAACAAGTGTATCCAATGTTAAAATATCGGTATTTAGTAACACTGAATTTAAAAGTATTACAATAACATTTAAAAAATGTAAATTAATAAAAAAGATTGATAATAATAATTATAAATCTTTTTAGCTTTATGTTAATCGAAATGTCATTCATCCACTGGCGTTTATGAGATGTTCAATGATACATATATTATAGATTGCTCACCCAACTATAAAAAAATTATGAAAAGCGGGTTGCAATGTGCCTTTCCTAGTGCTCACTAAATAGAGCCGTTCTAGCCCAAATGTGTTTTAAAATAAAATTTCAGCATTTTAATCTTTAGAAAAAGAAAATAATTAAAGTTTTACTTCAAGACATGTCATTATGTATTTGGAAAGTTGAGTTTTCATGTAGTTAAATAATATTAAGAGATCTAAACAATTTTTATAACAGATGGATATAAATAATTTTAGACTACTATTTCAGAAACAATTCTACATAAAATACATAATTGCAATATGTAATACAATTTTGAAAAGGTAATGTAAACAATTTTGATATGAGGTATAAACAACTTTGGTAAGAGTTGTAATTGGACACTTATCTATTATTCTGAATAATGTTTAATGGTAATGCCACTAAAAAATTTACAAAAAATCACTGGATTTTTAATATTTTAAAGTTTGTTACAATCTCTTTTGACAGTAATTGCAATGTATTATTTATGATTTGTTTATTTTAATAATAAATGAGAAATAGTTAATAAATTGTAAAGAGGGCCGTGATATTTTTGTCAAATTGGACATTCTTATTTCATAACATTCTACATTAGTTTTAATCAACAGAATAAACCATTATCTGTAAAATTATATTTATATAAAATATTCATTTAAATATGTAAAAATCTTAATGACAAGAAAACACTAAAGATTCTAATTTCTAAACCGGTTCTGTAAATGATTTACAACTAAGTGCTTAAAATTGATACAAGCTAGATAAAAAGAAAACTTTGCCCAGTGAAATACGCTTTTCGTCGTCTGATTTACATATGGATAAGCAATCTTTGTAATTATGTATATCATTGGGTGTGAGGCATAATTGTGCTCTATGGAAATTTATAAAATTTCTTTACTATCGAATGAAATCCAGGTTTCTAAAGTGATGTGTTTGTACATCCACGGATGCAACAAGTTTTTTCGATATTGATATTACGAAAATAATTCGATTTCATTTTATTAATAATTATTAAACAATAAATGCCGTATAAAACATTAATAAATACCCCCCAAAAAGTTCACATTTTTGTCACCAGTTAGCGTTAAAGTCATGACGCACGGTCCCTATCTACCTAATTAAAAAGTTGCTAGGTACATATTTCTGTCATTTTGTTTGATACACCTTTGTTAATATTTTCTTTTGTTTTATTGTATGTTCTTAATTTTTGTAAGTAGTAGGAATGTAGATACCTAACTATACCTAATTTTTTTATAAATGTTCGTTAAAATTATCTACTTATTATCTATTATTTCCGCGTCTAAATAGAAAGTAAAAATTTTCTCTCGATATATCTCTCCCGCCAATTTTAAGAACAGACACCCTGCTATAAAATTATAAAAAACGAAACAATTGACGAATGCGCTCCGCCATGCCAGACGTATCTAGGGAAAAGACGATCCAAACACAATCACATAAAAGACAATTCAAAGGCATCTCAGACAGACACATCGATCTTCCATTAATAATTTTCAGAATTCCATCTACAATTTGATTTTATTCAAATGGCTTCGGCTATCGACCGCAAGATGTCCACAGTGTCCTTGATGCTGTGTTTTATAGAATGATCGCTTCTGCATCCCATCTCTGCGATTTTAAATGGATGTGATGTCACCTCGCTTTGGTGCGACACTATTACCTGTAGGTTTTAACAGATGGAGTACGCAGGGTAGCAGACAGGTGTTTCAGTAAAACAGAATTTATAATTTCTCAAAAAAAGTAATTTTTACTTATTAATCAAAAATATTTTTATTGCATTTAACTTTATTTTAAAACAATAAATTATGTTAATTTAGGCCATGCAGTGGCGGGGCAAGACCTAAATTTTATGTGGGCAAGATACATTTTTGCGAGGCCCTCTGGTGGCGTTAGAAGACGGATTTTATATAGAGAAATAAAATTGAAACTTGTATTCATAAAAATGCTAACATTTCCTAGACTTTAACTAATATTATTAAGTAATTATTACTAGCAGTAAAGAATTACAGGAACATAAATTTTCTGCTTTTAGCTTTTCGGCGAGAATTGGCTAACACCGGGCCTAGTGAGGCCTAAGTGCCGTAGGTTAACCCACCCTCCAAACGTTACAGATCCACGGTGTACATTTATCTGCCGAAGAATTTCTACAAAAATACAAAATAACAAATACATACAAAAAATGCTCTATACAGAGTGTTTCATAAAGAATGGTAAATATTTTAAGCATACACTGGGTCAAATGTTATATACTTTTGAGATACAGGGTGTTATTTTTTGGTTTTTGCAATATTTTCGTTATTGTTTAACATATTGACTTAAAATTTAATATGGTTTTATTTTTGGGCTAGTAAATCATAAGCATGTTATCAATTTTGAGATTAAACGAAGAGGGCGCCACCTACAGTCTACTGGATAAAGAAAACTTAATTTCTTTAATTCTTGTAAAATTAAACAAAAAAAGTATAATTTATTATTTGACAGCTGTTAATTTTTTTTTCAAGCCTACTTTGTTAAAATATTATACGTCTTGTTCAAATTTACAGGGTGTACCATAGATTTGAAAAACATTCAGAAATGCCAAGAATTACAAAAAAAATATTTTCTTTATCCAGTAATCTCAAAATTGATAACATGCTTATAATTTACTGGCCCTAAAATATGATCATAGCCAATTTCAAGTCAACACGTTAAATAGTAATGAAAAAAAACCAAAAACAAATTTTAACTTTAACACCCTGTATCTCAGAAGTAGATAAACATTTGACCTAGTGTTAAGTATTAATATTTTAAGGTCCTGGTGAAAATTATTACCATTCTTTATGAAACATCCTGTATGTATATTTTTTATATACCTACCTAACACGCGTTTCGTTAACTAGACTGTCATAATCAAGATACACTCTCTTTCCTGCTGAGATGCGGTTGATGAAACTCGATGTAGTTTTTGTATTTAATTGAAGTGCGGTTAGAGCTTTCAAATGAATCAAATTAATTCAAAATCAAAATTGGTTTATTCCATAGAGCCTTTTATTTAGAACAAATTTATCTACAAAACTGATTAATACTACAAGTTGTAGGTGGGTGGCTAAGCTTGATCTAAAAATTAATAGTTATATGGCGAACTGAAAATACTAAAAATTCAGGTTTAACCTAAAAATAAATAGCTTAACTTACATTTCATATAAAAATAATAAAAAATGTTAGGTACCTACTGTAAAATAAATTAATTATGTGTTATAAAAAAATAATTAGGACATCTAAACTAGACTGGGTCAAAAAAATTTTTTTTTTGAAAAATATATCGAGAATATCATTCAGGATGACAAAAAAAAAATCGTGAAAATTTAAGCCCTTAATACTAATTTTAAGAGGTCTATCATCTCTATTTTTGATTTTTAGTCATAATTTGATGTTTTAGTTAGAACTGTCAAAACATTAAAGTGAAAAAAATTCCTTTTCACTTATTTTTATATAAAATTAAATTCTTTACAAAAAATTTCAATCGTTTCTTCGATTTTAATCGTGAATAACTTTTGAAGAATTAAATTTAGACCTTTTTTGTAGAACATTAAATTTCCTTTAAGAATCCGACGTGAGCTTTTTTAAATATTCATTGACTCATTAGTTACAAAATTTCAAAGTAAACAAGACAAATCGAAAAAACACATTGATCTATTAAGCTCAATTACTCGGAAACGGCTCGTCTGACGAAAATTTTCAATCAGACCTTTTTTGTAGAGAATTTAATTTTATATAAAAGTAAGTGACAAGAAACTTTTTTTCACTTTAATGTTTTGACAGTTCTAACGTAAAACATCAAATTATGACTAAAAATCAAAAATAGCAATGATTGACCTCTTAAAATTAATATTAAGGGATCAAATTTTCACGAATTTTTTTTTGTCATCCTGAATGACATTCTCCATGTATTTAAAAAAAAATAGTCAATTTTTTTTGGCCCAGTCTAATCTAAACATAATATTTACTCCAAAAATTTGAAATTCAGATATAACATTTTTTTAATGTAAATATGGCTGTCCCATATACAGGATGTTTCAAAAAGGTATGTCATAAATTCTTCCCTATATAGATTACCAAAGTGGATTTTTCTATGTTTACCTATATCAAAAATCTGATGTGTCCAACACATGACTTTCCTATCTAGTTATTACAGGCTTTTTCCGGTTATTTTGTACAACCTATTGCAGCACCTCTATAAATGTATAGAGGATAAACTAAATATATACATTTTCCACATACATCTACCTGGAAACATTTTTCTATAGATATTCATTGAAAATGAAAATACTGAAAAATTTAAATTAAGCACTTTTCCTACAATTTTTCCATTACGGTCCATTTTAGAAAAATCATGTATAAACAAAAATTATAGAGATCGATATCGCAAACAACTTTTATTTCAATAATTTTCATGAAAATCAGAATTTTGCACATTTTGTCAAATTTCTCGAATACGGACCATTTCAGGAAATTTTGACATGAGGCAAAAATTATAGATAATAATATTAGAAATAACTTTTACTTGAACAATTTTTTTCTCCTAACAGATATATTCCATAAAATATAAAAAGGGCCTCCCATAAAGTACCCCCCTCAGATGTTCCGACTTTGTCCAAAATCTAATCATTTCACGTCAGGCCGAAATAAAACTTAAGTTTAAAATTTAATGTTTTTTTCTTTATCCGTTTTTGAGTTTTCTTCAAATTTCGAAATTTACACATTTTCTTAAATATCTCGAATACGGTCCATTTTAGAGAAATTATGTATAGGATAAAAATTATAGAGAATTATATTACAAATAACTTTTGTTTGAACAATTTTTATAAAAAAATATTTTTTTTACATTTTGTCAAATTTCTCGAATGAGGACCATTTTAGGAAAATTTTGTAAAGAACAAAAATTATAGATAATAATATTATAAGTAACTTTTATTTGAAGAATTTTCTTCTCCAAACGTAAATAACAGATATATTCCATAAAATATAAAAATTACCACCTATAAAGTACCCCCCAGATGTTCCGACACTGCCCAAAATCTAATCAGCACATTGAATGCTGGAACAAAGCTAACAGATATATTCCATAAAATATAAAAAGGGCCTCCCATAAAGTACCCCCCTCAGATGTTCCGACTTTGTCCAAAATCTAATCATTTCACGTCAGGCCGAAATAAAACTTAAGTTTAAAATTTAATGTTTTTTTCTTTATCCGTTTTTGAGTTTTCTTCAAATTTCAAAATTTACACATTTTCTCAAATATCTAGAATACGGTCCATTTTAGAGAAATTATGTATAGGATAAAAATTATAGAGAATTATATTACAAATAACTTTTATTTGAACAATTTTTATAAAAAAATATTTTTTTTACATTTTGTCAAATTTCTCTAATGCGGATCATTTTAGGAAAATTTTGTATAGAACAAAAATTATAGATACTAATATTATAAGTAACTTTTATTTGAAGAATTTTCTTCTCCAAACGTAAATAACAGATATATTCCATAAAATATAAAAATTACTACCTATAAAGTACCCCCCAGATGTTCCGACACTGCCCAAAATCTAATCAGCACATTTAATGCTGGAACAAAGCTTAAGTTTAAAATTTGGTGTTTTTATGTGTGTCGGTTCATGAGTTATGCGACACACAGACACACACACACACAGACATCATCGCGAAAATAGTCAAAACGGATTCAAGGGACCTCAGAACGTAAAAATCCGTCGAAAACTCGAGGTCGAAAAAAAATCATGATTCCTATACTTTCCTTATATCTGTATACAGATAGGAAAGTAAAAACTGGCTCCTAACGTTTTTTTTTTTGTAAAAAGTTTGCTGTTGCGATTTTTTCTATGAATTTTTTGCCAGTGCTGTAGATTTGAAGACCCAATATTCTAATGAGAAAAAAAAATAATCTTTTAACCCCCTCGTATTTTTTTTTTTTTTTTTTGACATAAAGAAACTTGCTTTATCGATCTTAAAATCAAAAAGAACTATGAATTTTTAATTTTTTTTTATATAGCGAAATGAACTTTGTATCTTTCTTAGTTAAAAGTTATTTACATTTGTTTAATTTTACAATTGGACTTAACATATCAACAAAACTAAGAGTAGGTCAGGAGTTATTGTACAAAAACGCATATAAAAATCAGTGGTGTGCCTAAGGCTGTGCTTGAGCCGCTCCTGCAAAAACTACCTCTTTTATTTATATTGTATTCAAGTAGGAGGAGGACAAGTTCAACATTTACTAAATTAAATAGTTTATAAAATATGTATAATAATTATTATTTTTAATTACTATTAAATTTAATAAATACATTTCCAAACTAACGTGTATTTTTATCAGGGGCATGGTGAACCCATGAGCACACCATTTTTATGGCGCCAATCCAATATTATAAATATCTTTTTTACAAAAATATAAATAAAAGATAGTTTTTGCAGGGACGGCTCAAGCACAGCCCTAGACACACCATTGATTTTTATAAGCGTTTTTTATACAATAACTCCTGATCTACTTTTAGTTTTGTTGATATGTTAAGCCCAGGACGGACGAATTGATATAGAAATTCAGTTAAAAAATTGTAAATAGCTCGTTAACTAAGAAAGATACAAAGTTCATTTCGCTATAAAAAAAATTAAAAATTCATAGTTCTTTTTTATTTTAAGATCGATAAAACAAGTATCTTTATGTCAAAAAAAATACGGGGGGGTTAAAAGCTTCCCAACCCCCAACTTTTTTTAAAGGGGTCGCTTTAAATTTTTTTTCCTTAGAATATTAGGCCATAAAATCTACAGCACTGACAAAAATTTCAAAGAAAAAATCGCAACGGCAAACTTTTTACAAAAAAAAACGTATTTCTGAATGTTAGTTTAACGCTCTGTAATTTTGTTGAGAGCCAGTTTTTGATGTAGGTAACTATAGCCAAATCCACTTATTTTTTTGGTAATCTATCTGAAGAAGAATTTATGACATACCTTTTTGAAACACCCTTTATAATCATTTAATTTTTTAGATTGATATATCTTGTCTAGTCCATCTTCCCAGTCACTTGCATTTTGTCAAAAATAATTTGGTTACGGTAGTCTTCTTTTCTAAATTCTAAATTCTTTCTAAATTCAACTAAAATAAATTAATAATTAAATATTCATGAAAATTTAATCTAAACTCGTATATCAATGAATGATAATATGTATTCAAATAAATTACAAGATGATCGATTGCCTGCTCTATTTAGATCTGTAATATAATAAAAATATATTTAGTATGTAGGTACTTACTTAATATTAAGCTGCATTTTGCAATTTGCTATAGTTTCTACCTGTCCAATTGTAGATAATTGCAAAATTATTGGTCACGAACTTATAGCATCAATTTTTATCTCTCCCTTCAGCCATATCAATAAGTTATATCATAGCAATTTTCACATTCATGATTGTAGGTTTTTTAAATCTAAGTATCTTACAAAAATACTCTTCTTTAACTGGGGAAGTTAGAAAGAATGGAGCCTAGAATCAATCGTCTCTACAACCAAAAAGCATGTCCATTTAATGGTATATAGATGCTTCCTAAACCTTAGAAGGAATTTTAATGGGAATGTATGGATGGAACCAAGTATTCTGAAAGTTTGGGAAAATAACCAAGCACCTTCAAAACGAACATTCTCTTCATGTCCGAGAGCCAAGCAGCCATCAAAGCACTGAAGTCTTATGTAATAAAAAAAAAGGTCTGAAGGTGCATAGAAAAACTGAATGAGTTAGGCGATAAAAATACAGTTACTCCTACTTGAGCAGTAAAGGGATTGACCATTTTGAGGCTAAGCCAGGTCAAGATACTTTTGGGTGATTATAACCATCAGGTAAAGTCGAAAACCTGTAGATGTCTGAGCAAATAACATCATCAGCGAACATTGTCGCCTCTAAGGACATCTTAGTAAATTTGAAATCCAACCGCTTGGTTTAATTGCTCCTAGAAGTGCAAGACTCTAGCAGTTTGGGTGCAATGTCGTTTTACTGAATAAAATCTCTCCTTTTAGCCACAGCATCCTGACATTCTTCGATGTGCTGGTTGGTATTACGTTACTAAATAATTATTTCCTGTTACAAGTTTCTTTATTTTTTGTTCCTAGTCTTTTAGTCTTTGATTTTCTAATGTCGAGCTTGCCTGACCCTTTCATCTTCCTCTTTAGTTTTTAAAATGCTTCTCATCAGTCGAAAATAGTGTGTGTTGGTAGCCTCTCAGTAAGTACCTCCTCACCTTGCAGACACATCAAACCGTAAATGACAAAAGAGTGCCCGGAAAGGTGAAACAACTATCCAGGATTGAGATTGATCAAACAGTTCATTAAGGAACCGTGTGCTTATTTTACGCAAGATCTACAGGATCGAAAGCATTAGGATAAGGGTAGGTCTTTTACCGAACACTGTCGCCTAAGAATGTACAAGAGTATTATCAATCTAACAGAAGAATTAACAATGTGCAGTTTATTTGAAGAAGAAACGGAAACATTAATCCACGTCTTGTGCCAGTATGAAGAGTCTAGCTAGATTGAGGTTTCTAATACTAGGAAGGAAAAGGTTAAAAGCATTTAACTACATGAGAGAACCATTCTCAAGGCTCATGTCTGTTAAAAAAGACTAATATAGAAGAAATATTCTAAATAGCATAGTCCCCCTAAATAAATATAAAACGGTGGACAAAGATAAATATGCAACTATTACAGAATCTAATAATTTACACAATATTGATTTAAAAAAATTACCCTGCCCTTCTCAAATCTGTTTCTTTGATGAGATTTAGGTATTTTTATAAAAAAAAATAAGTTCGTTTGGAATAAAATATTAAAAAATGCTCCCTTAGTGAATGGTTTCGAATAAAAACAAATCTTTTAAATTTCATACTTCTAGGTTAATTGGTTTGAGCTGTATTTTATATGCCTACAGATATTCCACTGAACTATTTTTTATTCCTACGCTTTTCCAAAACACCTGATACAATATTCAGTCTATTTCTACCACGAAATCACCTCTCCCGTCCTCAAATCGTTCAAATTTTATTAAACGAGATAACTTATCACCCCAAATTACCCCAAAACAGATCAATAAGTCTCGGATAGAAGTTCCCCTGTCAAGGGTTCATTTTCAACCCCTTATCGGACAAGCTTATATATAGATATTTCAATATCCTGAAGTGTATCGGTCTTCCTTTATAAAATTTCTTGGCTCATCTTGCGTCTCGAGCTGCACAAACGATACGTTGATGGCCAATATTTTTTATTTTGTATTGAAACCTTCACTGTATCGATATGCTAAAGTTGTGCAAATTTTTTTGTCTATTCTGGTTACTTGAATGTGTCAACCATATTCACACTTATGTGCATGAAAATAAGAGAGATTTTTTTAAAAATATACCTATCAATATAAAATTGTGCCCTTCCTTCTATTGGTCAAATAACTAGAAATAGAACACAGTAATTAATAGTTGACTTCATTAAATTTAAATGTAGTTTTTCAATATTTTGCTTAATTGGCTCCTACTTTATTAGTTTTCTTTTGGTTATATAATCCTAGATAAAGCTAGATAGAATTCGTTAGTATGAGAAGAAAGAGTATGTACGTCACGACTTATTTGCATTGTTAGACGTTACTATGGTAATGTGTCAATTCGCTAATTACCATGATACTAGACCTGAAATGTTGGAAATAAGTAAGTGACTCAAGCAGGCATAATATTTTGGTTTCGGCACTGTTTGCCAATAACAAATGCGCGGGTTTGTGATAGACCAAAGACATTACAACTAAGAGACCAAATTGTTTACATTTTTATGTGGCAAATCATTATTCCCTCCAGATTCTCGTTTATTGCGTCTTTGCCGATTTTATCAGTCTGTCAAAATTATTTGGAGAAATTACTTTCGAAAAATAAAATTTGATGTGTCCTGTAACTATAATTGTATATTATATAAATAAAAATATGTTTTTAATCAAATTATTAAGTTTTAATATAAGCTAAATTTTTTATTAAAAAATCAATATTAATCTAAACAAAATATTAGGGTTTCGAAGAGCTTCGTAAATACGGCAACGCTAAATATCTTATTTTACGAATTTACAATTTTTATGAATGAAATATAGTACCGTAACCAGCCGCAACGTTGCCAATCAGGTCTAACAGCTATTTTGTATTTCTGACAGTATCTAACAGTTTCTGTGTGACTTATTGTTATTCATTTATAAAATACTATTTTTGTGAACTTTTGTGAGAAATATAAAGAATTATTGTACATGCATGTGTAGTGTTCAAAAAGGTAGATCATTTAAGTCGAAATGTATGGTTTCATCGGTAAGTATTTTTAGGTTAAGATATGTTGTTTTCATTTGAACCAGTGGAGTAGGGCTTGTACAAGATTTGATACAATTTCTTATAGAATTTAAATTATATAGGATCACATAGTAAATTGTTTGAAAAATGATTATCCAATCTAATTTTTCAGACAATTTACTGCAGGTTTGATAATATACAATTTAAATTGTACAAGAAATTGTATCAAAAACTTGTGTAGTCTAAAACAGTCTTAAAACCATTTTTAAAGTGATATTCCTTTTATAAATTAGTAAATTTTACTTATACCAATAAATAAATATTGAATAGTGGCAAAGAAAATTTAACGTAAAACGTAAAATACCTTAAAAATGATTTACCTATTGAGCACCTATACATATTTTTTATTACTCTATTTAGGTTTCCGCAAGATCCTGAGAAAAGAAAACTTTGGTTTTCTCTAATAGGAATCCTTGAAAATCAGCCCTTTCGTAAAAACCAAAAGTTGTGTTTAGAACACTGTTTTCCTGAAAATGTTTTGGTACGTGCAAATGGTACTAGATATATTAGAAAAGAAGCAAACTCCAGACGGTGTGAGGGCTTTCTATTTTTGGATGACTTATCCAACAGGTAAAAATACAAAATATTAATTTTTTGTTTACCTCTAAACATTATTTATTACCTATATGTATGTATATCTAATGTATGGGTTTTTAGTTCTGATTCAACTGTTATTGGAACACCACCTGCTGCAAAAAGAAACGTTGCAGTAAGTTATAACATTAATAACTAAGCATAAAATAATTAAATGAAATTTTAGTTAATAAAATTAAAGTATTTTATATATTTAAAACATTATTTTAAAAATTTTTACAGTTTTTTTACGATATTTTTTGCCATACCATGTTTTTTTGTAATTATTAATTAAAAAATTATATATTTTTAGGACAGTGTTTTATTTAGATACCCCTACCTACTTAATGTTAATTTAAAATTTTAAATAATTTTGGTTAACATCATACCAGGCAAATATATAGTAAATGCCAATAATCTATAAACCAATAAATATTAAAAATCGAAAGGTAACTTGAATTCGATTGTATTTGAATTTACTTGTACTTGAATTTACCTACATAAAAAATTAGCAAGTATCATGCAAAACCATTGTCATATACTCTGAAGGCAATTCTCTCACCAGAAATCAAATCACGACTGGTGAAAGACTGTCTAGAAGACCTGACGGAGCTAAGTAGTTAAAATAAGGTGACCTTAGCCTGGGTTCCAGGCCATGAGGGATATCAAGGCAACGAAAAGGCTGACGAATTAGGCCGAGGAGGCTCAGATAAGGCCATGACAGGCCCCGGACCCTTCTGTGGAGTTGCTAAGGCATTGTGCAAGGCATCCATTAAACAATGGGTGCAAACAGAGTCTCAGGAATGGTGGAACAACTATCCAAGACTAAGACAGGCCAAACAGTTCATCAAGGAACCATCGGCCAAGTTCACGAAAGACCTACTGGATCAAAAGCGTAAAATCGTTAGGATAACAGTAGGCCTTCTTACTGGACACTGTCGCCTCAAAAGGCACATGAGTGTCATAAATCTAGCAGAAGGAGCAACTTTGTGCAGGTTCTGTGAAGAAGAAGAGGAAACAATATTCCACGTCCTGTGCCAATGTGAATGCCTGGCTAGAACGAGGTTTCTAACATTGGGCGAAGAAAAGCCAATTGCATGCAACTACATGTGGGAGCCACTGTCAAAGCTACTAAGACTAATAAAAAAGACAAGGCTAGACGACATACTCTAAAACAAACAGGAGTCTCACAATAGATCTGAAAAGGTCGCGGTGGACAAGGACAAATAACGTCCAACTCATAATCTAATCTAATCTACCTACATGAAAAAATCATAATTATATTACTAAAAAAATATACCTACAAATTTACGTATTTTTTTAACATACTACTCTAACAATACTGGTAAGTTTAAAACTCTACGCCACTGGCGAGCATATTATGGACACTGTTTACAACGTTGCCAGCCGGTCATAAGAGATCTGTCTTTCTCTTTTCCACTCACTAACAATTTTAAAACAATAACAGTTCGCAATTGTATGGGATTTATGAATGAAACATGTTGTATATATGTTGTAATGTCTTTGTGATAGACATACTCTTCTTTATCAGAGTAAACTCTTACTCAATGCCGTAGGTGGGAGAGGCCTGCACATGCGTGGAACGCCAAATTATGTTGAAAGTACCGATTTTAAAAATATTGAATGAATTAAAAATTACTATTTTTAATATTGTTTTGTGAGATTTAAATAAAATTGAAATTGAATGCAAAAAAATGGCAAATTATAAAATCATTTTGTACGAGTTTATGTTTAGCATCAACCGTGTTTTGGCGAGTGCAGATATGTAACTTTTCAACGAGATATGTAAACAATTTTTCCTTCGACCATAACTCGCAAATTTTATTTTTAATTCAAATACAGCATTTGCTGGTTTATCTTATTCTATTGAAATTGTATTTTTGAAACGGCATGTAATGTTACATGGTTTATTTACCACTTGTGTTGTAAAAGAATCAAAAATATTCAAATCATGGTGGGTGGCTACATTTTTTGTGTAAATTATATTTAATCTCAATTACTAAAAAATATACTGAAAATTAGTTAGACAGAATTGTCAGTTATTTAAAATTTAAAAAAGAATAGTAGATCGATGATTGAATGTAAACTCTGATTGGTAGATTTCGTATCCATACAGCGTCCTTAGACTAATATGACCTACTTATTCGTTCTGTAGTCTATACGTAGATTAGATAATATACACTGAGGGAAATTTTTGCTATGGTAGCAAAAAATGTATTAACCCTTAAAAAAAAAACTCTATTAAAATAGGCGACAGTCAAAGTACTTTGCTACGGTTAATAAATTCACTTTTTTGGAATCACTTTTTAGTCCCTAAAAACTTACTTTTTAGTTTTTATTAATTTTAGTGGTTAGAAAGTAAAATTTTACTTACTAAAAAGTAGTTTTTTATGGTTAAAAAGTAGGTTTTTAGTGATTAAACAGTATTTTTCTTGTTAATTGTTAAAGAATTATTTTTTATCTCTTAAAAATAGATTTTACTGGTTAAAAATTAGGTTTTTAGTGGTTAAAAAATAGTTTTTATTAACTAAAAGTAGTTTTTATTGGATAAAAATTAGGTACTGATTAAGAAATTACTTTCTTTGCAATAAAAATATATAATTTTTACCATTAAAAATTGTTTTTAGTGGTTAAAAAGTAGTGGTTTAAAAGTAACCTTTTACCTTTAAAAAGGAGATTTTAATGATTATATACAGTTAATTTTTACCTTTAAAAAGTATTTGTTGATGGTTAAAAGTACATTTTGCTATTTAGGGCTAGTTTCTTCAGCTCTTAGGCCGTTTTTTTTCTATAAAAAATAAAGTTCAGTTAAAGTTGAAATACAAGAATGTTTTGCATGTATTAAATGTCAAATCTCCAGATTTACCGAGGATAACTAACTTTATATTTGTTCATAATGAAACCAGTTCTGTATAAATAGAAAAATTAACTTTTTAGCCGTTCATTAGAAACTATATAAATATAATTATTAAAGCAAAATTTACCTAATATATACCTACCTATATAATTTACATAAATTTTTATTTAACCTGTGGTGGAAATACAGATCAACATAGGAAAGGAAGGGTTTCAAAAATAAAAGAGACGATTATTTTGTAATATGTACAAAGAAGTTTTCAAGTTATTTACGCATTAGTACCCAAATTTGGCAACAAGAAACACTTACGTCTTTCTGTCTAACCATCTGTCACAGTCGTTTTACAATTGAAATTTGAAGTAATAAGAGGTATAGATTAGGCATTAACTAAAAACGAAAATACTTTATCTTGTTTGTAAGTCAGTTGGGGAGGGAGGAAAAGGTTAAATTGGAAGTTAGAATTTTTCTAATGCAATCCTGCGATGTCAAATGAAAGCATTTTGTAGTATGTTTTCAAAATGCAAGAAGATAGAGACATAAAACAAAAACGATGTGAAATTAGAGAAACATTATATTTTTGTTGTAATGAGATGTACTTTACTTAAGACGTAAAATAGAGGGCGTTACTATCTTTAAATTTTCTAATGGAAAGTAAAGTCATGTAATACCTCATTTGAAATATAGTTTTATTATATTTACGTCCAAGCAAAGTTTTATTTTTTTTTGCTTTTACAAAAATTACTTTCTTGATAATCCTCGTGTGCCGCAATAATTCTAGAAATGTTAGATAATGTTAGAAGATAATTTTTTAATAAGCTTTTTTTTGCCAAGAAGTTTAGAAAAATTTAATACGTCAAGTATAGTTTTTAAATCACCTTTGATATTCTTAATTTATTTATTTTAGTAAATACATGAAACGTTTCCTTAGTATTAAAACAATAATTATTAATACGAGAGTTATCAAGAATGTAACTTATTAGTAAAGGCCCAGAACAGGTCTGTATAAGAACAAAGTACCAGCCACAAAAAATTGCCAGTTGTGCAGTGTTAAATCCCTCTAACAGTAAAAAATTACCTAAATTTATAAAAGATACTGACATTAGTATTAGTAAGCTAGTAACTCCCTCTATCTTACGTGTCTCAAGTAAAGAGCATCTATAACAAAAATATAATATGTTTAAGTTTTATCTCGTTTATGTTTTGTCATTATCCTTTTTACTTTCCTATCTGTATACAGATATAAGGAAAGTATAGGAATCATGATTTTTTTCGACCTCGAGTTTTCGACGGATTTTTACGTTTTGAGGTCCCCTGAATCCGTTTTGACTATTTTCGCGATGATGTCTGTGTGTGTGTGTGTGTGTGTCTGTAGGTCGCATAACTCATGAACCGATACACAGAAAAACACCAAATTTTAAACTTAAGCTTTATTCTAGCGTCTAATAAACTGATTAGATTTTGGGCAGAGTCGAAACATCTGGGGGGGTACTTTATAGGTGGTCATTTTTATATTTTATGGAATATATCTGTTATTTACGTTTCGAGAAGAAAAAAATTCTTCAAATAAAAGTTACTTCTAATATAATTATCTATAATTTTTGTTCTATACAAAATTTTCCTAAAATGGTCCGTATTCGAGAAATTTGACAAAATGTAAAAAAAAAAAAAATTTTTATAAAAATTGTTCAAATAAAAGTTGTTTGTAATATAATTCTCTATAATTTTTATTCTATACATAATTTCTCTAAAATGGACCGTATTCGAGATATTTGAGAAAATGTGTAAATTTCGAATTTTGAAGAAAACTCAAAAACGGATAAAAAAAACATTAAATTTTAAACTTAAGGTTTATTTCGGCCTGACGTGAAATGATTAGATTTTGGACAAAGTCGGAACATCTGGGGGGGTACTTTATGGGAGGCCGTTTTTATATTTTATGGAATATGTCTGTTATTTATGTTTAGAGAAGAAAATTGTTCAAATAAAAGTTACTTCTAATATTATTATCTATAATTTTTGCTTTGTGTTAAAAATTTCCTGAAATGGTCCGTATTCGAGTAATTTGACAAAATGTGCAAAATTCTGATTTTTATGAAAATTGTTGAACTAAAAGTTGTTTGCGATATCGATCTCTATAATTTTTGTTTATACATTATTTTTCTAAAATGGACCGTAATGAAAGAGTGCTAAATTTAAATTTTTCAGTATTTTCGTTTTCAATGAATATCTATAGAAAAATGTTTCGAGTTATATGTATGTGGAAAATGTATATATTTAGTTTATCCTCTAAACATTTATAGAGGTGCTGCAATAGGTTGTACAAAATAATCAGAAAAAGCCTATATTAACTAGATAGGAAAATCATGTGTTGGACACATCAGATTTTTTATTTAGAAGTTAAAATAGAGGAGGGTACAATTTTCGTCCTCACTGTATATAATACATTCGTTCGTATTACCATTTCTTTGACAGTTTTTCGTAAAAACGCTTAAAAATTTTCAACTTATCTTCAAAAGTAACCTCAGAAGCATCATTTGTTACCATTTAATATACAGTGAGCTTCATAAGTCTTACCCCCCCTAACTAACTCGTTACTGGAGTCTTGTTAGGAAAATCGCCGAGACACGTCTATTTTTGATTTCTACCATGTACATTTTTGTATGAATAGTTTACCCTTAATTTCATCCCTTACTGGACGGGAGCAACTCTTTCGAAAATTTTAAATGGCATGGGGTGGTGAGTGATAGCTCATTTGAAAGGAAGTTTTATTATTTGAAATTTGCTTCATTACGTGTTGAATTATTAATGTTTAAAAATAACAAAACATCACAAATAAGAAAGCAACTAAACTAACAGTGACATTTTAATGGCAAAAAGTCTTACTTCACGTCTGAACCAAAACCAATATCATGCAGGGTCGAATTTTAATTCTAAGGAAGAGTGCGCTACGTTAATTTCCGTTATTCTGAAATAATAGTTAGTCGAGAAGTAATGAAGCAAATTTAAAAATTTTTTGCACGGTTAAATAGAGATTAAAACCCCCTTTCAAATGAGCTATCACTTACCACCCCATGCCATTTAAATTTTTCGAAAGGGTTGCTCCCCTCCAGTAAGAGATTAAATTAAGGGTAAACTATTCATACAAAAATGTACATTGTAGAAATTAAAAATCGACGTGTCTCGGCAGTTTTCCAAACAAGGCTCCAGTAACGATTTAGATAGGGGGGGTAAGACTTATGATGCTCACTGTATATAGAATAGGTGTGTTATAGTTAATTTTTTAACTATCTCGAAATCTAATATGTTAAAATTTTAAGTTAAGATAAGCAATTCAAAATTTTAAATAAGCAAAGAGAAATTTGTTCGGAGAGTCCGAGAGAGCTCGAGAGAAACGAGAAATTCTCGTCGAGAGATGATATTCTCTCGTCTCGTCTCGTATCTGTTTTCGAGAGAAAATGTCTCTCTCGTCTCGTTCGAGACGAGACGAGACAAGACAAGACGAGACGAGAGACAAGATTCTCTCGTCTCGTGGCATCACTAGTATCTGTGATCTGAGAATTTTATTTCTTGAAAAAATAATTTTTTATTTATTTGTGAAAATTACTACATTTTTATGAACACGATAATTTATGAAATAAGTAGTCCTTGACTGAGAATCTCGAAAACTGAGCCAAATTATTTAACGCCAACTGGGTAAAATGATACATTTTTTTATTTTTCTCGGAAATAGAAATCTTGTCTGTGATTTTCTTAGTTACGGCTAACTTGAATATTATAATAGAGAAAAAATTGTCAAGGGTAATACTTATAATAATTGGTACGCTTATTATATCGACAATTTTTTAAAATGTCACGAATGCGTCAGTCTCAACGACCAAAAATAAAATTGGTGCAAAACATGAGATTTTTTAGTCGTAAAATCGAGACTGGCATGAGTTAGAGTATCAAAAAAAATTGTCGATACCAAAGCGTAAGATGAAATTATGAAATTGTAATGAAAGAAGTTGTGTCTCAATTATGGTGAACCATGCAACTACCACAAAGATAATACCACACTATGGTATTGGTATTAATAACAAAATTTGGTGGACGCAATTGGTCAAAACATCATTAGGTGCAACATGAATCGTATTCTCTATTACAAAAAGTAACTTTGTCTCCTTTATTGGCTGTCTATTAGGTAGAGAAGATTAATAAGAGAAAAATTAGTGCTACCAACATTTAAAAATTAGATTGTAGCATAACTTGAGGTGAATAGTAGTAGTGGAAGAAAAATGATTTCTCTTGAATTTATTAAGAAAACTTTTTGCCAATACGACTTGTATAGATTCAATTCAATGAACCTAAAAAAGGTGACATATGGGAAAGGCGTGAAAAGGTATTGACATCATCCCGTCGACCCTCCAGTAGGCCCGTGAAGGGTAAAATCCTACAAATATCGGCACTGCGGGTGATTTCCTCTGACTCTGCCAATTAGGGGACCCCTTGGTGGTAGTTAACGCAGTTTTTATTTGACTAATCATTAACGAATATTCGACATTGTTTGTCAAGCGTATGGTGCATTCTTTGTACTTGAATGGAACAGAATGAATGCGGAATGCATTTAATAAGTACGATGGTAGGGTTGATTTATATAATTGTTACAAAAATGTAGATCTCAAATGTCTCGTGCCTTTAATTTTTATAAATTAAATTTGTCTCAAATTTCTAACGAGTTAATTTCTTCGTGAATTAATTCAATTAGTTGTTTGGTTTTTTAATACTATACCTTATTTGTTTAGAATTTTTTGGTGTTATTGTTGTGGTGCTAATACATTTTTAAATCTGACATATTATGATATATGACACATAAATTTATGCATTTCTCAGATAAACAAATTAAATATAGATAACTAACGAGCGCCGTTTAACATAAGCTTTGTTTGAAGCCAGTATCTACGAACTTTTGACAGTTTTGGTCTCCATGGGCGTATCAGAATCCAAAGGATTCTTTTGTAAATATTTTGTCAAGGACAAATTTAAAAAAAATGCATCTAAAACAAAGGTTAAAGTAACAAGGCCTTAAAACCTTTACTAGTGGCATTAATTTTATTCAGATAATATATTTACATTTAAATAAAACGCTAAAATAAATTAAATGTAGCTTTATTAGTATAAAATAGTAACATTAAAATTTTCTATAAAAACGTCCCCAACTTTAGCAACATTTTCAGTGATTTGATATCGATTTAGGTTTTATTTTTGTTTTAATAAACTAGAAGATTTCTCATAAATAACAAAATTGTATAGATGATAAATACATTTTTCATAAATTTTTAATGTCATTTATAGAAATAAAATAGATATTTGTGTACCAAAGGCTATATATTGATATATAATTCCACCTTGTATGCTTGCTTTGATTTGGCAGCTAACGTGTTGAAATTATATAACAAAAAAAATATATATTTATTTATGTCATTTTATAATCTTTCCTTTCAATGCTTACCTTTTTATTATCACACCTTGTATATATTATTTTCTTTAACTGTAGATTCGACTCTGCTCTCAGGGAATGGGTTCTATTTTTATATATTTAAATAAATTTTAATCTTGCAACAAATAATTAACAGGGCATCATAAAAAGGATATGCATGCCAAATACAACGTATTAAAATTATCTGATTCAGACTGATCTAAAAGAAATACCTATTATTTTTCATTGGTTTCTTTTTTTGTTTGCGTACGTTAAGTATATATTAAAAATATTATTATTTGTTTTTATTCTTTGTTTACTTTCTACTTTGGGTAGAAAAAAATGTTTATTTTTCGTTTCTTATATACTTGTTTTTTTTATTTACTACACTGCAAATTATAATTATTTCCCCCTGTATTAAAATCTACTGTTCAGATCTACTGTTTTAGCAAATGTTCATCTGGCAACACTGCCTAGATCAAGAGAATGCAACTACCATTTCTATAAAATATCGACTAATCACTTCGAAATACAAGCGATGACTAAGGGAGACCGACTGTAAACGATACCCCGAAACCGACCTTACCTGTCGTCGAGTTCTGTCTCTCGGACGTGTCGCGCCTTGCGAAATGTGTTTCAGATAATTGCATGTGTTCAGAAGTGAAGAGACCGTTCGCGGTCGCCTTTGCCGTCGCCTCTGTTGTCTTCTTTCTCCTGCCGCGCATACCGAAATGGTACCTTTACTGTATGCTGTTTTGAATTGCCCGAAGTAGCCACTATCAAGCTGCTGCAATTTATTAGTTGCATGAGGTGGTAAGTACAATATTTTGTGCTTGCAATATTTTTTAATGCACTCGCCATTCTTATAATTCTGTAAAATTAAAATATGTACTAACACAAAATTCCGAATCAATTAAAATACATACAATACGGCTATGAATAAATAAAGTCTGACTTATCTGTCAAAATAAAATGTTTATATGCAGTAAAAACCATGGAAACATGACTAAATCTAAACGAAAACTTTTATTAGGCGGATTCGATGTATTAAAACTTTAATTTCATAAATAAAATGTCTACCTCTTGAACCTGTACTACGTTCTGCAAATTAAATTACTGCGCTTCTTTCTTCTGTAGACTATAAATTAATACCTAATACGTTTAAAATTTGTTAGAGTCTATTTTTATGTATGAGAGAGTATTAAAATAATAAAGCGTTCGTAATCCATAGGCGTACCACTACTTTTAGTAGACAGTTAAAATATTTTTTGAAGTTATTCCTCGAGTATACACTTATATTTTCACCTAATTAACCTGCTTATAACTTCTAAACAGCTAAAGGTAAAAAAGTGCAATTTTTTCTAAAATGTTTTATTTTTCCACAAGGTATGTTAAGAACATTGTGTCAAACGGGTTATGTAGGTATAAGGGTTTAAACTTTGACTTTTAAACAACGTTACGTTCATAAATAATAATTTTAATATAAAAACTACTTCTTACCTACAAATCCAAATCAGAATCGAAATCAGAAGATGAACTGTCGAAACCAATATTTACAATGAGTGGCTCGATCATTTCATCAGTAATATTGTCCAACTTCCACATTTTCTCTTCTTCTTTAATCGTATGATTTACTGCCGTTTCCCAGTTTTCAGACTTCACATTATTTACAGCCTCCAAAAACAACTGTTTAACATCACTCATTTTAAAAGAATAATTTTTTCTTGAAACTTCTCCCTTTATATGTGCCCATATCAGTTCAATCGGGTTTACTTCGCAATGATATGGTGGTGATCTAACCACCGTCATCCCACGATTTTTTGCAATTTCATCAATTTCATATTTTTTTAATTTCTCTTTATGAAGGGAACACAAATGATTCAGTTCTTTTCTCACAGAACCGGGATGGAACTTAATATTCTTTGAATTTAGCCAATTCTGTAAATCTTTTTTTAACCACTTGGTTGTGGGCATTTTTTCTATAAGTCTCGAGTGATAACTTGCATTATCCATTACTATTATACAGTTCTGAGGAAGAAGATCTATACTTTGTTCGAACCACTCTTTAAAGACATCAGCATTCATGTCCTCATGGTAGTCACCGGTACGAGTAGATTCAAAAGTCAATAAACCACCTTTAACAAAACCGTTTGAACTACCGATGTGTACTATTATTAGTCTGCGCTCCTTTCTTGATGGTGGATTTAAACCAGTAGATAAATTATTTAACAAAGCCTGTCTTCGACTTGTAACAGTTTCATGTTGCCAAAATTTATTTGGTTTATGTCCCTCGTTGATCCATGTTTCATCTAAATAAAATATATTTCTTCTTTGGTTTCTCATTTATTTTATAGTCCTTAGGTAATTTCTTCTCCATATTACCATATCGCTTATTTCTACTAAAATAGACTTTCTGGAATGCTTTTTCCATAGAAAACCTATTTCTTTTAAAAGTTTCCATAGTGTGCTTCGACTCATTTCAGGGTAATCCTTATCATCTCGAACCGTGGCAAGAACTTTGTCTACTGTCGGAAATTCTTTTCTAAAGACTTTCCTTCGAAGTCTTTCTTTCAAAAGATTTTCTAATTGAAATTTTGGTTTTTCTGGAGCTTTACGTGCTGTTTGAAACTCGCCACATTTCTCTTCTTTAACAACTCTTTAAATCGTAGATTTCCCAACATCAAGCGTACTACTAACTAACTCCACTGTGTCATTAACACTTTTACATAAATGTTTGTCTGTAAATGATTTAAAACAATTAAATATTACTGTTTTTTCATTAACTGTTAAAGGACCGATTTTTTGTCGTTTACGCGACCCTTCCAAATTTTCCATGATCACACTAGAATTTACACTGCACCTTGCAAGTTGCCACTAAACGACATTTAGTAAACTGTCAAGAATACACAACTTGGACCTCCTAACTAAATGGAAAACCTATAATCGCATTTTCGGTGAAATTTGTTGGGAAGGTATTTATCTACTTATAATTCGATTACTGTAAGAAATTCTTGGAATTAAAATAAAACAAAATTGGCAAATAGGTACTTATTGAAAATAATCTTAAGATACGGCTATGTAATCTTTAATACACAGGGCTTTTGGCCTGTCCAAACCTTTTTCTATTGTTCTGTACAGCTTATGTTTATAAAGGACCAATAAAAGACCCAAAACTTGTAATAGCTCAGGTACATTTATTACAATTTTAGGAAATATTTAGATTATTCTGTAAAAATATTTAAAATGATTGTATTTTCATTAGAAATGCTGTTTTATTACTCTCTCATACATAAAAATAGACTTATAATATCCGCGCTTGTGGCCTATAGGCCGAATCCAGCACTGGTCCGAGGATTCCGTACTGTTAGGTATGGCGCAAAAAAATATCTCCGGGAGATGAAGATGTGGGTCATCAGAAGATATAGCAAGCAAACTAAGAACAAGCAGCATCGAGTGGGCCGCGGCGATTTGGCCGGTTGTTGACCGATCGAACGACCAAACTCGAGAGACACGAGACTGCCGTCCATGCACACATTCAAATCCCATGTCCATGAAATAAGACCGCGCCTCATCTTATCCTTCTCGACATATGTATAGTTCTACAAATCATTCTATTTTTCTTTCCGGTACTAGGAAAATGTTCATTTATGCGAATAACAAATGTATAAAGTAAATAAAATTTAACAACAAAATATAAACAGATATTAATTAATGGTCGATAAAATAATTGGTATAATTCCTAAGAAGGTACTATATTAAATTAGTAAAAAGGTATTGAGGGCCGGGGAGTCTAGGCTGTTAAATTTATTGTATATCTAATATTCTAACCTACAAATAATTTTGCTTAATATGTAATTATTGATAAGACTTTCTTTAAATGAAACCAGTCGTAAGTGAAGTTCCTCAAATGTCCGTCCTTGGTCCCCATCAGAGGCGCCGGTAGAACTTTTTCCAGGGGGGGGGGGGGCAAGAATGCAAATGTAAATTCTTCAAAACAAATTACAGAAATGTAGGGATTTATAGATGCTATCCGCCATCGTGTAATGCGATACGGAATATAATGAGCTTAGGCGTGGTTGTCAAATGCCGCCAAATTTAAATTTTAAGGAATTAGATAGTCTAAAAAATATACCGAAGGTCCAAAGCGAAAACCCGATAAGTAATAAAATTTAGTTATGAAGATATTGCCGTTTAAGTATTTTTTTTGTTCTTTTAATTACACACGGAAAAAACAAAGCCAATTAAATTGTTTACTTGAAAAAAATACAGTTGCCATAGTTATTTTATTAACTATATAAAAAAATAAATCAATTACCATAAGTAAAAGTATGTTTCTAAACACGTATTTCTGTCACAATTAAACAAGTTTCCTAAAATGAAGTTTTTTAATAACCTGGATAAACAGTTAACTTTGCCTACGACAAATGAATAATGTTTCTGAAACTGCTTTAATAACCACAAAATCACATATATTTACCATTATTTAACTTTTACTTATGGTTAAAAAATATTCACTTACAGCTAGCGATCGCTTCAATACAGTAAGTTCCGATCACCATCGAAACAGCAACGAACGAAGAGTCGAATAATCCGATTTCATTTTTGTATTTCCTACTGGACAGTCGCAGCTCATAGGGAAACTTAAGTCGAGGTCATACACCTTTTCCATGGAATTCTATGTAGCGTACAGGGTTTTTGTGATAAGTGTACGTATAAATCGAAGTATTAAATATTTAATCATGTGTGTATTAAAAACTGTGCCAAATTAAGTATAATAATAATGCTATGCCCATGCACCCCTTTACGAGTGAATTTTAACCCCAGAAACAGAGTTTGTGCAGGGTAAGGAAGGCAATTAATATTATTTGTCATTATTATTATTATGTAAGTACCTTTTATATTTTTTGATACACCAATCGTGTATTTTTGACTGTGATATTTTTTAATCTCTATATATTGTTCCTATTCATATTTTTGTTAAAGTTGATATTATTTTAAAACACCTGAGTACTCAAATTTTAATAAATGTCATTCGTACCTATAGCCTATTAAAATAACAATCAGGTTTATAAAGTCTAATACTTTCTACATAATAATATTAATGATAAAAAATGTTTTAAAGCCTATAAATAATGCAAGATCATAAAACCATATGCACCACCCACTAAAACAAAAATCACTTATCACAAGAAAACAGTTAACTAGCTGCAAATAAACCACTACTAATTAGTAGCATAAAGTGTACCTATAGTAAGAAACTAATGTACACTAACCACAAGTAAATAGTTCACTAACTGTAGGTCGTCTAAAAACTAATATTAAACTGTTTACTAACCACAGGTGACTAATTTCAGAAATCAGTAAAACACACTATAAGAAATAAACAAATTTAAAGCTCACAAGTAGAAAAACTTCGAAATATAATTGATACAAATTAAAATATATACAGTGAACACAAACGCTAATGTCGCCAAATGATGAACAAAATTAATAAATAAACTGAAATTTTAAAAAAAAACAAATATAATAAATCGGTACCTTCTACAAATTTTTTCCAGAAGGCGCATATCACTTAGCTTGAATCGAGAATTGTATATTTTTTTGGGAACTTCGAAATTTCCAGGGGGGGGGGCAATTGCCTCCTTTGCACCTGCCGGCGCTCATAGTCCCCATCGTTTTCTTTTATACAAGGAAAAGCGCATATTTAAAAAACAGATAGTGGGGTTCTACTCGTAATATACCATATTTAATGGTTCTTTAAATCTTTATAATTAAAAAAGTGTATATTTTATCCATTTTATAGCAATTTCTTTAAATCTTAGTAGCTTACCAACCATCCTATATATTTTTAATGCTTTATAAACGTTAATCCACAAAAAAATGTGTCTAAAGTAGGCGTTGGAAAAATTCACGCATGTCGAAGCATAAAATTCTTCTTTTTAAATGTTAGTTTGGTTTTAATTCAGAGCCATGCGTAATTATTTCGAATTTGACTCTTATCTCTCTTTTTGTCGTCCATGGCCTGCTTTAAAAATATTTTTTAATGTATCACTTTTTAATATTGTTCGTCTATTAGATATTTAATATTTTTTCTACACCCACATGGATATTAGCTTATCTGCGCACAGATTACAAAACGAAAACGTATGCTATTGCGTTCAACTGAACGAATATATTTTATATTCATTCTAGGTAGTGAGAACACTGCAAAAAAGTGAAATCCACCAATCACCGTTCATATTTTGATCAACCGACTGCTATTATTTTTAAAATTTTAAATAAGTGACAATTCTGTCAAACTAATTATCACTATATTTTTTTAGTTATTGAGATTAAACATACATTAAAATGAGTTATTCTTGTGTAGAATCGATAAATAATAGAATTTCTATTTTTATTTCATCTATAATTATAAGTAATTTGTTAATTTAAATAAAACTATATAAAATCAATTTAATTACGAGTATTAAAGCAAAAAACATAAACGCGTAGATAGTCCTGTGGTCAGCGTTCTTGCCTTCCGTACGGAAGACTCGAGCTCAAATCCCAGATGGAGAAAGATAAAATTAATTTTTTTATATAAATTAGTAAAAGTAAATTATTTTTAAATTAATTATTTTATCTTAATAACCTTATAATAATTTTTAATACTTATAGATTTTTGTTAGTGGGTCATAGACAAAATATACTGTACAACTCGAGTAGATTGTCAATTTCCACTCTTGTTGCACAAACTACTATAGTGACTCATCCATGGGATAAAGATTCAACAGCTCTATTTTAAAAGCGTCGATAAAAACTCGTCTGGAACTTCTAGTTAGACAAAACAATCAACAAAGTCAGACTATCTCTTGGTCCCTAACAAGGATACGCAACAAAGTATGGGGTATCGGCCACAAATTGATCTACTGAACTTACCAAACCGTGGTAAAAGCAATGGTTACATACGCCTCGGTTGTTTGGTGGAAGAAGGGATTTCGATGGACAGCCAAAGCAAAGTTGTCTGGGATTTATCGGCTTGCATGTAGGGATTAAAATTGCTGTATCCCTCATCCAGAAATCCAGGTGGATCCAGCACATTTTTCGGTCTGCTGTATCCAGCTCTGCGCACAAGTAATTAGATTTTCAAATAATGGCGCAAAAGTATACTTAGCCAGCATTGCGGCTTTGATAGATTTATTTCTCTTATTGGTTGGAGTTACCTTAACTTGAACAGTAATGCCCTTAAACATATTGAAATGTATACATTTTTCCGATAATTCTACTGATGATTCTAGTGACAGACCTTATAAAGTAAGAGTATTGATTTGATTCATTCATCTAGAATTATTAGAAGACATATTATATATCCCGACGAAAATATCTTTGTGGATGAGTCTTTGGTACCTTAGCGTGGAGAATTGATATTCCGGCATTACATTTCAAACAAAGCAGCCAAATATGGTATGAAGCTTTACAAACTCTTTATAGACAAAGAATGTATTTGGAATATGATGGTTTATTGCGGTAAATCAAGATATCCTGTACCTCAAGTTCCTGAAAAAACCTTCATGTCATTGACAGAGGCTATATTAGACGAAGAAAGAACCGTATACACAGATAATTAGTCTTCGAGCATATATTACTAGAGCCATCGTCCAAATGGACTTTGTTTTGGTACAGGGGGAAAAATAGTGTCCAGCATTCCCATTGGTCTATTTAGTTTTGCTTGGCATGGCAAATCGTTCGAAATTGTCAGAACTGTCATTTGACTTTTAATTTTCATTAGTTTCTAGATTATTTTTGTAGTTTATAAGTGATTTTTTGTATTTTATTAGTTTAGTGATACAAATTTTAACAATGGTGAGAGTTTGTATAAGTTGTAAATATAAATATGAAAAGGCATCGTCAAGGTCATGTCAAAAGTAAGTAACCATTTTTTTAAAAAGAAACATAAGTACCTACATTTAGGGAATTAAATTTAAAGAACTTGTATTATGTATGAGGAATAGTTTTAGATTTTTGAAAAAAAAAAATTAATCATAATTTTTCTATATAAACAAGATTTTATCATGAAAATGTTAAATAAATAATTTTTGTTTTTTGTAGGTTTCCAGCGAATCCTGCCAAAAAACGCATTTAGTGAAACATATTAGTGAACTTATTTTCCCGAGGACGTCATGGAAAACCTTCACTCATTTAGTGAGTACGCATAGAGAAGAGAAGAGGGGTGCTGAGGAGTTCCCTGTTTTTACAATTTCTATATTGAGGGAAGTTCTGGGTAAAATACTTTACCGATTTTTTTGTCACGCATTTTTGACTAAATTTTGAATGATATATCAAAGTACCTTTTTTCAAGAAAAAACTAAATACGTAATTATTTTTAAAAAACAAATATATTATCTAAAAAGTAGTAACTTAACTCTTGCAAAGCCCTTCTTAAGCCTTCTCACAGGGATGGAACCTTAGGGGGGCCGGTAGCGGAGCAATTTACTGAATTCAAAGCGTGGGCTGATTTTTTTTCATTAAATTTCAAGGGTAAAATGTATCAGCTACTAGGATTTTCTCGTTGAACCTCCCCCCCCCCCCCCTCCACCCTTTTAACGAGTTGATGAACTAATAATAAGCAATTAAAATGCCGTTTTGCACATAGGCCCATTGGGAAAAGTATATCTATTTTGAGGTGTTCTATCACCACCTGGAAGTATTGCTCGACATTTTTGGTCAATCTTGTATAATTAAATTTCCAAAAATTAAATTAAATATTGTCAAATAAGATAATTAAACATTTTATTAGGTTGCTGTTCTGTCAGTTTTAATATAGCTGTT
This sequence comes from Psylliodes chrysocephalus, assembly GCA_927349885.1. Taxonomy (NCBI): domain Eukaryota; kingdom Metazoa; phylum Arthropoda; class Insecta; order Coleoptera; family Chrysomelidae; genus Psylliodes; species Psylliodes chrysocephalus. The sequence continues at coordinate 19,732,057 of OV651817.1, forward strand.
ACGTTTCTTCAAAATTATGTCCAAGAAGCTTCAGTTGTGTCGTTTTTAATTTATGTATTCTTATAGTTTCCAATTATATTTGTAAAAATATCTCTGATACATTGCTGTTTACATCTTATACAAAGCAACTGAAACAAATCAGTAAAAAACTTGTTATATGCACACAGCACACTCGATAAACAAACAACCGCAGAATGTTGAAAAAAATTGACGTGTATATCTACACCACAAAAGCCAAAGCCAAATCCAATTACCGAGACTCGGTGTCCATCATCAGCATCAATCAAAGGCATAGCTAAATCGATTTTCGGGAAGGTTAAAATTATCTATAGATGATATTTATTATTACGATGGTGTCTCGACAAAAAATACATTGTAAACATATATAAACTTTTTATTTTAACTTTTTGAAAACAAAAGGTTGAATATATTTTTGTTTAGTTAAAAATATGCGAATTGGAATAATTATGGTTTTTAAATTCATTTCTACAGTTCGATATATCTACAATAGAGGTACTAAAACAAACAAAATGCTGTTTTTTAATTACTTGTCAGAACATGCCAAAAGTAATTTTAAAATTGTTCAAACCCTGCACATACTTCATATAATATGGCTTAGATATTAAAAGTATGTTATGTTGGGTATGGGATATATTAATACATTGTCACTTAAAGGATCTGTTGAGTTTCCTTCCGTCGCTAATGCATCGATGAAATAGTATATCAGAGCCTTCCAATCCTATATCTTCTCAAGAAAGTGTATGATTTGGAGTGGTTTCAAGTTAGGTAAATCTCCCTCTTCTATTTAATATGCTTCTAGGTATAGTGCCCTTAGATTGTGGAGTGCTACACATTCATTTAAAATGAAAATGTGTTTTTCTCCTATCAAAATCTGAACTTTCAGCTTACAAAGGTGTCCTTTGAATCGACAATACCCAGTAAGGATACCTGGTACAATACGTAGCCTGTTGTTGCTTAGGCAGATATAGGCTTCCGATCTTTTCTGGCTATATTCACCCAGAAATATCTTAACCTGTCTTAGCCCCAAAAGATTGTTCCAATTTTCCTGGTAAGAACCTCGGCCATCCCTACGTAGTAACTAAATTCATGGAGATCCGTTGCTAACAAGAAACATAAAAGGCAACACATTGTTACTAACGAGGCTGCACAGGTTGCAATTTTGAGTCATGTTGAGCGGGATCCTACTTTAGGTATCAGAAAAGTAGCAGCAACTTCAGAAATTCTACGTAGTAGTCTTCAGAGAAATTTAAACAAATATCACTTTCATCCCTATAAGATTCATCTTGTGTAAGAACTTAATGAAACTGATCCAGATCGCTGTAGACAATTTTGTGAGGAGATGGTTGAAATAATTTTAAACAATCCTAATATTTTATATTCTACATGCCCATTCTTTCTTAATGATAACGTCAACAGGCATAATTACAGATACTGAAGTGATTCGAATCCACGAATAATGAGAGAATATTATTCACAATATCCAGAAGAGTTGAATGTATGGGCTGGGATTTTGGGCAATTGGTAACTTGACGGGTGGTCTTACCTTAATTTGCTTGAAAACTTGATCTACCCTCGCATTGTGGAGATTCTCAAAAACGACGATCAGATACCAGAAAATAATGGATGGCGCCCCGCCACACTGTGCAACTCCTCAACATTTTTCCCAACACTGAATTGGTAGAAGGGGTTTCATTGAATGACCCTCAAGATCATCAGATCTATCACTATTGGACCTTTTCCTGTGGGGTTTTTAAGCTATTGCATAACTTTTATCGCGGGCTTTGAGCTTGGCGACCGAATCAAGAAATTCCGTAACAAAAATAAACCTAACACCCCCCACTCCGACCAACACAGCGGTGCGGCGTTGAAAGCCGTGCATCGTCTAACGTCGTTTCAGTTCGGCAGACTTCGGCACGGTGTTTGTGTGCGTGCGACTAGACGTATGCGTATAGACTACCTGCTAACTGCTCATAACTGATTCTATCTCTTTTAGGTACAATTTCGGAAAAATTGAATTTGAAAATGAATAATGATCCACAAGAATCCACAACAAAATATGGGTCCACCATTGACGCGGTATTTTCCAGATATTTAGAGGATATCAAGTCTCAAACTTTTGTTTCTTATTTCAGTTACCATAAACCTATAGTTTCAATGATAAAAATTCCTGAATAACCTACATGTATTATAAGATAATAAAAATATTTTAAACAATATTAACTTCTCATTTATTCAATAAAAGAAAAAAATTGTTTTCTTTTCGGTCACCACGCTCAAAAAGTGAAACTTGAATTAATATTAAAGAAAAAACTTGAATTAATATCAGAGAAAAAATACTGCATAAATAAAATAAATAATTATAATTGCATAAGTTGATAAAAAATGCTATGCAATATGCAATAGCTTTACCGCGGCAGTCCCCGAGCGCCACACGTATTTTATTTTAAAAAGTGTTGTTTATAAGACGAAACCTACATCTTCGTCACCGAATAGTGCAAGTATGTGAAGAAATAACAACTGAAATACTCCGAAATGTTCTGGAACATGTTGAACAAAGACTTTATTACTGCATGCATATAAATGAGTCACAGTTTGAACATTTGATTAATTAAAACTTGCTTGGAAACTTTTTTCTTCGATTTATTTCACCGACATTCCCAACAGGTGTTTTACATTAACTTTTACATTAACTTTAACTCGATTTATTAATTCATTCATTCTAATACATTAACACAAAACAAAAAATTTTTTAGCATGTTTGAAAAGAGAATTGAAATACCTTTAAAATGAAGTGCCACTTGACCCGTTGTGCAATTTAGTATGCTTGAAGGGATGAAGCTACATCCATGAATTAAAGATATTTAATTTACCTAACCTGTGCTGCCTGGATCAATTTCAATTTAACTGATTGCTATCGCACAGGTTAGGTGAGTTAGTTGAGCTTTTTATTTTTTCTAATTTAGGTATATTTGGTTTTTCGATCAATTGCTTTTTCTATCAAATCTATTTTCGATCACTTTTCTTTTCGATCAATTGTTATTCGATAAAATATTTTTTCGATCAAATGTTTTCGATCAATTTTGTACTACCCGTTTATCTGAGCTTAGATTATTTTATAGTTCATAGTCTTCTACCAAAACAATTTTTGTTTTTAAATTTGTTTAATAAAGATTAAAATTTGACAACACTTGCATAAGTAATTTAAAACGTAGAATCTACAAGAACATAAAATATTCAAGATCAACCATTTAAAAAATTAAACATAATTACATTTTGTTTAGGCACAAGCCCGGGCATAAGTGTCAATTAGAAATTATATCTCAAATTTTACCCAAATCGTTTCAAAAATAAAAGAGATATTAGCGCGGCTTTGGTCCCATTGTCACTCGATATTTATTATGGGATATCATTGTTTAATTTAATTTTGTAAATTATGAAAAATTCGTAATAAAAACAGTAAAACAGTTGCTAATGACAAACATCAGAATTTATTTTCATGTACCTACCTAATAATGATCACATAAATAAAATAATTTATTACTTCAATACCTATTTATTGACACACAAATCAATCAATCTTTAATTAAAGCTATTTCAATACAATACTTGATGCAAGATGCACGCTCACTGCATTTTATTGTAATTAATTTGAATTTTAAATATTTTGTATTTGGTATTTCTATGATTCTGTAATCTTACGTCAATTAAATAACAAATTTATATTTAATTGCTTGGAACAGTTTTGGTACCAAAATTGACATAGGTACCTACCGGCAAAAGTGCATCCATCCTGTTCCGGTTTTACTAATTTGAGCGCTCTATCCTTCCTGTACGTACGGCGTTTGCGTCTATCATCGGTATCAATGCCCATTTCCGAACCTCACATTTAAATTCAATCAAAGCAGAAAAGAGATTATGTAACGATCTAGAGATTTTAAGAATCGAACAGGTATCCTAACGGACAGAAAGGCGAGTTACCATCCAGGTATGGACTTATCCATTTAAAAATAACACGTACTTGTTACCATTCCCATTCCAAAGAATATCGCGTAAAGACGCATATGTACACGCATATAAATGAATTATTCTTTTAAAACCATAGATAGGTAAAGGGAGAAATAAATATCTCTGAAGTCCTCTGATATTTTTAGTTACAGTATCTTCTTATTTCAGTTGTGCTTTGTTGTTGCTTAGCAACGTACACTTTATTAAGGTGCGTTTAAAAGAATACAAGAAGTCACTGAAAAAATTAAAATTACGTTTTACATTTTGTCTACAAATACTAGAACAATTTACTTACGTATTTTTTAATAAATTTCTCATCTGAACATTGTTTTTGCCTTTTTAGAGTTTTTAAAGATAATTAAAAAACCGGTGCAAATTCGTGAAACAAATTCTTTGTTAAAAAAATATATTATAACAAGAAGCACAGAAAATATTTATTGGATAACTCATATAATTTTTTTAATCAATATTTTTTTCTTCACAACTGGACTCTGATTCAGGTTCGTCACTACTTGCCGTTGTACCAAAATTAATAATAATTGGTTCTAGATCAGTAACATCTAATTGCTTATATTTTTCCCAATCGGAAACAATTATGTTTTTAGTGTGTCTTACATAATTGTACCCACTGAGGATTGGTAACATTATTCAAACCTTCTGACCAAGTCTGAAATACATCTTCCGGTGACAACTTTGTTAAATTTTTCGTCATTTGCACTGTGACAACACCATCTTTATCGCTATGTACTGGCAGTGATATAAAGGAGTTTTTTATTCCTCAATATATCTATCTAGGTGGAATTCTTTTCGTAGTAGATTATGATGTAGAACTTCCCAAATCTGATATTTCATACCATGGATTGGATAATTAATATTCTTTTCCTGGAACCATTTTACTATTTTATCTTTTGTCCAACTATAACATGGAATTGGTTCCACGTGCAGCGAATGATAACGGCATTATCGATCATAATCAAAGAATCTTCTTTCCGTATTCGTGACATTCCGATTTCCAGTAAACGTTGGACGTCGCTAATTTTAAATGTCTATAAATAAGGTCTATCGGATTCAATTCGCAATGGTACGAAGGAAGTCTTAATACCTCGAGCAAGAGCCAATGTATCTACAACATGTTGACGATATCTGTCTCGATGCTGTCATGTCCTCAGAAAAGGGAATTACCTTTTGTTGCAACCAATCTTGCATCACCCCTTTTTAGTGAGCATCTGTATCTGTAACGTGTGGAGGGTGGGTTACCCCCACGGCACTTAGACCTCATTAGGCCCATTGTGCATCCTCCTAAGATGATAGGCACATCCTAGCTCGTGAACCAGCCTACAGATTTAATGTAGTTGACAACATCGCCAAGAGGTGCTTTATATCGGCCGATTTTAGTGGCCATAGTGGGTAGACGTTGCACTAAGCGGCTGTAGTAAGAAGTGTTATCAAGCACTATCACTGAGTTTGGCTCTATTCGTGAAAGTAGGGTTTCAAACCAACTTTCAAAACGTTGGGCGTCCATGTTTTCGTGATAATCCCTTGTTTTTTAGATAAGAAAACTAAGGCATTGTCGTTTAAAAAACCACTTTCACTACCTATATGGGTGATAATTAGTCGTTGTCCTTTTCCAGTTGGTCCTCGGACTCCTGTTGATAGACCTTCCACAAATGCTTGTTGATAACTTGTTACCATAGTATCTTGCCAGATCTTAGATACTGTGTGACCAGCATTCACCCATGTTTCATCCAAATAATATATTGTCTTGTTTGCCGAACGATGTTCCCTTATAGAGTGAAGATATTTTCGTCGCCATGAAACTATCTCTTCTTTTTCTATTAAAACAGAGTTACGAAATCGTCTTGCATATTGAAACTTTAACTGGCGTACTATTTTTTTTAATGTCTCTCGGTTCATTTGTGGAACGAGATCATTCTCCAATAATTTCCTTCTAACTGACTCCATAGTTAGCGATTTGTTTTCAAAAGAAAAAAATGAATAGCTGTGCGTGCCATATTTTTCTGGTGATCGTCCAACTTAATTTTTTTTTCGACCACGACAATTTACTTTTGGAGCTTGCACAGTCCCAGTCACTTTCTTTTCATGTACAATGCGTTCAATTGTCGCCACGGATACTTTCGTTAAAAATAAACAGCTTGCATTGTCAAAAGTGTATTTATTAAACCTTCATATACTCTACAGACCATCTGTTTTTCATCGTTTGAAAGAATTTTCCGCTTTCGTTGTGAATTACTTGGACTGTATCCATCTTAATGATGTTAAGATAAAAACCATCAATCATATACCTGCTGCCATTTGTCCACTCAAATTAAACTTAGAGAAAAAAATTTTCTTAAACCATTTTTCAAAATGTTCTGTGTTCATATCGAGGGCGTCATATCAAAATATTTTAGAATTTTTGGTCCTATGGGTTCATTTAATCAGTCTTCTTGATATATCAGAAGGGCGTGTGGTTTCATAAATATTAACCTATTCTAAGTAGTTTTACTTTGACGTATTAACCAATTTTGCAAAATTATAATATCATCAAAAAGGCGTATCCTGAAAAAGTTATCTGTTGGTTCATACGCCCTTCTATGACGTCCTTGATATTATTATGGTTATCTTCGCTTTTTGTTTGACTTTTAAATATGAGGTCTGCATTTTTTATAAACCCTTCTTCATTTCCACCATGAACAATGTATTGAATTCCATCTCCTGTTTTTTTACTTGCAGTAGCCATCTTGCCAACTTTTTCTGTTACTTCTCTTGGTATAATCTCCTTGTTAAAATTTTCAAAAACGATATTTTTTTTAATTGAATCAATGTTTGTTCCACTGCTTTTGTTATACTTTGGCTTACTTTTTTAGACATTATTTTCATATACTCTGTATCAGAATTTGTTGGTTTACTAAGTCTATAGATAGTTTTCTGCAAAATATTTAATGTCTCTGCAACCATTTGATTGTGCATCTTTCCAAGAGCCTCGCAGATAGATTTGTGGCTCTTAAAATATGAAACTAAGTTAAGGATTAAAGTTTTTGATTGATCACTAAATCATTTAACCATTTTGTTGAATACTTAAAGAAACTTTTGAATTATCAAAATTAACAAATTTTTAACAAATTGACAAATTCAAAATTATTTTGGTAACTGCCACATGATAATTAACTTCGAGCAATTAGTACTAGAGAGTGTCTTCCCCCCTTCCCCACGCTAAATTTTCTCATCAATATCTCCCCCGAGGGGGGAAATCCCTCTCCTGTAATTGGCTTATTAATCAGCGTTGCCAAGTTTGATAGCGCCAGTTCTGACACTTTCTGTCACATGTCAATTTTTGATTTGTATTTTACGAAAAAATATAATTATTTATAGCGTTGTAAGGGTTTTAAATTCGTATTTAAAATTTATTATCTTTAATAATATAGTGAAAACATTCTTTGCGTGTAAAAGAACTGTTGAAAATGCTTCTTCAAGATTGTATCATAAGTAAGTACAAAACCAACCTAATTGTCAGAGGCGATGCATTAGGCAATCACCTTTAATTTGCAATTAACCTATTTTATCGAAAAAGTAAAATTAAGAGGGATTAAACCCCAGCTAAGTTCGTCTTCATCCGTCTCATAATGATTATAGTAAAGGTTAATTACTTATTAACATAAATAAAGAAAATTTAAACCGGTGACTTTATTTTAACATCACATCTTTGTAAAGTTTATTGTAAGTTTCCTTTTCTTAATATGATAAAAAGAAATAAATGGTTCCAAAATTTAGGAAATCAACAAGTAACCACCTGACTTTTTATGCTAATGAATATTTTTATTGCAAACCTCAGGGAGGAAAATATTAAAAAAAAATGCAATTTTAGAATAATCAATCCTGTCACTACTTCCTCACCGTACTCATCTGCTACTAAAATACTAAAACAGCAAGTGAAGCAGAAAAACTTAAGTTTCTTTCAAAAAGGAAAAAGTCAATGCCACTTTTTTGTTGACAATTTTTTTTTAAACTAATTTAATCGACTAATTTTGTGTATTTGATCAAAATACTAAACATGATCGGCCATACCTATTTGTAATGCTTTAAGATGGTTTTCATTTGCTTGTTCCAATCATTTCTCTATTTCTTCAATTTTTTCTTTATCTTTTGCTATTTTGTCAATTTTTTCGCTTTTTATAGGCATTTTTCTGTACTATTGATTGACCGGACTATTAACTTGATATTTATTATACTTCTGCTTGAAGGACCAATGAAGAATTTGTATTAAAAAAAGGACTATATTAAAATACAGTTTAATTCTTAATATAAGGATGTTGGAAAGACGAAAGGTGATGTTAAGAAGCATTTATTTTCAAAAAAAAAAAAACATTTTATAAATTATTCTTATTATTATTATTATTTATTATTATTATTATTAATATTATTATTATACAAAGTTTAACAATATATAAATAAGATACCAAAACTTTGCTAATTAATTAAACAACGAACTAGATATTTTCGTTGAGTTGCAATGTTCGAATTCGTCGACCAGAATCGTTGTTTTTAATTAATCGTGAAATAAAATAAACTTTTATATACAGGATGTTATTTTGATATGTTCTGATTGAACAGTTACTAATTTGGGTGGGGATAGTTTGAGCGAGTTTGTTTATTTGAGGAGCGATCATCTTTTTTATGAATAAATCAATATTTACGTCTATTACGCTGGATTTACACTGCTGTCACACTTCAAAATTAATTGCGTACTTTCCTGAAAAACAACTACAATAGTTGCAACGAGAAAAAAATACACTAAATTGATAATAAGTCAACTTTATCAGAGATTTAAGTAAGTAAGTAAATTAAGTACACTCAAGAAATCAAAAAATGCTTATAACAATGTAAATATGTGTTTTTTTGTCAATTTTTGGGTGTGATTTAATAAAAAAAATAGTAGTTTGTGCTACAAGATTAGCTATGATGGCCATATCGCACGAAGTCTGAATGCGATACGGGATACACTCGAGTTGTACAGTATATATTTTCTATGACCCACTAACGAAAATCTACAAATGTTTAACATTTGTTTTAAGTTATTAAGATAAAATATCCAATTTAAAAATAATTATGAGTTTTAAAAATTTATAAAATAAAATAAACTAGATAAAAAATATTTAAATAATCCTAGATTTGAACCCAGCATCTTTCGAATGGTAAATCAGTACACTACTCTTTGTCTTAATACTCATTATTAAATTGATTTTATCTAGTTTTATTAAAATCAGTGGCGTAGCCAGGGGGGGCGTTTGCCCCTCCCGCTTCCCTTGCTAGGCGCCCCTTGCCACCTGTATACACAATAAATAGTTAGTTTTATCACACCCTTTAACATTCATTGAAATTGAAAAATATTTGGCAACATGTTTTTAAAAAACAACACCGTATTTGTTTGAAATGTCTCTAATATTTTTTCTTCTAATTTTAACATATAAAGTGACATTTTTTATAATCGCAGCAAGTGTCAAAATGATCTATTTTACGCAATCAGTTGCATAATGTTGAACATTATGAAACTGGTTTCGAAAAATTCATTATATCACCAGTGCGAAAAGAAAACAAAAATAAACCTTTTTCTACACCCGTATTATAATAATGCACTTATATGCCCATAATCCGTTTCATAATGATACCCATTATGATACAGATTTTTCATTATGATACAGATTTTTAATCAATAGAAACCTACAATTTTTCAATCAAGCATGATGTTTGACGTTTGTCCTAAATTCCTATGTATTTGTTTTAGTTGTCAAAACGTATTAAATTTTCGTAGATAGCTAAACTTCGATAATTATAATATTAAAATGTCTGATATCAGCGATATAGAAGACTCCTCCACACATATCGGAGAAAGGAGAAAATGCAGTACAAAATATTTTGCCCCAAAAATCTGTGGTAATACCAATACCCAAGGTAATACCATTAATTACAATTTTGTAGAATTTTTTATAGAAATACGAGTAATTACTGTTATTGTGTTCAATGCCAATATAAATAGAATATTTATAGGTCTTGATTATTTATCGGGTGTAGAAAAAATAGCGTATGCAACTCTCATGTAATGGTTATTAAAACACTCGCATAAACCATACGAAACTCGCCTTTGGCTCGTTTCGTATCCCGGTTAATGCTCGTGTATTAATAACCATCATTACATGATCGTTGCATAATATACTATTTTTGGTTTTAAAATCAATAATTTAAAAGAGCAATGTTTTTAATGTATACATCTTTTAAGTTATGATTATTATAGATTTTTAACATGTTTTAGCCAATTATCTCGCTCGCACGCAGCGGCGTCACCAAGGAAATTGTACATTTTTAATGAAAATGGATAATTCCGTACAATTAGTAAATGCATGCAAATAGTTCTTTTTTTTTTTAAATTTTAAAAAATGTACCGCGAAAAATATTTTGCATGCGCTTCTTTCGTGTAGTACGTCCCAAAAGTGTTAATTGAACATGTAAAAAAGAAGAAATATTAAAGAACAATTATGTACTTGTACTTTTTTTGTAATTACTGGGAACCCTTATTTAATGTACGCATTTAGACTATGAGAAAGTATTGGGTGAATATGCGCGAAAAAAATGTTGTGCATACATTCCGGAAGTGTTTAAGATATTTGCATACACTTAAATAAATAATATAATCGATGCACTTTAAACAATTAATAAACGTATGCTTATTTGTTGTAATAAAATTCTTGATAAAATATCACGTTTTAGCGACATGCATACGATTCCGAAATGTACAACAAAAAAAATGATCGAAAAAATTCTAAATAACGTTGAACAATAATTATTATACGAATGCTATTAGAAATAGTAATATATTACGTGAAAATATTCATACAGGATGTCCAATTGGTGCTTAATTTTTCAATAAATCAATTTGTGTTATAGATACACAAACAAGTTTCAATTAAAACTTATATGGATTTGAACAAGACATATTTTAAAAATATTTTAGAATATACAGGGTGTTGTTTTTTTCCGCAAATAAAAATGTATGTTGTACCCCTTTAAATGTATGTCCCCTCCGCCCCGCAAGGCTGGCTACGCCACTGATTAAAATGTATGATTGTTTTGTAAATATAGGCAAATATTCTGTGAAATGCTATTATTTATCGATTCTTCACAAGAAACACCCATTTTTAATTATTTTTTATTTTAATATATAAAAAATATAGTAACAATTAGAATTGTCACTTATTTAAAATTTAAAAAAATAATAATAGTAGCCTGATGATAAAATATGAGCTGTGATTTGTGGATTTCATAACCGTGCAGTATTATTACTAGGTAGAATGTATATAAAATATATTCATTCAGTTGAACGCAATTGGCTACTTTCTTGTTTTGTAGTCTCTGCGTAGAATAGTTAATATCCATGTGGGCGTAGAAAAAGATATGTTTGTTTCTATATGTTCTCCAACACAAGAGTAAGTGAACCGAAAACGGATGCATCCGTAAACGATTCGTTGGTTTTGAACACAGCTACAATTTTAGTTTGTTCAAAAAATGATTACAATAATTCTTTGGTTATGTTGCAGTTGAAGGGTCTGGAAATGGGCCAGTGCGCACCATTCCTGTTCCGGCTAGTTCTGCCAGTCGGAATCGTTACGGAGTTGCCAGGTTATATTTAATTATTTGGAACCAGGGAATAAGCAGATTGAAATTACTTTTTTTACTTTTAATCATCTATTTACCAATTTTTACATCGATTAAAAAACCCATAAAAATAAAAAAATGTTCTGAAGATTTTCAAGTAATACGATCGTTTTTTAATGTGAATAATACCTTTCAATAGTGATAATTACAAAATTTAAATCTGAAATCTATCAAAACTGTCTTATAAAACAAAACAGAATTGTTATTTCAAAATACCTATAATATAAATCTTTATATTTATTTATCATACATTTTAATGTACAGAGGTTACAATTTGGTTGAAAAATAAACTAAAAAATAAAACAAGCTGAAATTAAAGTGGAGATTTGGCAACGTGGCTTGTGCAAATTCAAATTCTAGACGTCAGTGCAGAGTGGTGTGAACGCGCGCATTTCTAGACCCGTCAACTACAACATAACCATAGGGCTACGGTCGATATTAGGTCCAGTAATTTTGTCACTTTTTTCATAAAGATTTAGTAAAACCATAATATTTTTACACTTTTTAATCTTCTATAAGTGTGCACTAACCTAATTAAAGTAACAAATATTATTAAAACACATTTGTAAGCTAAAAAATTAAGAATATGCATTTATTCACTACATTCTCACGTAGCCATATTGTTTTTAATTTTTTCGATTTGACAGTCACACTAAGAGCGCCTGTGCGTGATTTTGGCGATGTTGCCAATTGCTTTTTGTTATTTGTTATAAATAAATATATTCATGGTAATACCGTTCTATATTATTTTTTATGAATAATATGATAAATGATATTTTTATTTCTATAAATGTGGAGTTGTCAAACATAGTAAAAGAACGTACATAACAGGAATGACAGTGGCTGTTTCTTCAATAGCTCCAAGCCAAATGATAAAACTAGAATATAAATGTGTTTATATGAGACTTTTCATTTCAAATATTCAATTTGAGCTGTGTCCAGGCCGTTGGAGTCTGTGCCGGTCGGCGTAGCCAGGTATTGGTTGATGTTTTTTGGTGGCGGAGAAGCCGCCACTCCGCGACTTATAAGTCGTTGCTTCGTTTTTTTGTTACATATTTATGGACTGGTATGCGCATTCGCAAGAAATTATGTAAAAAAGTTTACGTTTTCAATTCAATTTGAGCTGTGTCCAGGCCGTTGGAGTCTATGCCGGTCGGCGTAGCCAGGTATGGGTTAATGTTTTTTGGTGGCGGCGAAGCCGCCACTCTACGACTTATGGTAGGGTGGCGGCGAAGCCGCCACCCTACGATAAGTCGTTGCTTCGTTTTCTTGTTGCATATTTATGGATCGGTATGCGCATTCACAATTTTCCATTAACTACTAATTTTATCACAATCCGGCAACGTTGTAATTACATTTACTAAATTTGACAGAAACCATCGAGTTTCCATGTTTACAGTCGTCAAAATGCTGATTTTTATAGAAATTAAATAATTTTTTTGTCTTAAATAATGCATTTACAGCATTTTTTTTTTTAAATGTACTATTTAAAATACGCTCTTTCTAATAAAAAATAAATTTCTTTAAAATTTTACTGGACCTAAAGTCGACCGTACCCGCATATTGTATTAATATAAAAATACCCAATCTACGTATAAAAAAAACCTTTTATTTTATTCCAATCAGAAGAAAAGCTGAATTAACTTACACATATCTACACTTATACTCGTTTTTAGCTTACATACCTACCTACATGTTCTTAAGATAACATTTTTTAATAAGTAATTTAAAGTCCCTAATGGTTCATCTCAAAACAACCTAATAAACGCGAACCAAATCCAGTTAAAATTTCATTAAATACGCACCGAGTCATTCACTGCTCACTCCACCTGCTTTTCACGTTAAGCAATCGAAGTGCTCCATACAAACAAGATTTGCCTTGACCATCACGGAATAAGTACCAGAGGCAGCGTCCGGCCCTGGTACCATCGACCTCCTCTTCCCCCTCGATTGGTCACTCTTGCTCGCGGCAACCAAAGACGTCAGTACGCCTCGAGCTTTCTCGCAACTCAACGGCCTTCCTTGATCCATCTCTTCTTCTTTCCCGTACGAAATGTGCCTTTAGTGACTGACGATGGATAGTCATTCAGACTCTCCCGATTCGCCGGCAAGTGACCATCTGACTGTGGATTTGCTGAATTCCCGAAGGAAGAGAAGCAGGATCATCGTGAACGAAATAGTGAGGAGGTCGCCCGATTTGAAAATTAACAATAATGATGTTGAGTTTGTGCTTATGGACGAGCACGGGGATCAGCACCAGGAAAACGGGGATGACGAGGTAGGTGATTTGACTCGATTCGGAAGAAATGTAGTTTTTTCAATGGTTTTATTTGTTGTCATGAAACTATATTTTTATATCGCACTAATCTTAAATGTTAATATAATTATTTAATATTTTTAGTAATTTAATTGGGAGCATAATAATAATTTTTAGTGAAAAATTAAATTAAATAAACAATCATAAATTTCTACTGCAGAACAGATCGATTTATGCTTTTTTGTGCTATTTTAGCAATAATAATAAAATAGATATTTATTGATGCTTTGGGGGACATATAGATATTCTAATCAAAAGTCAGTATCAATTTTGAAGATAATAGGTACATGTCATAAAATGGTTCTATAGGTAAAATTATTTGTATTAGGTACCTATGTTTGATACATTTTTTTTTACCTTAGGTAAAAAGGATTTTAATTTTATTACTTTTGTAATTATACTTTTCTCTATTTGGAATTCATAATATTGTTTATTACCTATCACCTTCCTTGGAAAATATATAGGTATCTACGTAAAGGCATCAATGAGGATCCAATGTATTTAGTCTGACCGAAAATTTTAGTAGGTAAATGTCTACCTGTTATAAAATGTAACGTAAAAAAGTTTCACCTTATTTCAAAGATATTTGACAGTATTAAATATTGAATTGGAAATAGCGTAATAGGTAATACAAGAAGAAAAATAATAAAACACCATGTACGTAAACAAAACAGTAGAAATAATGAGAAGCGAAAAATTAAGCAGTAAATGAATGAAATATAGCAACCAACAGATATAAAAAAAAATGCATGAAGATATAGTATATTACATTACGAGTGTGGAAAATCACTTTTCACACAAGTGATGTACAATATTTTTCCTACGACCACAAAATAATGTCATCAAAAAAAATCTAAAACCAAGGTTATTATTACTATTATAATTAAAATGTATTTAAAAAAATAATCAACAATAATCGAATTTATTCAATTTTCATATTTTCTAAACAAAAGAAAACTAAAAAAAAAAAAATAAAAAAAAAAACAAAAAAAAAATTCTGCCCCGCCAGGATTTGAAAATTGTTAAAGATAAATGTCTAGGATTTAATTTACAACAATTTCAATAATTTAACAATCATATCGATTTTAGTATTAATATGGATATTACATAGATCAAAATAAAAATTAGGTGTTTGACATTTTGTGACAACTACTGCAGAAAGTAACATATTCTCACTCGGGTGGAAAGTAAATTCTTATTTATACGCGTGTGATATAGAGCACTTTCCATAGGACTATATAGTGTGATATGTGTCACTTTCCTAAGTGGTCGTAGGAAAAAAAAATTTCCTGCGACCATATATGACACTATTTAGTCTGATGGGAAATGTCCTGTAGATATACCGAGTGGATAAGGATCTACTTTCCGCCCATGTGTAAATATGAATCTGCTTTCCGCATCAGATATCAAAAGTAGACGCATCATTTCTATTTTGATTTATCTAATGTACATATTAATAGTAAAATCGATAAGATGATTAAATTTTTATCATTGATTTTTTACTTTCCTATCTGTATAGGAATCATGATTTTTTTCGACCTCCGGTTTTCGACGGATTTTTACGTTTTGAATATTTTCGAGATGATGTCTGCGTCTGCGTGTGCGTTTGCGTGTGCGTGCGTGTGCGTGCGTGTGCGTGCGTGTGCGTGCGTGTGTGCGTGCGTGCGTGAGTGCGTGCGTGAGTGCGTGAGTGCGTGAGTGCGTGAGTGCGTGAGTGCGTGAGTGCGTGCGTGCGTGCGTGCGTGTGTGTGTGTGTGTGTGTGTGTGTGTGTGTGTGTGTGTGTGTGTGTGTGTGTGTGTGTGTGTTTGTGTGTTTGTGTTCGTGTTCTTATATAATTATCTATAATTTTTGTTTTATACAAAATTTTCCTAAAATGGTCCGTATTCGAGAAATTTGACAAAATGTAAAAAAATATTTTTTTATAAAAATTGTTTCTCTATAATTTTTATCCTATACATAATTTCTCTAAAATGGACCATATTCGAGATATTTGAGAAAATGTGTAAATTTCGAAATTTGAAGAAAACTCAAAAACGGATAAAGAAAAAAACATTAAATTTTAAACTTAAGTTTTATTTCGGCCTGACATGAAATGATTAGATATTGGACAAAGTCGGAACATCTGGGAGGGTACTTTATGGGAGGCCGTTTTTATATTTTATGGAATATATCTGTTATTTATGTTTGGAGAAAAAAATTGTTCAAATAAAAGTTACTTTTAATATTATTATCTATAATTTTTGCTTTATGTAAAAATTTCCTGAAATGGTCCGTATTCGAGAAATTTGACAAAATGTGCAAAATTCTGATTTTTATGAAAATTGTTTGCGATATCGATTTCTATAATTTTTGTTTATACATCATTTTTCTAAAATGGACCGTAATGGAAAAATTGTAGGAAAAGTGCTAAATTTATATTTTTCAGTATTTTCGTTTTCAATGAATATGTATAGAAAAATGTTTCGAGGTAGATATATGTGGAAAATGTAAATATTTAGTTTATCTTCCTTTAAACATTTATAGGGGTGCTGCAATAGGTTGTACAAAATAAACGGAAAAAGCCTGTAATAACTAGATAGGAAAGTCATGTGTTGGACACATCAGATTTTTAATGATTACGTCTCCTAATATTATTAAAAAGGTAGTACATATTAATTCAGTTTCCAAAAATTTCAAATTTTTAACTTTTACGGTTCAAAAAATAAACAGGGGGAGGGACTTTAGACTCACACTGTATGTATCATTTAATATACCTTCTTTCATTATGTATAAATATTAATTACACTTTTATTTTTGATACATGTATTACGTTTTTTTTGTTATTTAAGTATATGTATTTGTCTAAATAAATTATTTAAAAATTAAAAATGAGGTTTTAGGATTATCCAAGAACTTATTTATTATTAAAGATGATTACCCACTTATCTACTTAATTTTTTCTGAACAATAATTAAAATATATTATAATATTAAAATATGTAAATAAAATATAGATATTTAAAATAAATAAACTACAATATCTGTATATTTTCAATATTTATATTTTTACAAAATCAAAACATAGATTGCTTCTATCGAGATTTGAACCCGCGTCGCGACATGGTCGTGACATGCAGGTTGAAAATGTTGAAAAAGAACGCTCTATGAAGTTTATTTATATTGTAATATTGTAGTACTGTAATAATATGTAAACGAACTAGGAAACAACATAAAAAGAATAAAAGAAACTAGAAAATAACATGCTTGTAAATAATATTAATCATAAAGAATAATCAACTATACTTAGGTACCTTAAAAAAATTATAAATTTGCGTACCCAACGACTTTTTTTAATATCTTAAAAATTACCGTTATTTCGAATCCAGAACTTTTCAATAATGTTCATGTTGTTAATTTTGTTTTAATCTTATCAAATTAACTTAAATTAATACTTCCAAGATCTTTACATTGTAATTACATGTAATTTCGTTTATAAAAATTTCCAGATATTACGTTTACGCAAAGAGGCCATTAATATCCATTTTGTATTATTTAAAATATGTTAATAATTGCATCGAATGCCTGGAGACAGTAACGGACTAAGCATTTTTCCAGCCCAAGATTTTCTAGTCGCCATTAAATAATTTTTAACCGGCTTTAAAAAAGGAGGAGTATCTCAATTCGTTGGAATATTTTTTTACCACGTTATCTGATTACTATGATCCATTTTTGTTTAGAAGGGATACCTCAGGGATAATCCCTTATAAATCTGTCCATGAGAAAAACATCAAACTCTTCATTTTTGTAGTCGGTTTTTTAAAATTATTTGTATAACTTGTAAATAGTCAGAAATCCTAATAAGCTTTATTGATTTATTTTTATAATTTGTCAAATTGATTACTAAATAAATTAAAGTAACTTTAAGTTTATAAATTAAATATTTGCATTTTAGAAAATATATCACTTCGTTGTTTCTACAAAATAAAAAAAAAGAAATTAGTACCCATGCAATCACTGAAAACAATTATGTAGAAACAAAATACAAATAGTTGGAGTTCTAGTAGAAAAAAAATAGCGCTTAAAAAACAGGTTCTTGCCAAAGTTTAAAAAAGCTATCCTTTATAGATATCTGTAAAAAGAGAAAAACATCAAATTTTAAACCTAAGCTTTAATCCATCCTTGGGCATAGTCGGAGCATCTAGGAGAGGATACTTTAAAGGGTGTCGTTTTTTTTATTTTAACGAATATCTCTGTTATTTACAATTGGGGAAGAAAATTCTTCAAATAAAAATTGTTTGCGATATCTATAATTTTTGTTTAATACGTGATTTCTCTAAAATGGACCGTAATGAAAATATTTTGAGAAAAGTATGAAATTTTAATTTTTCACTATTTTCGTTGACAGTGAATATACAGGGTATCTGTATCTGTAATGTGTGGAGAGTGGGTTACCCCACGGCACTTAGGCCTCATTAGGCCCATTGTGCATCCTCCTGAGAAGATAGGCACCTCCTAGCTCGTGAGCCAGTCTACAGATTTAATGTAGTTGACAACGTCGCCAAGAGGTGCTTCTCTTATATCGGCCGGTGTTAGCCGATACTCGCCGAACACAAATCTTCTAATAAATGAGAGCATCGAGCAATCGTTAAGGATATGCTCGATGGTCTCATCTTCTTGTTCGCACTCTCTGCAGAGTGTGGATTCTGACAGCCCCGTGATATGGAGATGCTTCCGTACTTGGCAATGACCAGTCAGAATGCCTGTGACCAGACGCAGATTCTGTCTAGTCATAGTCAAGTATTTGTTTGCTGCAGTGTTGTCAGGATAACTTAAGAGCTTCCTGGCAACTCTGCAGTTTCTTGTTTCATCCCATCTTTCCTTGAATTTCACAAGGGTATGTTCTTTGATTAGGTTTGCACTACCGATTTTGTCAGGCCAATAGAAGGGCCAGGTCCAAAAAGTATTTGGTTGGCTGCTTTCTTGGCTAGTGAATCAGCAAGACGGTTATCTTTTGATGTGGCGTAACCTTTAATCCATCTTAAGGTGACCACATTGTTGATGGATAATTCGACCAAAGCTTCGTGACATTCTAGTACTAACCTTGAGCAAAATTCGTGGTCTGTTCAGGGTGAGTAGTACATGTCTTCTATCTGTATAGATGAGTATGTTCCTTTCAGTGATATTGTTTCTGGTTATTTCTTTTGCTGCTATGAGAATCCCCGTTAGCTCTGTTTGAACTACACTGGCACTATTGCTCACAGCCCATTTTATGTTTAGGTTTAAGAATCTGGAGAATATACAGGGTGCGCCACGCTCAACGGGATGGAGCTTGGTGGGTAAACTACAAAATATGTTAAAAATAACAGGTAACTTCGTGTGTAATATTGTTAAACAAGGTAAAGTTATAAAATATTAGTTTTTTTATAGTATATTGCTGAGGCTTTCAAAAATGGACGAGAAGAACAGCTTGTAGGTCCATTATAATCATCAGTAAACTTTTATCTAATTTAGCTCTTTCTGTGTCTGCCATCATTTCACTTCCTGGCGTCTTCTTTCCTCTGTTGATGTTCTAACCATTTCTCTTCACTTAAGTTATTCACTTCGTGTATGCAACACAGATCACATTGATCCTTTTTAGGTTGGAATAACGCAATGTTCATCCGTGTGAAAATACTTCTAAATTTAGTAAGGGACAATGGCTTTATTTTGATTTCAGTGTAGTTCTGGATGTATAAATCATACACTTTTCTTTGGGATTTAAAAATAGTCTCTAAATATAGCTTGCTAGATTGAGACCTGCAGTAACGCGAAGGCATCTTCGGCAGCTCGTTTAAAAATGATTCCAAATGTTTATTTTGTTGTTTTTCTCGAATTATTAGGTTTTGTAAAATTAAGAGAATTCTTAATATGCTGCCCCTTTAAAGCCCATTCTCTAGCAGCCCATTCCTCAATTCCTAATGTGTGGGGGGAACAGAATTAGAATTATTTTTTCTTGATTTTGGTGGACATACATCTATCAGTCCTTTTACAAATACCCCAATTCATATTTTGCCAACAGTTTTTAAATATTTTCAGACGGTCTTCGTGATCAAATTTTTTACAGCATCTAGAACTTTGGTCATTGGAACACAACTTACTAGAACAGGCTTGACCAAGCTGCCTTTTTTTCTTTACCACAGAAACTGTTTTTCCTGCACTTAGCATCCGTCCTTGGTACTCCTCCCCTTTTCTTTTTTTTGCAATATTGACATATTTTTCCCATAATAAGCTGTCACCTTGACCCTATAAAGAACGTTTTCGTTTTGGTTTTTCACCGGGAATCGCAGGATTCGTAGCTATCTCTATTTCTTCGATTTGTTTGCCGTTTTCGTGATTTGTGGCTTCTTCGTTAGAGCTTGAGCTGTTACCATCATTTGATGGCTCATAAAGTTTGTCCGACCCTTTATTTTTATTAGTCTGAAAAATTTCCATAAAAAGCATCTTGATTTGCATACCGTTTTTCAACATTAACATAAGCTAGAATAGTACAAGACTGTTCTGATAGACCCTCATAATTCTGAATATTAGTACATGTTAAGCCCGAAGGCCCTGCTTGAGGCAATAAAGTCTCGTCATCACCGCCGCTGATCATCAGCAATATCTTTTGAACCCTCAATGATTATATTATTTCCTGTCGCACTTGCCTCAGAGTTAGTTGCTTCGAGTACTAAAAAAAATTGACTGTTTTAACTTTAGCATTAAAGTTTTATGTTATGACTGTTGTAACTTTAGCCACAGCCTATATTTTTTAGGATAATAAAATTATTCCAAGGAATGAAGGCGAAATGTACCTATTATATTCACCTTAAGCACATTCTCTCAGGAATATAAATTATTGATGCTAAAAATGAAATAAAACCTAATTAACTTATTCAGTAATATCCAGGACACAGACTCAAATGAAAAATAAAACAGCTTGGTCAACTAAAAAAACTAATATTAGATACCACAATCAGTTTGTACCTATTGTTCAAGAAAGTTTAGTTAAAAAGAGCATAGCTAATTAGTAATAATTTTTGTTAAAAATTTTATTAAAATAAATGTTAACAAGATATAGCTTGCCACTAATTTTTCTCCCTTTTGCAAGACCTAATAAATGTTAAAGTTAACAGTTTAATTATGTACAATATTATAAGATTAAGTTCACATAGTGTACCTACCTGTTTGAAAGTTAGATTCTTTTAATGGATAATATTCTTGAGGTAATATTTTAGAGTTCACCACAAAATTTTCATTCTCTGGTTTACTTTGAACCAGCTTTGCCATTTTAAGGCCTCTTCCAGACATTGTAGCACAATTTAATACAGAAAACTAGCAGGTAGAACTAAGAGCACACACCTTAAGAATGAATGTAAACATCTCTGATGTAAACAAACAAACATTCGAGGTTTCAGAACATTTATCCTTTAGTAATATAAGATCGGTCACTAAAGATGAATCTAGGATAGCCTATAAAAAATTTACAGATAATCTTGAATCTAACATTAAAACCAATCCTAATTGCTTTTGGTCATTTATTAATTCCTCAAAGGGCAATTATACTATTCCTGCCCGAATGGTTCATGAAAATGTTGAGTATAATGGCCCACAAGAGGTGGTTAATGGATTTCCTTCATTTTTCTCCAATAACTTTACTCCTTCTGGCACTTTCTCATATCTAGACAATAAAAACATTAGTCAAAATATTCTACGAATCAGAGCATTTTCGTAAAACGAAATCTTGGTCGCTGCTAAAAAACTAAAGCCAAAACAGACTAATGGTCCCGATTTAATTCCGGCGTTCTTAGTTAAAGACTGTGCATATATATTCAGTAAACCTCTGTATACTATTTTTAATCTCATTCTCAAACTTAAGAAGTTTCCTGATTGTTGGAAGGTTTCTAGAATTTGTCCAATATTTAAAAAAGACACAAAAAATGACATAAGTAATTATCGTCCAGTAGCTATTCTAAGCAATTTCGCAAAAGTATTCGAATTAGTAATCTATAATCACCTTGCATTTCATGCCAGTAATATTATCATACCCGAACAACATGGCTTCACATCTGGTAGGTCCACAGTGACTAATCTATTCTGCGTAACCCAATTCATTTGTGAAACGCTGGAGAATAAAAGTCAAGTTGATATTATCTACATTGACTTTTCTAAAGCATTTGATAAGATTGATCATGGCCTACTTTTACATAAGCCTAACTTATTCGGAATAGATGACAGGTTAATTGTTGTATTTAAATCTTATCTTTATGAACGCACTCAATACGTTCAAACTTTAGGATATAAATCTCAACCTTTTCTTCAAATTTCCGGTGTCCCACAGGGGTCTATATTGAGTCCTTTACTTTTTAATATTTTTATAAATGACATCACCGAAGATCTTGATATTGATAAAGATATATATGCTAATGATATTAAACTATTCTGTGAGATAAACTCCGTCAATGACTGCTTGAACCTCCAGCGAAACCTTAATCATGTTAATAATTGGTGCATCAGAAATAAGCTTCCTATGAATCCAAGTAAATGTAACGTAATGTCTTTCTGTCGGAAAGAATCAACTATCTAATTTAATTACAATTTAAGTAATATTATCCTCGACAGACCAGATATCCTAAAAGATCTAGGTGTTTATTTTGATCCAAAGTTATCTTTTAGTCCTGATATACAAAAAACAATCTCTTCAGCATATCGGTCGCTGGGTTTTATTCTTAGAAATGCGAAATGTTTTAAATAATATTAATACATTGAATCTTTTGTTTTTGGCTTTTGTAAGATCGCAACTAGAATATGCTTGTGTTATTTGGAGCCCGATTTATAATATTCATATTTCCGCTTTGGAGCGAGTGCAAAGAAGATACTTTAAGTCGGCTTCTTATATCTTGGACGGTCTTTATCCCGCTAGAGGCACACTTCAAGAACACTTTTATATTCGTTTTGATACTTCGGGGTAATTTCTAGGAAGGACGGATGTCTAGAATTTAGTCAATAATTTCATTTGTACCCATATTAGAACATAGCTTCATATGAGTGCTTACTTTTTTTTCCTAAAGCTTAACAGATATACTGCTTTGTATTATTATTTTTCTGTTTCTGTATTTTGCTGTGTTTGTCCTTATCCTGTAATTGGGCTTTCCCGAGGATATTGTAATAAATAAATAAACATCGTTTCCGAACGCGCGAAAAAGTGCATGTCAAGTATGTTCATATGCGAGGCTTGATAATATAGTGCTGAAACATAGGATTGATTTGGTACAAAAAATTCAATTTGCCAAAAATCGATTTACGAGGTTTGAGAATGTTGTCGACGATATACAGATTATTTTAGTTTTGGTCCCAGAAACTGGACAATTAATGAAGATATTTATGGAAGATAATATAAAAAAATGAAAATTAAAGAGCATAAATGAAACCATAAATTATTGGCTCGGTCGCATAAGTTTTTTTTTTTTTTTTTAATATCCTAAATTATCAAGAACTAGCTGATACGTTTGATAGAATATACGAAATTGGATGTTTAAACAAAAGTTTCATATTTATTCCATTTAAAAAAATCAAACAAATTCTACTTTCCTACAAAACAGCTATTCTAAATACCATTTTATGGCATTCCCCAAAAAATATTTTTTCATACGACCACTTAGGAAAGTGACACATATCACACTATATAGTCCTATAGAAAGGGCCCTATCTCACACGCGTATGGATAAGAATTTACTTTCCACCCGAGTGAGAATATGTTACTTTCCGCAGTAGTTGTCACAAAATGTCAAACACCTAATTTCTATTTTGATCTATGTAATGTCCATATTAATACTAAAATCGATATGATTGTTAAATTATTGAAATTGTTGTAAATTAGATCCTAGATATTTATCTTTAACAATTATTATTAAAATAATGTTTGATCTTTATTCTTGTTAAATACATAACCGATTAGATCATTCAATTGACACAAGGGCTATTAGCTCAGGTGGTTAGGACATCGAACTTATCAACTTTGCTATTTTTCGACCGCGTTCGAATCCTGGCGGGACATAATTTTTTTTTGTTTTTTTTATTTTTTTTTTAGTTTTTTTTTGTTTAGAAAATATGAAAATTGAATAAATACGATTATTGTTGATTATTTTTTTAAATACATTTTAATTATAGTAATAATAACCTTGGTTTTACATTTTTTTGATGACATTATTTTGTGGTCGTAGGAAAAATATTGTACATCACTTGTGTGAAAAGTGATTTTCCACACTCGTAATGTAATATACTATTCATAAATTTATTGATATATTACACACCCTGTGTATTCGTGACATTAAGTTGACGTTATTGAGGCTGCAGTTGGAGTCAAATATTTTATGCAAATTGCAATATACCTATTACTTCGTATTTATACATATGTATCATTCTCTTTTCACAAGAATTTCTAAGAAATATCAAATATTCATCATATTATTACAACCTATAATAAAGTATAATAAACGATTATTAAATTCATGTGTTGATTGGTACTTTGGTAGTTATGGTATAATGGTTTCTTATTTCTTCAACAGGTGTTGTTAAATTATACTTTTTTTACGTTTTTACTGGGTTGGTAAATGTCTATTTTTATTTAGTTCTGTTAGGAACAAAAATTAAGATGTTTTAAAAAAATTGAGTTAAATGTTTTATTATAATATACCGGGTGTTCAAATTAAAGTGTTACAGTCAAATACCGCCGAAAATATGAATTTTAGAAAAAAAGTTTCAGACAAAAGTTTTATAGTTTTTTGGGGGAAACATTTTGACTAAATTCATTTTTTTGTAGCTGACCATAATATGGCCATATCGAGGTGGACTTTGTTTTTTTAAATGGGAATCCCATTTTTTTCTTACATATTCTTAAAGTACATAAAAAAATAAGAAACTTTTGAGGGAAATATTTTTTTATTGGACTTTTACTTTTTGAGTAACAGCTACTTGAAAATGTTGCTGCGCGAAAAAAAAGTTGGCCATATTATGGTTAGCTAAAAAAACGATTTTAGCCAAAAGTTTTTCCCTACAAAACTATAAAACTTTCGTCTGAAACGTTTTTTTTTATAAAAAGCTGTATATAGCTGTAACGCTTTAAGTTGAACACCCGATATAATAGATTTGGAAACTATACCACACTGCTTTTGTAGTTTCTGATGCTTTACGCGAAAACGTTTCACCAGTTTGTAATTAGTTTTATACAGGGTGTGGTGGATATAAAAAGCCTGAAACTTATATAAACGCTAGAAATGATTCTGTGATTCTCCAATTATTCTAGAATTGAGTAACGGTTCTGGTATTTTAATACACGATATAAGTTATTAATCATTTCTCGTTCATTTATGTCCGTTAGCTTATTTCCTAGGATATTTGTGTTGGATGAAAAACGACGATTTGATACTTAATTATAACGAAAAACAAACGACCAAAATAATTACTTTTATGACTGCATTCTTAAAGAATTGTAATGCGTATGAAATTACACTTGTACAATACGCCCTAAAAGTGTGACGTAATTTTAGTTCCACTGACAGTTAATTATAGCCATACTCCTTACAATATTTGACACATACGTTTTTATTGTTTTACTTTCCTATCTGTATACAGATATAAGGAAAGTATAGGAATCATGATTTTTTCGACCTCGAGTTTTCGACGGATTTTTACGTTTTGAGGTCCCCTAAATCCGTTTTGACTATTTTCGCGATGATGTTTGTGTCTGTGTGTGTGTCTGTGTGTCGCATAACTCATGAACCGATACACAGAAAAACACCAAATTTTAAACTTAAGCTTTGTTCCAGTGTCCAATGTGCTGATTAGATTTTGGGCAGTGTCGGAACATCTGGGGGGTACTTTATAGGTGGTCATTTTTATATTTTATGGAATATATCTGTTATTTACGTTTGGGGAAAAAAATTCCTCAAATAAAAGTTATTTCTAATATTATTATCTATAGTTTTTGTTTTATGTCAAAATTTCCTGAAATGGTCCGTATTCGAGAAATTTGACAAAATGTGCAAAATTCTGATTTTATGAAAATTGTTGAAATAAAAGTTGTTTGCGATATCGATCTCTATAATTTTTGTTTATACATTATTTTTCTAAAATGAACCGTAATGGAAAAATTGTAGGAAAAGTGCTACATTTAAATTTTTCAGTATTTTCATTTCCAATGAATATCTATAGAAAAATGTTTCGAGCTAGATGTATGTGGAAAATGTATATATTTATTTTATCCTCTAAACATTTATGGAGGTGCTGCAATAGGTTGTACAAAATAACCGGAAAAAGCATGTAATAACTAGATAGGAAAGTCATGTGTTGGACACATCAGTTTTATTTAGTTTATTATCCACAATTATTATAGGCGTTTCTAATTGACGGAATAAAATAGTAGTTTGTACAATCAACGAAAATAATCAAATATTAAAAATTATTTTAGGTTATTAAGATAAAATAACTACTTTAAAAATAATTTATGACTTTTACTGATTTATAAAATACAATAAACAAGAAAAAAAAGAAAAAAATTTAATTTAATTTTTCTGAGATTTGAACTCGAGTCTTCTGTTTGGAAGACAAGAACTCTGATCACAAGGACTATCTACGCGTTTATTTTTTTTTCTTTAATACTCGTAATTAAATTGACTTCATATGGTTTTATTTAAATTAAAAAATGGGACCACCATTGACGCGGTATTTTCCAGATATTTAGAGGATATCAAGTCTTAAACTTATGTTTCTTATTTCAGTTACCATAAATCTATAGTTTCAATGATAAAAATTCTTGAATAACCTACAATATGTATTGTAAGATAATAAAAATATTTTAAACAATATTAACTTCTCATTTATTCAATAAAAGAAAAAAAATTGTTTTATCGGTTACCACGCTCAGAAAGTGTAACTTGAATTAATATCAGAGAAAAAAATACTGCATAAATAAAATAAATAAATAATTATAATTGCATAAGTTGATAAAAAATGCTATGCAATAGCTTAATCGCGACAGTCCCCGAGTGCCACACGTATTTTTTTTTTATTTTTAAACTGTATTCGTCCCCATACTTTTTATAAATTGACTACACCAGAAGATGGAAAAATTGTAATTTCCGAAACATATGTAGTGCTTAAAATATAAAAAAATTAAACCTATTTAACCAAAAAAACCAAGAAACTTTTTATTTATATAAAAATCTTTTTTATAATTGAATCGCTTATTTCAAAAACAAATTAATTGTTTTCTTTTTAATTTACCGTAAATTCACCAAGTTTATTATATAATTTTTATTTTTGTTGATCGGAATGCTGCAGAAGGCATATTAATGTATATTTATGAGTATTGTTAATATGTCTGAAGAGTACAGACTATACAGCTGGATCAAACTTGAAATAAATCAACTTTCTGTATAAGGTGTAATGTTATGCCATCTGTACCTCTCCCAATTTTACAGCTTATTTATTCCATTTAGAAATAAATTATTATTAATTATAGATGTAGGAGACTGGATATTTGACTTTTTTTTATTTGAAAGTTTTTATCAAAATTTTTCAAGTAGGTACATGTCTCTATTTTATTATATCATACAGAAATAACCTAGTCAACATAATATCAAAATTTATTTGTAAGAAACTCATTTAGAATCTCTTCCATTGTGTTGTACTATCATTAATCTTCTAAATAAATTGCATTGCTGTCACTTTGTGAAGATTTGTCGATAGTAGACTTGAATCATTTTTATAGCATTACTACATAATCAATTATTTTATATATGTACAAAGAATAAGGACGTAAATGGTTGACATAAATATTCACAAATTCTATAACTACTAATTAGTATAATATTTAATAAATAATCGAATAATAAATAATTGATTGAAATTTGTAACTCTGTAAGCTGGATTTTTATTTTAAAATTACACAAATAGTTAAAGAATGTCGGATTAGACACATGCAAACTGCAATGATTTGCATACAATCGTTTCTTTTTGAATAAAAAAAAATGTAGTTATATTTAATGATGTCTTTCTGTAGTTTTAGATTTAAAATATCAAGCATTTACAATTATTTATGTACCTAGTTAATATTTTCTAACGCTTTGGATGTTTATTATATTTTATTTTTTAACCAGTGATTATATTTTTTATTTATTTTAAATTTACTATTTAACAAATTTTTCCAAAAATAAAGTTTTTAATTTCAATATTTATGTCAACAGTGCGTCCTAATATTTCAATATCTTCACATGGCGTCAAAATATTAGATTAGAAATACTTATTTATATAGCGGAATCAGTATTTCTTACCAGCAGCAGGGATCATTTGAGGACACGTCTTGGGAGATCTAATACCAAATTTCAGTAATTTAATTTGCAGAACGTAGTACAGGTTCAAGAGATAGTTATTTTATTTATACCTCAATCCTTCAATCAGTGGCGGCTTGTGGTAATTTGAAATGGGTGTTCACTTTTTCTAATAATTTTATTTGCAAGTTCAGTTCAAAACTTTGTACAAGAGCCAATATCGCTGTTTTTTTTTTTATTATTTGAGTTTGTATTAAGTGTAGTTATTATTATCAACATCATACTGTTTTCAAGCACTACAACTATTAATAAATGAATATTTTAGTTTTTAATACATTGAAAACCATCTATAAATATTATTAGTTACTAAACTGACTTTTCTTCATAATTTGAGATTATTTTTAAATATATTGATATAGAAACCCCCTCTATATCAATTTTTTTTTAAATTTTTGCCCAGACTCTCAAAAGGGGTGGTTCGGCTCTAAAAATTGTACAAAATTTATTATTTTTCAAAATTAACACTAAACAAAAAAAAAAATTTTTAAATTCTTCAGTCTTCTCTTCCCGTTAGCTCCTTATCTCTACTTGTCTTTATTGCCTCTACCTGTCCGCTTGTCTCTGCTTATCTGCTAATCTCTATCTGTGTGTATCTGTCCTGCCTCTACCTGTTCTTTCTCCTGTCTTGTATGTGTCTCTGCTTCTATCTAAATCTGCTGCTACCAGCCCTGGCTCTGTTAATCCCTGTCTGTCACTGCTTTGATTTTGTATATTTTTTACTATTCAAATAAATAAAACTTTGTTTACCTTTTTTATTTTATTCATACAGTTTCCCATTTAAAATTAACAATATCTCCATCATAACTAAAAATCCTAACATAATCCAACTCTAACAATTCTCATATAATACCCCCTCTTACAATTTTTGACAATCTCTGACAATTTTATTTTTATCTGACATTTTATTCAAAAATCAACAAAAAACCCCGACATTTTGATTTTAACAAAGGGCCCCACTCACCTCGTTCTTTTCCGCCGTTTTTAACCGACGATTAAAAACGTCAGGGTAAAAATGTCACAAAAACGAGGTGTATGGGCAAGAACGTCGTTTTTGAACGTCGTTCCAAAATTTCAGGCGAGTTTTGA
The DNA here is from genome assembly GCA_927349885.1 of Psylliodes chrysocephalus. NCBI lineage: Eukaryota > Metazoa > Arthropoda > Insecta > Coleoptera > Chrysomelidae > Psylliodes > Psylliodes chrysocephalus. The sequence goes on from OV651817.1 coordinate 19,761,577, forward strand.
TTTTTGACGGTTATTTAAATTTTAATTTCCAGACACTTCACCACCCCAGTATTGTTCAATTTAGATCCTAAATTTGTTGACGTCAGGAATTTCTATATCAATATATCAGGTTATGTAGAAAGCTTGACATTGATTTTTGTGTAAAAATTTTTATATGAAACTTTACCTACCATTTTTTAGTTTTTATTGTAAGTTTAATCATTTTCACAATTTGTCACAGATGTCAAATAAAAAATATATTATTGGCAAATAAAATAAGAACTAAAATGTTTTAAATGTTTATTTTAAGATCAGTCCCATCACAATACATAACATTACACAGACACAAACTAGAATAAAGATATATAATGCCTGCATTTTTAATGATACTCTTCGCAGTTTAACAGCTCCCCTTAACCCCCATTTTTAAACAGATTGTTTTTACAATCAATAGGCCCCATCTCCTTATAGACCTTGATTTTTACTAAAAATTTCATGTTGATATCGCTTTTCATTTTTGATTTTTTTTTTTTTAATTTCAACTCCCCTTAAATCCTAGAGATTGATGTTTGCTAAAAATTTTAAGTTTTTCAGTTAGGATTTTTTTTATGTTTTAACCCCCCTTAACTCCTCAATATATTCATATTTTTTTCATTATCAATGGGCTTTATCTTCTTATAAAGCTTAATTTTTACTAAAAATTTCATATTGATATTGCTTTTCGTTTTTAATTTAGGATTTTTTTTTCAATTTCAACCCATCTTAACCCCTTACCCAGACAGCACACCAAATCCTTTGGATATCTACTGAACATCCCAATATCCACTGAATGTCCAGTCCATGGTGGATATCTATTTTATATCCATAAGATGTAATTTATAGACATGCAAATGTCCATAAATAATAGTAATTATATAGCAAATTATTAAAAAATTACGCCATTGTGCTCGCCATTGTGGCTAATAGTACCGTTCAGATATTTAAAATTAATTTTTTTTAAGATGTATTCAATATCCCATGGACATCCACTAAATATATCAAGGTCTAGGCGCAAACGCAAACCATCGTGGATATCCACTAGATGTTATTTAATTTTGCTTACTAAGTACAGATGGCGATACCACTTTCGCATCTACTCATGCTCGACCCGCCGTAATTGAGTTCGATCGAAATTTGTGTCCTAATTAGACTCCATTAGAGACTGGAGTCGAGAATTTCCATTTATTGCTGAAGAGTCCTAATATGGATGACTTTCTCCTTAGTGGGCAAAATCAAAGGCAGAGTGTTGAAAATATTTTGAGTGTTGAAAATATTTTTTATCTCTGCTATTTTCTTTCGACGTTATTTAATAATCATTGGTTACTTATGAACCTCTACTAAAGATACCCATAAAATATTTTGCTGAATATCCAAATATTTTCTATATCCTGGGATATACGGACATTTGGTTGGATATCCATATTGGATATATTGAATATCCACAAAATATATTCTGTGGATATCTCTAGGATTTCTTGTATTTTCTGGAAGATACCCATTAGATATTTTGCTGGATATCCATTAGTATATCTTCTATATTCTGGATATAGACGGACATTTGGATATCCATATTAGATCCACGGAATATTTTTGAAATCCTGTGGATATATTGGATATCCACAAAAGATATTCTGTGGATATCTCTGGGATTTGGTGTGTTGTCTGGGTTCGTGTTCATATTATGTTTAGCTGGACCAACAGTTTAGATTTTAGATAAATTAGTATAATATACAGTATGTCCCCCTAAGTTGGAATCATATGGAAAACTTTTTTATTATTAATTTTAGGAAAAAAAAGTTATTCTTCATAATAAGTTCTGCATTATCTAAAACCTAGAATACATTCATCAAATATCAAATTTTTTCAGTGGTATACGAGGTTTGTCAAAAAATATGAGTTTTACTCAAGAGTCTTTATACAACTGATAAAATTTGATATTTGATGGTTGTATTTTAGGTTTTAGGTTATATGCTCGACTTAATATAAAGAACAATTTTTTTTCCTAAAATTAGTAATAAAAAGCTTTCCTATGCCACCAACTGTCTATGTAAATTCTATGTAATTCTCGTGAATTAGAGATAGATTTAATAAACGGACAAAAAAAAGAAGAAATTATGTTTATAATTTGCACCCTATTTCCCATTTTATCAATATATTTTACTTTTATTACCTGTTTTGAAGTTAAAGGCTGATATATTTTATCGGGATAATGGATGTTAGGTCTTTGTGGTCTTATGTTATTGAATAATTTATCAAATTTTATGTATCTGTTGTACAAATTACACTTATAAAAACAACTAATCAAATTAATATAAACAGGAAACTCCAACTCTCAACTGGCGTTTCGCACGCGACTTGACGCGGCAATACTTTTGATGTTTTTAAATGACTCAAAGCCCATTAACGCGGTTCTGTCGCGTGGTCGCGTGGTTATTTAAAAACATCAAAAGTATTGCCGCGCGCGATGCCTCGCGATCGGTCGCGCGCGACATGTCGCGTGAGTGGGCTTTTCCCCATATGGAGCATCATACAAACGTCAAGTCGCGTGCGAAACTCCAGTTGAGAGTTGGAGTTTCCTGTTAACTTTTCGACAGTTCCAGTGAAAAAATGTCCGACAGCTGTATTGATATAGATGAATTTATATCCGATATTCAAGACCGACCTCAACAGTTAATTGAAATAAAATAACGAAAAAAATATTTGTTCGGGAATCTGCGCTAACAGTTCGTCAAATGACACTATTCTCATTCTGAAATATTTGAAGAACTTATCCTCGTGTTAACGTAAATCCTTATGTAATAAATTAAATGCGCCTTTTACATAAAGGTCTATAAATAATGGATGAACCCAGTACCTACGTCGTTTCAATTTTTTCCGCCGACGAACAAGATAAAAAAACACCGTTACTACTTCTTCCACCTCTATTTTGCTCTGAACGTATGTGTCTCTGCTTGTCGTCTGTTAAAAATCGCATGCGGTAAGTCGCGCGCGACATGTCGCGTTAGTGGGCTTTCCCTCTAAGATGGTATACATTTTAAAAATAGTAAAATTAGCGAATATTTTAGTTTTTACAATTAAAAAGTTTGGACAATGTTCTTACAGAGAAATGACACACCACTGATCAAGAGGGTTTTACGCTCCCTATAGTAGTAATTGCTCGGAGGGTTATGCTCTTAGGTTATGCTCTAAGGTTAAATCGCAATATGATGTAGGCAACCAATAATACATATAATTTTCGATAGATTTTCTCCAAAAACTGCGTAATGCGCAAGCGTTGTGATGCCGCTAAACATGACAGAGCTGTGTCATTTTTACTTTCCTATCTGTATACAGATATAAGGAAAGTATAGGAATCATGATTTTTTTCGACCTCGAGTTTTCGACGGATTTTTACGTTTTGAGGTCCCCTGAATCCGTTTTGACTATTTTCGCGATGATGTGTGTGTGTGTGTGTGTGTGTGTGTGTGTGTGTGTGTGTGTGTGTGTGTGTGTGTGTGTGTGTGTGTGTGTGTGTGTGTGTGTGTGTGTGTGTGTGTGTGTGTGTGTGTGTGTGTGTGTGTGTGTGTGTGTGTGTGTGTGTGTGTGTGTGTGTGTGTGTGTGTGTGTGTGTGTGTGTGTGTGTGTGTGTGTGTGTGTGTGTGTGTGTGTGTGTGTGTGTGTGTGTGTGTGTGTGTGTGTGTGTGTGTGTGTGTGTGTGTGTGTGTGTGTGTGTGTGTGTGTGTGTGTGTGTGTGTGTGTGTGTGTGTGTGTGTGTGTGTGTGTGTGTGTGTGTGTGTGTGTGTGTGTGTGTGTGTGTGTGTGTGTGTGTGTGTGTGTGTGTGTGTGTGTGTGTGTGTGTGTGTGTGTGTGTGTGTGTGTGTGTGTGTGTGTGTGTGTGTGTGTGTGTGTGTGTGTGTGTGTGTGTGTGTGTGTGTGTGTGTGTGTGTGTGTGTGTGTGTGTGTGTGTGTGTGTGTGTGTGTGTGTGTGTGTGTGTGTGTGTGTGTGTGTGTGTGTGTGTGTGTGTGTGTGTGTGTGTGTGTGTGTGTGTGTGTGTGTGTGTGTGTGTGTGTGTGTGTGTGTGTGTGTGTGTGTGTGTGTGTGTGTGTGTGTGTGTGTGTGTGTGTGTGTGTGTGTGTGTGTGTGTGTGTGTGTGTGTGTGTGTGTGTGTGTGTGTGTGTGTGTGTGTGTGTGTGTGTGTGTGTGTGTGTGTGTGTGTGTGTGTGTGTGTGTGTGTGTGTGTGTGTGTGTGTGTGTGTGTGTGTGTGTGTGTGTGTGTGTGTGTGTGTGTGTGTGTGTGTGTGTGTGTGTGTGTGTGTGTGTGTGTGTGTGTGTGTGTGTGTGTGTGTGTGTGTGTGTGTGTGTGTGTGTGTGTGTGTGTGTGTGTGTGTGTGTGTGTGTGTGTGTGTGTGTGTGTGTGTGTGTGTGTGTGTGTGTGTGTGTGTGTGTGTGTGTGTGTCTGTATAACGCATAACTCATGAACCGATACACGGAAAAACACCAAATTTCAAACTTAAGCTTTATTCCAGCGTCTAATGAGCTGATTAGATTTTGGGCAGAGTCGGAACATCTGGGGGGGTACTTTATAGGTGGTCATTTTTATATTTTATGGAATATATCTGTTATTTACGTTTGGGCAAGAAAATTCTTTAAATAAAAGTTACTTCTTATTTTATTATCTATAATTTTTGTCATTTACAAAATTTTCCTAAAATGGTCCGTATTCGAGAAATTTGACAAAATGTAAAAAAATATTTTTTTTTATAAAAATTGTTCAAACAAAAGTTGTTTGTAATATAATTCTCTATAATTTTTGTCCCATAGATAATTTCTCTAAAATGGACCGTATTCGAGATATTTGAGAAAATGTGTAAATTTCGAAATTTGAAGAAAACTCAAAAACGGATAAAGAAAAAATCAATAAATTTTAAACTTAAGTTTTATTTCGGCCTGACGTGAAATGATTAGATTTTGGACAAAGTCGGAACATCTGGGGGGGTACTTTATGGGGGGGCCGTTTATATATTTTATGGAATATATCTGTTATTTATGTTTGGAGAAGAAAATTGTTCAAATAAAAGTTACTTCTAATATTATTATCTATAATTTTTGCCTTATGTAAAAATTTTCTGAAATGGTCCGTATTCGAGAAATTTGACAAAATGTGCAAAATTCTGATTTTTATGAAAATTGTTGAAATAAAAGTTGTTTGCGATATCGATCTCTATAATATTTGTTCATACATGATTTTTTTTAAATGGACCGTAATGGAAAAATTGTAGGAAAAGTGCCAAATTTAAATTTTTCAGTATTTTCATTTTCAATGAATATCTATAGAAAAATGTTTCGCGGTAGATGTATGTGGACAATGTATATATTTAGTTTATCCTCTAAACATTTATAGAGATGCTGCAATAGGTTGTACAAAATAACCGGAAAAAGCCTGTAATAACTAGATAGGAAAGTCATGTGTTGGACACATCAGATTTTTGATTAGGTCGGCAGGATCGTGTAACGTTCCACTGGTGGGGAGTTCAGTGTGCTGCACTTACATCCCAACTGTCGAACTGTATGTAGAAATTATTTAAAAAGTAGTACACCCATGTAGGCAGGTATCAAGTTCAGCTTTTATACCTCCATTATAACCGTACATAATAAAATATTCACTAAATGTGGCTAGGAACAAGTTTATAGATTGGTAATTATTTTTTCTTGACTATAAAACAAGTCTAATCGGCTGATGATCTTTGATGCGATGTGGATGATTTATTATGAAATATTAACTAATTAAAGTATAAACATATAAAAACTTCACAAAAAACTGTTTGTGAAAATTGAAGTTATTATTTGAATACCTACCGCAGTAACACATGGATACAGATTTTTATTGATTATTTTTAAACAAGTTTTTAACGACAAGCTTCGACAAAATAAATATCTACCAGCGAGTTCAAAATTCGATACTGATTATTATAACAAAAACGCTGCTTACTTAAACCTATAATATCCTAGGTTTATTAAGAGGATGATTTACCCTTAGGAACAGAAAGACAAACGGGTAAGGGTCTATTTATACTCCCTTATTATTAGTATTATGATTAAGCATTAAGTTGAACCTTCACAATGTAATGGGGACATTTATACTCGATTTATGATTAGTATTAGCATTAATTTATGCTTAATAATTGACAGGTTCAACTTTTAAATTAAATTTCTTCTTTTCTATAAAATGAATCAATGGCGTATTTGGCCTTTGTTTTTAATAGACAACGGATAAGGATAATTGACAATACACATAACGTTATGTTGTTTATATGTTTGTTCCAACAAGCTCGAAAACGATAATATTTCGGTACAAATCATGCTCTGTATACAATTTTTGTGTATCAGCAGTGTTCACCGATCCACCGATTATAAAGTTGACAAATGACATGTCACCAAGAGGAAGCAAAGGCCTCTTTTCTGTCTGATTTGTATCAAATGTCTGCTTCTTTTTATCTGTTATAAATTTGAGACTTAAATCCGTTAAAATGTCCTTAATTAAACCTATTTTTGAATAATAATATTTTTAAATAAAATTAACTAGTAAAAATATTAATAAAAACACATTTAAAACTCAAATATTTTAAAAGAACACAACCGGCCTCTTACACATTTCTTCAGTAACCATATATTTTGTTGACTGCAGGATTATATCTTATTAGGTATTAGGTATTAGGTTTAAAAAAGAATTACTAATACTAATTATAAAACGAGTATAAATACATTTTTTGAATGATTTAACAAATTTAATTCTTAATCATAATACTAATACAAATACTAATACAAATACTAATACAAATACTAATACTAAGGGAGTATAAATAAACCCTAACAGTGTAGAAATTCAGTCCTGATGGGAAATTATTTGTGCAAAGTGCTTTAAAACTATTTGACGTAATATTGTCATATTTGGCGGGATACATGCTTTCATAGTACGACATATTACATACTTTGATTTTCTTTGTATGTGACGACATAATATATTCAAAATAAGCTTAGGTTTTGTGTAGTTGGCTCTGGTCTGACTTAATTATTTCGATCTGTAGTGGGATGCTGTCATTGCTGTTAATTGTTATTGACACTTAAGATTGTGATTGTTGTAAAATTTAAAAAATCGATTAAATGGAAATGCCGCGGCACAACAATTTTAGTAATCTTGAAATGCAAGACATTCTCTGTGTTTATGTAAACGAAAATTATTCCTCTCTTGCTGCTGCTCGAAGATATCAAGAAATCTATCCAAACAGAGTTCATCCCAATCGCCAGACTTTCATTAATATTTTTAGTCGATTAGGAAAAACTAGACAATTTAAGCGTAACAGTGGTATGTGACGACCGAAAATTTTAACTATGGATCAGGAGGATAATATTTTAGTGAGAGTTGCTCCTAGGCGCCGGAACTCAAAAATTGCTTTGGGTGCCCTACCTCTATGCGGGAAATGGGGACTCCCTCTCCCCTTCACACCCCACTTAGGGTCAGCACCGGTTTTTTAAAAGCACTATAGATGCCATTTTAAAGCGTTAATTTTATTTTATAAAAAATGTCTTGAAAAAAAAAAAGGTATTGCCAAATGTCGAATTGCTGGAGTTTTGAAGATTGACGCGGTAATCGGGAGTATTAACCCTATATGATCGGTGCAGCCACCACTGGTATTCAGTGGTGTTACAGTGGTAGAGTACCAATGAAATAATTAAAAACACAATTTAAACAATTATTAACTATCATGAATTTAGAAGATTTTTGATGATTTATTAATACACATATTGTCACGTTCAGCGTGTTTTTTTATAAAAAATATCACGATTCACGTGCTCTTTGATAATTATGGAACTATTTATGTCCCGGGGGTTAAATAAAAAAATATATGAATTCGGGCCTCAAACACGTAAACACGATTTAGCCTTAAACTTGGCTTCGTAGCCCTTAACTGTAGAAGAGTTCTACTCTCGATATCAGAACCTAACTTAAGGGCTAAAGGAAACACAGTGTTCTCAAAGCGAATATAATGATATAAATATTTAGAATAATTATACAGAACTATGTCGCAACTGGACATACACAAATATGGGCTAAAACTATAATAAATATCTTAAAAAACAAATTAACTTACCAACACCAATTTTGGGGCACACGTCACAATTTTTGACTCAAGTCAATACCGCGATTCAAAATAAAAATATAAAAAAAAGACTTTTAGTTTAAACTATAGAGATCCTGAGCTGGACCTGCTACTGGGAATCTCCTACAAGGGGAGGATAGTTCCCTGTGGATAGATACAGCGTGGCGATTTAAAAACGAAACAGCCAATTTTGGAGACCCTAGGTCATTTATGAAAAAACGCTGGGACCCGTCAATTTTTAATTTTAAGGGGAAACATTTGTTGGCCAGTTTCACCCACTGAACGAAAACCCTCTAGCAGGGGTGAAACTTACCCCTAAAATCTTCAATGAAAAGGGGTCAATTGATATTTTATTTTGAAAGTATTTTTACCAAGATTATAATCCTAGAGTTTTAAATCGCTACTGTGTTTCTAGCCATGATCTTTTAATGATTTTTATTTTCTTTAAATGCTTACCATTTACTCGAGTAAATGCTGACCCTAAGCCTCCATGCAATAATAGAGGTTTTGTTTAAAACGCTCTCGGACATTTTGAAGCATCTGTGGAGTGATTTGATGACATTCATCAATTATCCGTTGTCGCAGATTTTCCAGTAATGTTGGCTGGGTGGCATAAATTTTAGTTTTTAAGTGGCCCCATAAAAAAAACTAACGGGGTCATATCCGGAGACCGTGTGGGCCACTTAATATTTTCCCTTATTCCGATTCATTCTGAAAATACTGACGAACAGTCAGTGCAAAATGAGGTCAGTTGTGTTGACTTACTGTACCATTTAGGAAAAAAGTGTATTCGTTAGAAAAACACACCTTGAAAAAAATTGCTGATCATTTTTTGCCCGTTCAGTCATAATTTCACAAAATTGTAATCGCCTATCACAATCGTCTTCGTTAAGTTCTTGTACCAGATGTATTTTGTAGAGATGAAACTTATTTTTTTTGTCAATATCTTCTGAATGCTACTTCTCTTAATTCCAGATGTTATCGCCAATTGTCTTGAACACAATGTGGGTTCTTGAACAACATACCCTAAAATCGCCATCTCTGTAGCTTCATTTATGTTTTTTGTTAGCTACTGACCCCGTTTTTCAAAATTTTTGGACTAACTGCAAAATATACTTTCGACGGACTTGTCGATTTTGATGATGATTTTTAAACAGTTGGGCAGTTCTATTAGCATATTCATTGTTCACAAAAGAGCGAATATATTTATACCTTCTCAGCAATTGAGTAAACCATTATCACTGATATGCTATTTTTATATCGACTCTACAACAAAATAAACTAAACCTTACTACTTTACAGCGACCAAAGCATGTCATCTGAAGCTTTATTATTTGCATTAGTATTAGGATTATTGCAACGTGCAATGTCACAGCTCACAACTCTGACTGCCAATCAAATACTGATGCCGAATATAGGCATTCTGTCACTCTACCAACTTGAGCCACGACAGCTTCTAAATTTAACTTATTATCACTTCTTATCTATGTTGTGCTATAGGTGCTTGCGCACCCCAAGCCCCTAGGATTTGGCGCCTATGGAGTTGCTGATAATCCTGAACTATAGTCTATTTTTATGTATGAGAAAGTATTAAAATAATAAAGCGTTCGTAATCCATAGGCGGGCCACTTTTTTTAGTAGACAGTTGAAATATTTTTTGAAAGTTATTCCTCGAGTATACACTTATAGTTTCACCTAATTAACCTGCTTATAACTTCTAAACAGCTGAAGGTAAAAAAGTGCAATTTTTTCTAAAATGTTTTATTTTTCCACAAGGTATGTTAAGAACATTGTGTCAAACGGGTTATGTAGGTATAAGGGTTTAAACTTTGACTTTTAAACAACGTTACGTTCATAAATAATAATTTTAATATAAAAACTACTTCTTACCTAGAAATCCAAATCAGAATCGAAATCAGAAGATGAACTGTCGCAACCAATATTTACAATGAGTGGCTACACCATTTCATCAGTAATATTGTCCAACTTCCACATTTTCTCTTCTTCTTAATCGTATGATTTACTGCCTTTTCCCAGTTTTCAGGCTTCACATTATTTACAGCCTCCAAAAACAACTGTTTAACATCACTCATTTTAAAAGAATTATTTTTTCTTGAAACTTCTTCCTTTATCTGTGCCCATATCAGTTCAATCGGGTTTACTTCGCAATGATATGGTGGTGATCTAACTACCGTCATCCCACGATTTTTTGCAATTTCATCAATTTCATATTTTTTGAATTTCTCTTTATGAAGGGAAAACAAATGATACAGTTATTTTCTCACAGAACCGGGATGGAACTTAATATTCTTTGAATTTAGCCAATTCTGTAAATCTTTTTTTAACCACTTGGTTGTGGGCATTTTTTCTATAAGTCTCGAGTGATAACTTGCATTATCCATTACTATTATACAGTTCTGAGGAAGAAGATCTATAATTTGTTCGAACCACTCTTTAAAGACATCAGCATTCATGTCCTCATGGTAGTCACCGGTACGAATAGATTCAAAAGTCAATAAACCACCTTTAACAAAACCGTTTGAACTACCGATGTGTACTACTATTATTAGTCTGCGCCCCTTTCCTGATGGTGGATTTAAACCAGTAGATAAATTATTTAAAAAAGCCTGTCTTCGACTTGTAACAGTTTCATCTTGCCAAAATTTATTTGGTTTATGTCCCTCGTTGATCCATGTTTCATCTAAATAAAATATATTTCTTCTTTGGTTTCTCATTTGTTTTATAGTCCTTAGGTAATTTCTTCTCCATACTACAATATCGCTTCTTTCTATTAAAATAGACTTTCTGGAATGCTTTTTCCATAGAAAACCTATTTCTTCTAAAAGTTTCCATAGTGTGCTTCGACTCATTTCAGGGTAATCCTTATCATCTCGAACCGTGGCAAGAACTTTGTCTACTGTCGGAAATTCTTTTCTAAAGACTTTCCTTCGAAGTCTTTCTTTCAAAAGATTTTCTAATTGAAATTTAGGTTTTCCTGGAGCTTTACGTGCTGTTTGAAACTCGCCACATTTCTCTTCTTTAACAACTCTGTAAATCGTAGATTTCCCAACACCAAGCGTACTACTAACTAATTCCACTGTGTCATCAACACTTCTACATAAATGTTTGTCTGTAAATGATTTAAAACAATTAAATATTAATGTTTTTTCATTAACTGTTAAAGGACCGATTTTTTGTCGTTTACGCGGCTCTTCCAAGTTTTCCATGATCACACTAGAATTAACACTGCACCTTGCAAGTTGCAACTAAACGACATTTAGTAAACTGTCAAGAATACACAACTTGGGCCTCCTTACTAAATGGAAAACCTATAATCGTATTTTCGGTGAAATTTGTTGAGAAGGTATTTATCTATTGATAATTCGATTACTGTAAGAAATTCTTGGAATTAAAATAAAACAAAATTGGTAAATAGGTACTTATTGAAAATAATCTTAAGATACGGCTATGTAATCTTTAATACACAGGGCTTTTGGCCTGTCCAAACCTATTTCTATTGTTCTGTACAGCTTATGTTTATAAAGGACCAATAAAAGATCCAAAACTTGTAATAGCTCAGGTACATTTATTACAATTTTAGGAAATATTTAGATTATTCTGTACTAAGTTTTGCATTAGAAATGCTGTTTTATTACTCTCTCATATATAAAAATAGACTATAAGTACTCGGCGTTTAGCAACAATTACTGGAGTAAGCCAGTCCTCAGTTTTTCCAATACTGAAAAAAGAACATTTACGACATGACCACTTTACACCGGTATAGAATTTATTGCCTAGAGATTATCATTTACTAATGAATTTTGCTCATTGGATGATAAATAAAAAAATTAAATCGTAATTTTATTGAAAAAATGTGTTTAATGCCGAGACCACATTTATACAAAGAGGAGTTTTCAACTGGAGAAACGGTCACAATTGGGATATTGAAAATCCCCATCTATTCCTAGAATCACATTTTCAACACGAATTTAAGATACATGTATGGTGTGGTATATGTGGAGATAGTTTATTGGGTCCTTATGAATTAGCAGAAAATTTGAATAGTAACTAGTATATACAGTTTTTACAAACTAGACTTTTCAATTATCTAGAGGAATTGTCGATTAATAGAAGAAGAGACATGTGGTTCATGCAGGATGGAGCACCACCTCATTATCCTTCAATAGTGCGGAACTATCTCGATCATCAATTTCCTCATCGTTGGATTGGCAGAGGTAGTGAATTTACGTGGACGCCTCGAAGTCCTGATTGTAATCCCTTAGATTTCTATTTCTGGGGTCATATGAAATCTAGTGTATTCCCAAGCAATAAATACTTGACAGGAACTATGGCAGCAAATTTTGAATTCCATTAATTTTATTGCCAATCAGCCAAACAAATTTTTTAAAGTTAGAAGAACGTTTAGAGAAAGAATGAATAAACTTATTTAAGTAAACGGGGGTCACATTGAACATTTGTTATAAAAAGTTTTTTAAGTATTGTTCTTTGTGCTTTTTGATATTTTCTTCTTATTAAAATTGTTCCTTTATTTAGATTATTTGTTTTTAATTGTTTAATCCATGTTAACGTAGTTAGTCACTCTCTGTAAAATAAATGGGCTGTATGATTTAATTACCGGTTTTATTAAAAGAAACAAAAATACAAAAAATTGTGCTACTCGGCAATACGAAGCGTTTACAATAATAATTTAAAGTTGACTCAATGTAAAACAAAATATTTGTGTAGCTTCATGTTTAACTTAAAATATCTCCGAAAATAAAAACTTTATCGCTAACTTAAACTTTCTCCAAAAATAAAAACTTTATCGCTATGAAGAAAGAGCATGATATTTACCTAGAAAGTATTGGAGAATTGAAAAATTGTGATAAAATTGCAATTCCGCCAGTGGCGTAATATTTGGGAAGGATTAACCAGTCACTTGCCCTTGTCGTAGGCCTCTAATGGTAGCCAGAAACGTTTATATAACATAATTTAGTAGGGTGTATAGTATCTACACTTCTCGCCAAATATGACAATACGTCAAATAGTTTTAAAGTACTGGACAGAAATAATTTTTACAGAATGGAGACACATTTTATCTGGGTGATTTGCGTTAAATCTTCATAATTCAGGATTCTATAGTTGAAATATTTCCAATTAGTAATGAATCACCCTGTATATGTCTGAGAGTGATATCAATGAATGGCATTGCCTTGACTCAATAATGTCAGTTTGTATTTTGACCTGCATCTAATTAAAATTTGGCGAATATTTGGCGTATTATGGCGCCTTTGTTCGCCAAAATGTACATCATTGTTAAACAATTTCCAAGTACATTCCAATTCTAGAAACTGGAAATATTTTATGATATCTCGAGTTATAAGGTCTGTTTGGGTTCTTTAAAATACATTGAAAACTATCAGAGGACTAGTTGACCAGTGGACAGTTTAATAGTTGTGTGCGACGTATACTTTAGAATTGAACTGTTCCACTAGTTCTCGGACGGTTTGCATCGAGTTTTAAGGAAACCCGAACAAACCTATTGAATGCAGAGAAGTTGTTGAATCGGTCACGATACAATCGTCAACAGGTAGAATACCTATTAAAAGCTGCCCCAGGTAAACTGGGGAACCCTCCCGCAGGGTATGCGACGTTGCCGTTGCCCGCCCATGCCACGGAGACAGGTTTTGAAGTTTCACCTTTTAATTACGTTTAGATGTAGCCACTAATCTTCATAATGGGATTTATTTATTCATCGTTTGTTGCACGTTTCAACTGTTTTGAAAAGGTGAATATAGTGGATTTTGAAATGGAAATTACCATAGGCGTGTCTTTGATAGATATAAATGCAAGTGGGAGGAAATGAATGTATAATAATAATTGTTATGTAATTCTGATTGACGTGACTCGACTAGAGAAAATAATAACGATCGTGAAAATGTAGATGGGACATTCCACTTAAAACATTCTTAGAAAAAATAAAAATATTTTTTAAGAATAGGTAATTTAGGATGGGCCGAAAAAATTAAAGTTAAAATTTTAATTTGCTACAGCATTTAAAAGCTACGTTTCATTATAAAAACTACTTGTAATTTTTTTCACAATTTTAGAATTATATTTCCAGTCCCCAAAATAGCTAAAAATAAAATTAAATGTAAATTTTAATTAGCTATACACATTAAAAGCTATGTTTAAGCATATACACTGGTTGCTATTTTTTTTTTTTTTCGAAATTTTAGAAATACGTTTTAAGCCCTCTACCACCCCCTTAGAAAATTTATATAGACAAAGAAATTTACTTTCGCCATGACAAAATTGAAATCCCGATTTTTAGTAGACTTATAACCCAACTATTTTCCATTATAAAAGCGCCCTTTAATTTATACTCTTTCACCTTATATAAAAATAGTAGATACCCACTTTTTAAACATTATATCTTCTCAACGGCAAATCACCTAAAACTGTAATTTATTTAAACAAGTAATTTTAGAACATAAACAATAATTATTAAAATACAAACTTTGTCAAAACCATGAGAGTAAATCGAGTGTTATCAAGGGTACTTTTTTGTAGTAAATGAGTACCCAATCCAAATTTCATACTCAAACCCCTTTTTTGCCATTGGCGTAGAATTTTTAAAGATGCAATTATTTAAAAAATCAAGTTCTACGCCTATGTATTATTATCGGACAAAATTTTATACGATGAAAAACACAAAAATGTACTTTTTTCATATCTTCTTCAACACCTCTAATCGAGACTTTTAACAAAAATACTCGATTCTTGCCATGTACGATTTTTTGAGGAATATTAATTATTTGCCTGCAATACGTATACAAAAACATTTATTGTTGGTTTTCATAGTTTCAACTAAATAAACATATTGTCAAGTTTTAACACCTAATCTCTTGTTAACGATTGAAAGTATTCTATCTGACTCAATAATTAAAAAAACAAATGCGTGGTTTATTAATATGGCTGTACAATATACCTATGCAGAATATACCGATATGTTACTGACATTAGGATTTTGTGAAGGAAATGCTCGAGAGAGTGTCAGGGTGTACTCTGAAAGGTTTCCAAATTGTCGTGTACCTAGCCACCCAACTTTTGCTGCTGTTGAGAGACATCTTCGGGAGACCGGTTCCTTTGCTCCCAACACTGTTGATAATGGAAGAGAACGTTTTGTAAGGATTCCTGAAGTTAAAGAAGACATTTTAGAACGTGTTGAAGAAGATCCAGAATTAAGCACCAGACGAATTTGAAGGGAACTAGGAGTAAGTAAAGATGTTGTTCATAAAGCGCTTAAAGAACAATTTCTACATCCATACCATAAGAAGCCAGTACAAGAATTATTAGTCCATGATCCTCAAATTCGTTTGGGTTTTTGTCGATTTGTTAATATGCAAAGAGAAAGAGATCCAAACTTTGTCAAGAAGGTTCTCTTTACCGATGAAGCGGGTTTTACAAGAAGAGGTATAACTAATACCCATAATGAACATGTTTATACTGTTGAAAATCCGCATGCAATAAAGGTAAACCATTTTCTGCACGAATTCAAAATTAATGTGTGTGCTGGAATAATTGGTAATTTCATTGTTGGTCCTGTCATACTTCCACGAAGATTAACTGGAGAAAATTATTTGAATTTTCTACAAAATACGTTGCCAAAATTGTTAGAAGATTTACCTTTCCAACTTCGGAGAGATATATGGTTTATGCAAGATAGAGCTCCACCACATTTTTCTTTAAACGTTACAAACCAATTGAATGAACAATATCCACACAAATGGATAGGCAGAGGTAATGACGCACCTGTAAACTGGCCACCACGTTCCCCAGACCTAACACCGATGGATTACTTTTTATGGGGACATCTGAAATCCACAGTTTACAGGGAATTGTAGAAAATGAGGAACAACTCTGGCAACGTATTCAAGATGCAATTAACAATCTTAGAGGTGATGAAGAAGTTATGGAAAGGATACATTTTAATTTTCTTCGACGTATAAATCTTTGTACGCGTGAAAATGGTGAACATTTTGAACAATTTTTGTAAAATCTCTAATTTGATTATGTTGTAAATAAATATTTTTGTGAAACCTATACACTCTAAATTATTAAAACAGAAATTTAGCGAAAACCATGACAGTAATCGAGTCTTATCAAAAGTACCTTTTTTAAAGTAAATGAGTTGCGCAATCTAAATTTCATACTCAAACTCCTTTTCTTCCATTGCTCTGCAAATAATAGAGTTGAATCATACCTCACTCCCAAATCTTTAACTTCATTAATTCTATTTAAGTATTCTCCCCCCCATAATATATTCAAAATATATCGGGTTTGTTTTATATGTAAATGTCATTATATTACACTTTTTTAAATTAAAATATAATTTATTTTTATCACTCCATTCATATATTCTGTTAATATCCCTTTGGAGTCTTAAATAATCTCTCACAGTAGTTATTTCCTTAAAAATTTTGAGATCGTCTGCAAATAGTAAACATTTCGATTCTTTAGCATATAAGGCAAATCATTTATAAATAATACGAAGAGTAACGGTCCAAGATTGGATCCTTGAGGAACTCCAGATGTAATATCACAAAAACTAGAAATTTGCTTCTTAAACTTAACGAAAAATTGCCTATCTTTTAAAATGCCATGACTTATACCAAAATATTTTAATTTGTCCAATAGTATTTTATGATTAACTTTATCAAACGCCTTCGGGAAGTCTGCATATAGTGTATCCATTTGAATCTTATTCTCAAATGAGTTGGACTTCATAAGTGAACCGAAATAGATTAGTGTTGATAGGTCTTTTATTAACAAATCCGTGTTGTCACAGACTTATGCTATTCTCTACATACCTATAAATCCATTGATATAAAATAATGTTCTAATAATTTTGCTGGAGCACATAAAATTGAAACTATTAAAATTAAGGAAGTGGTAAATTCAAACTCGAGAATTCGCGAAAAAAAACTCTTTTAATTTAGCTTTAAAATGGGTTGTATTTTTTAAGTCTTTAATATCTGTCAGTGTATCTCATTTTATTAAGTTATTTGTTGAATAGGTACAATTTGCTTTTATTTATATTTAAGTAGAGTCAATACATCAATACGGTGATTATCAGGGAAGAAAACTCAATAATACTGCACCAAATGGCCACTGTAATTACGATCGCCCGGTAGCTAATTGCGTACAGTCGGGCTCCTGCTCTCGGTGGCCCCCGAGGCAACGCGTGAGGCGTGTGCCCCGTTTCTTCTTTATTCTTGAGCTCGCTTTTGCCCCAGGCCTTTGCTACTCGAAGCAAAACAGCTTCTGGCCATCGGATTTTCTTTTCTTATTCTTGCTCTTTTTTGGTACTAAATCACTATAAGTCACGTATAGGTAGCGCAAGGAGCGATAATCACTGTTCTTACAGATAATTCTAAAATCTGATATGGATTGATAAGTAGTCGATCGTCTATTGTGCTCCCGTTTGAAAATTGATCGTAATATAATTACTTAAAATTGCAATGTGCTTTAAGTTGCTTTAATTATGTAATTATCACTGTCTTAAGAACAAGTGTAGGAACAAATGGAGAAATAACAATATTACAAAAAAAAAATTTTTATTGGTGCAAATTATACAGTGTGGAAACCACTTATGGAATAAAATTCTTTATGTCATTATTTTAGAAAATTGTAAAAAATGCCGAGACACGTCAACTTTTGAATTGAGTTGTGCGTTATGTAAACATAAATTTAAATTCACGCAAGTATGCCATAGTCGGTGTTGTTTTTTTTTTAATGAAACACCCTGTATATTTGCATACATACATTATTCAGTTTGTTGGAATCGGTTCATTAAGAGGATTCCAAAAATATGCAAATATACAGGGTGTTTCATTAAAAAAAAAACAACACCGACTATGGCATACTTGCGTGAATCACCCTGTACATTTAAATTTATGTTTACATAACGCACAACTCAATTCAAAAGTTGACGTGTCTCGGCATTTTTTACAATTTTCTAAAATAATGACAAAGAATTTTATTCCATAAGTGGTTTCCACACTGTATATTTGACAGAAAAAGAAAAAAACGTCCTTTAAATGTGATAATAATAGTAAGACGTGCCAGGGTTCATATCGGCTCTTAGAATATAGTGAAATTTTTAATTTTATGCTGAGTGTTAATAATTTCTTTTATGTTGATTTGTTCCTATTAATTAGCTTGGTAATATATGTTATCAGTGAAGTGAATAGTACATTGTAAGTCCTCATTTTGGATGAAATTTAAGGTAAATTAAAATACCGCAGTGTGGCATATGTTCAACTTCTATCACAAGAACTAAGCCGGCCGTTTTTTGTGAGTTTTGTAAAAAAGAGATTCATGGAATATGTATTTATAAAGCAGTAGATATAGTAAATTTGCTTACTAGTATACCGGGGTTGTCGTGGAAATGCGACAGCTGTACGGATAAAAGTTCTGTTTTCGATCATACCGAAATTAATGATGTTTTGTCTTCCAAACTGGCTGAGGCTTTGGCCACTATGAATAAATAATTCAACGTTCTTAAGGCCGAATTAAAAAAACCAAATGAACCTATTATCCCAGTAAATCAGCCAAAATATTCAGATGTTATAAAAAACAAGAGCCAACCTGCGTTAATAATTCAACCCAAAGCGAACCAGTTAGTTAATCAAACAAAACCCGAAATACTATGTCAGGTTGACCCATCTAAAGAGAATATTCATTTATCTCGAATCAAAAATGTAAAAAAATGGAGAAATTCTTATTGGCTGCAAAAGTAAGGAAGATAACACGAAACTGAGGGATATCATGGCTAAAAAATTATCTAACTCCTACGAAATTCGTGAAGTGTCTGGGGTAAATCCTAGATTTCGTCTTGTTGGAATGTCTGCAAAGTTCGAGAAGGACGACCTTATTAACCTAATTTAAAAAGGTAATCCAGAAGTATTTGTGGAAGATGCAAAATGTAACATCATTAATGTCATATCAACTAAGAAAAATGATGCATTATTTCAAGCTGTGATTGAAATTGATAAGATAACTTATAAAAAAGTGATAGGAATTGGTATTTTATTTGTTGGATATGAGTCCTGTAAAGTATATGAGGCAATTGAGGTGTACCGCTGTTATAAATGTAATGATTATTACAATAGTTCTAATAAATGTTCTAGAGATATTAGCTGTCCTCTTTGTGGTGGTAATCTCGATGTTAAAAGCTGCACATTTCAACTACGTAACTGTTCTATGTGTTGTAAACATAATACTAGACCTAAATTAAATGTACCTGTCGACCATGCCGTGTGGGAAAAAGAAAAGTGCATCGCATACCAAAAAGCCTTAGAAAAATTAAAAAAATATTTTTCGATTATTTAACAACTACCGAAGTCAAATTTATTTAATTCGATCTATGATTGCAACCAAACTAGCTTTGACATTTCTTCCAACTTTTGTATCTACTATCAAAACACTCGTGGTCTTAGGACAAAAACAATTGAATTTCACAACTCTATTGTACAGGGGAACTTTACTGTTGTTGCCTTGACGGAAACCTGGCACGAATCATCAATCACTAATCAGGAATTGTTCGGAAATTCATATAATGTATATAGATCTGACAGAAAATACTCTTTAATGAATTGTACTATGGGTGTTTTAATTGCACTGAATTACACCCTCGTGTCTTCTCAGATTTGTTTATCTGATTATCCGTCCTTTGGTGAACTCACTCCATCTATAGATATATTAATGGTAAAAATTAAATTTAATATTAAGACTGATAATTGTAAATATTTATGTACCCCCCAGAACTAGCACTGTTAACTATAAAAAGCTCTTTGAGACGATTGAGACCACGAATATTCTGCATAATCCTGATATATTAGTCATAGATGATTTTAATATCTCCGATAACTCCAACGATATGAAAATCGGCAGAATCTGGTATTTTCCACAAATCAGTGCATAATTGAAAGATCCCTGGATCCTCTGGTTCGTGAGGACAAACACCATCCTGCTCTGGAGATCTGTTGCAAATTCAATACTAATTACAATAAAAATCGTCTAGCTTCTTTTATATAGTCTATTTTTATGTATGAGAGAGTAATAAAACAGCATTTCTAATGCAAAACTTAGTACGGTCATTTTAAATATTTTTACAGAATAATCTAAATATTTCCTAAAATTGTAATAAATGTACCTGAGCTATTACAAGTTTTGGGTCTTTTATTGGTCCTTTAAAAACATAAGCTGTACAGAACAATAGAAAAAGGTTTGGACAGGCCAAAAGCCCTGTGTATTAAAGATTACATAGCCGTATCTTAAGATTATTTTCAATAAGTACCTATTTGCTAATTTTGTTTTATTTTAATTCCAAGAATTTCTTACAGTAATCGAATTATAAATAGATAAATACCTTCCCAACAAATTTCACCGAAAATGCGATTATAGGTTTTCCATTTAGTAAGGAGGTCCAAGTTGTGTTTTCTTGACAGTTTACTAAATGTCGTTTAGTTGCAACTTGCAAGGTGCAGTGTGAATTCTAGTGTGATCATGGAAAATTTGGAAGGGCCGCGTAAACGACAAAAAATCGGTCCTTTAACAGTTAATGAAAAACCATTAATATTTAATTGTTTTAAATCATTTACAGACAAACATTTATGTAAAAGTGTTGATGACACAGTGGAATTAGTTAGTAGTACGCTTGGTGTTGGGAAATCTACGATTTACAGAGTGTTTAAAGAAGAGAAATGTGGCGAGTTTCAAACAGCACGTAAAGCTCTAGAAAAACCAAAATTTCAATTAGAAAATCTTTTGAAAGAAAGACTTCAAAGAAAAGAATTTCCGACAGTAGACAAAGTTCTTGCCATGGTTCGAGATGATAAGGATTACCCTGAAATAAGTCGAAGCACACTATGGAAACTTTTAAAAAAAATAGGTTTTCTATGGAAAAAGCATTCCAGAAAGTCTATTTTAATAGAAAGAAGCGATATTGTAGTATGAAGAAGAAATGAGAAACCAAAGAAGAAATATATTTTATTTAGATGAAACATGGATCAACGAGGGACATAAACCAAATAAATTTTGGCAAAATGAAACTGTTACAAGTCGAAGACAGGCTTTTTTAAATAATTTATCTACTGGTTTAATAGTACACATCGGTAGTTCAAACGGTTTTGTTAAAGGTGGTTCATTGACTTTTGAATCTACACGTACCGGTGACTACTATGAGGACATGAATGCTGATGTCTTTAAAGAGTGGTTCAAACAAATTATAGATCTTCTTCCTCAGAACTGTATAATAGTAATAGATAATGCAAGTTATCACTCGAGATTTATAGAAAAAATGCCCACAACCAAGTGGTTAAAAAAAGATTTACAGAATTGGCTAAATTCAAAGAATATTAAGTTCCATCCCGGTTCTGTGAGAAAAGAACTGTATCATTTGTGTTCCCTTCATAAAGAGAAATTCAAAAAATATGAAATTGATGAAATTGCAAAAAATCGTGGGATGACGGTGGTTAGATCACCACCATATCATTGCGAAGTAAATCCGATTGAACTGATATGGGCACAGATAAAGGGAGAAGTTTCAAGAAAAAATCATTCTTTTAAAATGAGTGATGTTAAACAGTTGTTTTTGGAGGCTGTAAATAATGTGAAGCCTGAAAACTGGGAAAAGGCAGTAAATCATACGATTAAAGAAGAAGAGAAAATGTGGAAGTTGGACAATATTACTGATGAAATGATCGAGCCACTCATTGTAAATATTGATTGCGACAGTTCATCTTTTGATTTCGATTCTGATTTGGATTTGTAGGTAAGAAGTAGTTTTTATATTAAAATTATTATTTATGAACGTAACGTTGTTTAAAAGTCAAAGTTTAAACCCTTATACCTACATAACCCGTTTGACACAATGTTCTTAACATACCTTGTGGAAAAATAAAACATTTTAGAAAAAATTGCAATATTTTACCTTCAGCTGTTTAGAAGTTATAAGCAGGTTAATTAGGTGAAAATATAAGTGTATACTCGAGGAATAACTTCAAAAAATATTTTAACTGTCTACTAAAAGAAGTGTCACGCCTATGGATTACGAACGCTTTATTATTTTAATACTCTCTCATACATAAAAATAGACTATAAGAATGTATAATTTTATCTGAGAAATAAACGTTTCTGGAACCATTTATCATAAGAACATTTTAAAAATATCGTGATTACGTATAGTTAATATTTTTAAAACTATTGTAACAAAAGTCTAATTTAATTTTAGTTTATTTATTAGGAATTTCATGACATTAATGTTCTATAAAAAAAGTAATGTATATGTGCGATAATAATAAAGCATATTAAATGTTAGATGCTTTTTTACTGTAACTGCAGATTATTGAGCTGTCGTATTTTATTAATTCGTGGTATTATCTATTGAATTCAACTTTTGAAATCAGTTCTATTTTCTATGAATAATCACGCTTTTGCCATTATCGATAGATTAATATGAAAACAAATATTTTACAAATCTGCATTGTATTTTTTTATTTTGTCAAACCAACTGATCAGGTATTCTTTAGAGTCATATTAATTTTTCAACAAAAATAACTGGTAACTGTTTTTTTTTCAATATTTTTAGAAAACTCTCATTGTTTATTTATTACATTACAATGCTCTACAGGCAATCCCAATTACAGAGCAGGAATAAAGAACACATACATTATATAGACTAACGGTCATTTGCACCAAGGTTCCTTAAATATTTAAGGAATCCCTAAAATTATGTAATTTTCACCATTTACATTTTAGACCGCCTTACCAAAGGAAGTTTAATTTTTCTTCTCATCGGTAAGTGGTCTTGTTCTTAATCGAAAACCAGATAATTGTATCGAAATTTTGATATATTGATAATAAATAAAGAAAAAGAAGAAAAAGTTAACCGATACTATACTTAGAAAAACAAAAGAAAGACCCCGGTGAATGACGCCTTTCATCGTGAAAAAAACTAAAACCGTAAAACTATAAAGTGTTAACCCTCCCTGTGTAACTTTTACGTTTACCGGTAGTGGTTCTCAAAAAATCTCTCTTGAAAAATCCAACTGATTGGAAAAAAACATGAATATATAGAATATCGAAATAGATTGAACAAAATAATTAAAAACACAAAAAAAAAATAATCTGTGATATTTTCAATTTGTTCCAGAACTTGCATTACAGTTTCTTTATACATTATAAACGTTTTAAAGATCAAATTATCCATTTCGTCGAAATAATTAGTTCTATTATACAACCTCTTGGAAACCCAAAATCAGCAATTTCAATTATTTCCAGTTCATCGTTAGATAAATATAAAATTATCCTCAGGATCCATATTTCTGTCATAATTATAAAAAAATTCACTGTGAAAGTAGGTAAGGAATGTTTAAGTCTTAAAATTTGACGGTTTTATTAAGAATAGTTTAAGTGTTTCAAAAGGGCTACTTAACTGACGGTGCAATGAAAGTATGTCACTTAAATCCTACTTAACTTTAAGTAATCTTTAAATACGTCGGTGCAAATGGCCGTAAGCTGTACAAACTGAGTACGATTTACTAGATAGCACTGAAAGAGATTTATCAAAGTGGGGGACAACCCAAACCCTGTAAGTTTTCCAAGAAGAATACCGTTGTCAAGTCTGTCAAATGCCTTTGAGAAATCTGTGTAGATGACATCAGTCTGGGCGCGCTCATCAATAGATTCAGCAATGTATTGTGTGACGGTAACCAGGTTGGTGACTGTTGAGCGACCTTTAATAAACCCATGTTGATTGACTGATAGCATTTTACTAACATAATGATATAAGGTTTTCTCCAATAAAATTTCAAATATTTTGGAGAAATTGCATATTATGGATATTGGTCTATAATTGGTTATATCTCTTTTATCCCCCTTTTTGAAAATTGGACATACTTTTGAGGTCTTCCAAATATCTGGAACTGTTGATGTCCTGAGGCATATATTTATGAGGGTGGCTAACGGGGAGCAAATTGAAAGGCACAGTCCTTTAAAATAAAAGCTGGAATATGGTCTGGACCAGTTGTCTTTTTGTGAATACCAACATATCTGTTTTGTTATTACTCTTCGACTTTATCCTTATCTCCCACGAAAGTATTTTTTGAGTTACGACGACTGGCTAATTAACAACTTATAAAGGTAATTTTATCTGTTCTTGGTTAGTATTGACCTGTCGTCCCATTTTTGAAAAGAGCGCTATTTATTTGAAACTAACAATTTATTACTAAAAAAAATCACAACGCTGGTCGGATTCGAATACTAGTTTGTCAATATTTGCTTCTGTTCTTACTGGTAGTTTTAATCATTTTCATCCCCGTTTTCCAATTCTTCTTACTTATTTTCTCTTTTTTTTATCTAATTCTTATTTACATCCTTAAAACACATCAATCCAATTTTAAATGAATAATTGATTACTTTTTCTGTTATAAAGTTGTATTTGTATTTTAAATGTTTAAAACTGTACCAGTAGTCAAAATAACCGAAGTTAAACAAAATACTTAATATTATGCAAAAATATGATTCTTGTTAATGAACCGACACTGTGTCTATTTACGAGATGAGATGACCGATGCATGGCCTGAATTCCATCACTAAGGAAATCCGAAATCCGTACCTGTTCTCTCGGCAAAGGTGTACTAAGTTGCCCCAAGCACAGTGGAATGCCGTCAGGCAAGTGCACACCCAGATAGCCCCCCCAGGGCCCCACATGTTCAATAGCAACTCGAATCTTGAGAGTAGAGATTCACTGTTATTATCAAGTTGGTATATTGGAACTAGATATTTAGCAATCGAATAGCTGCGGGGTTATTATTTTTTTTTTTAATGTTAAAACTATTTTCGTCTTTTAAACATTATATTATTTAATTACAGTTTTTAAATAAAAGATATATTTTTAAGCAGATATTTAAATCAATGATCGAATAAACAAAACTAACATATATAAATTTGTTCGTATTGTTTAAATATAATTGAAAATTGAGATTTTTTCTTTGTACCTGCAAGTAGTTAAAAGGTATACTTGGAAGGAAAGTAATGAGTAGACCAAGAAGAAAATGGTTGAAAACAAAGGAGGATCTAAGAAACGAAAAAAATCCTGAACGAATAAAAAAATACTACCTAGATGTCATAGAAGCTCCGTAAGCTTTACATACAGAAGAAACTACGTCTCCCCGCCTAACCTTATGACGCCATAAGGACCAATACAAGCCAAGGATTAAGGTTGTCTTTTGATCCATTATTTATGGACTAAAAATGTACCTAAATTATAAACTGCCATATATTTCTTCGGTATTAGCAACCAACCCTTGATTTCATTATACAGTGTGTCCATAAAGTATGGAACAAATTCATTTTTAGCTAAACAGACCATTTTAAGAAATAATCCTGAAACACTGCGATTTTTGATTTTAATTTACCGTATTTTAAAATAATCTAATATACAGGCTGAATTACTTTCGAGTAATGACGTCACCGTCATTTTTTTAAATGGAACACCCCCAT
This sequence comes from Psylliodes chrysocephalus, assembly GCA_927349885.1. Taxonomy (NCBI): domain Eukaryota; kingdom Metazoa; phylum Arthropoda; class Insecta; order Coleoptera; family Chrysomelidae; genus Psylliodes; species Psylliodes chrysocephalus. Next base: position 19,787,305 of record OV651817.1, read on the forward strand.
TTTGTCTCAATTTTCGGATTACTCTAGCTGAGCTGATTCCAAAAATGTATCACATGTTGATTCCAATTGGTACAGGGTGGGCAAAAATACAATAGTTTTGTGTGTGCTCATAAAGTAACGCGTAACATTCTTTATTAGTTAAATTAATATTATCAAAAATACTTACTGTCTAGCGGACAGAATATGATGAAGTACATGACTTTATAAATGTTCGAACTGCAGCCCTTGCTGTATTTGACAGTAATCCAAACGGTGTACAAATTCTTGTTGAACCTTGTTTATTGTGTCTTGAGAAATATTGTTTATTGTTGTCTGAATTTTCTCTTTTAATTCTTGAATATTTGCTGGTTTCGTTTGATACACAACATTCTTCAGATGGCCCCACATAAAATAATCTAAAGGATTGAAATCTGGTGACCTCGCTGACCATTCGATAGGTCCACGTTTACCAATCCACCTGTTCGGAAAAATTTCATCTAGATACCTTCTAACATCTACAGCATAATGTGGAGGTGCACCATCCTGTTGAAACCATAAACTTTCATCACTACCTCTAGGATTACGTCTGTTTGGAAACAAATTACGTAAAATAGGTACGAAATACCCCCTTAAAAACTCAAGGTACGTTGACCCGTTTAAATTACCTTCGATAAAGTAGGGTCCGATAATTCGATTTCTTACAATTCCAGCCCATACATTTACCTTTTGCGGGTATTGTGTATGATGCTCACGCATCTAGTGGGGGTTTTCTTTTGCCCAGTATCTACAATTCTGACGGTTAACCTCGCCATTTAACGTGAAAGTGGCCTCATCAGAAAAAATAATGTTTTGTATCAAGAGAGGGTCTCGGTGACATTTATCCATAATTTTTTCGCAAAATTGGATTCTTCTATCGGGATCATCTTCGTTTAATTCCTGCACAAGTTTTATTTTATAAGGATGCCATTTTTCTAGCTTTAATAGTTTTGTTCCATTGTTTTGCTAACACCGATATCGCGACTAACTTTACGCACAGAAGTGTGCGCGTCTTCAAAACTAAGTAAAACATCTAATGCTGTATCAGCATTTGCAGAGGGACGACCTGATTTGCGAACATTTTCAACCGTACCAGTTTCTCGAAATTTCTTTTCAATCTTACTGACTGTTGAACGCGATATAGGTCTTTCTGGATATTTATCATTAAAAAAATTACACACTTCCATCTGAGTTCGCGATCTGTCTCCATACCCAATCATCATAAGTATTTCAATTTTTTGTTTTACACCTAACTCCATTTCGAATTCAAATTAAATCTAAGCAATAATTAAAACATTCACGAATACCAAAAATATTGTAGTACTAAACTGTCACTGAACATCAATAAATTACTAAACAAATAATGATATTTCACAAATAAACTAGACGACTATGTTTCTTCAAAATTGATAAGAAATAATTTCGTTATATTATGTCTGCTAGACCACAAGTCCACCCTGTACCAATTGGAATCAACATGTGATACATTTTTGGAATCAGCTCAGCTAGAGTAATCCGAAAATTGAGACAAAATGGGGGTGTTCCATTTAAAAAAAATTACGGTGACGTCATTACTCGAAAGTAATTCACCCTGTATATTAGATTATTATTTTAAAATACGGTAAATTAAAATCAAAAATCGACGTGTTTCAGGATTATTTCTTAAAATGGTCTGTTTAGCTAAAAATGAATTTGTTCCATACTTTACGGACACACTGTATACCAATATTGTACAGGGACTTTTGCAAAGTGTGTACCCATGTAAAATTGACAAAATTTAAATTTGGGATTTGGGAAACATAAGCGTTTAAAAATTTCCTTTTTTTGGGCCGTACGTTACAGCTTTCCTTTGAGTACCTCCTGTATCAGTTTCATCTCAGTGCCGTGCGTGATAAATAAAAAATAAGATTTTTCAATCGTTATTTAGGCAAAAACACTCTTATTTTTAGTGCAATTTGACATAAGGACCGAAGCAGAAGCGGATGATTAAAACGCACCTATTACAAATATTGCGCCAAGATGTAGGCAACACGTAATAAAGGATCAAAATGGCGGAGTTTTCTCTCCTTTTAAAAGGCACTCAGAAAGCTGCGCAGTGCGACCATTCTCCGTATAGTAAGATAAAATCAAATCATATGCTGCGTTTGAGAATCCACATCGGATGCATTTTTTACATCTCGAGCGTTTTTTTATCCACATCGGACACATCTGTCCCATTACATTTACGTATACTGAATCACGTGATCAAAGATTTTTTACATCTCAGATGCATCCGATGTGGATTCTCAAACGCGGCAAAAGTATGTGGCTCGGACCATACCCATAAGGCGAGTTCGGTCAGTCAGGGGCTGGAGCGGGACAAATTTTAGGGTGCTTTTAAATGACATTTAAGCGTGTTAAACTGTCACTAATCGGACTTAACCTAACGGTAAAAGGGTCGTTTGGAGTTAAAAGTGTTAAAGGAGTTAAAGGAACTTGGCAGACCGAACGCAATGCTAGTCGTTCTGAAATCTGACATATGACTTGACGTAACACATGACACACAAGTTACCAACATCTGTCACATGAACCATACGTAATGACGAAGAAAAAGAAGAGTGCTAAGGGAAAGAGGCAACGATACAGTGTTCTCAATAAATGATATTCCTCAATATTTCTTATTATGCATGTACTGAAAAATTTCTTTATTTGTATTCTTGATTATTAGCAATTTTCATCAGGTGTCTTTTTCATTCCTAAATACAAGAGATTTTTCTATGGTTTGCTCACCCACCTCTAGCCAACGTGATCTCAGTATGTCCTTTCTTGTAAACATATAATAACTGATTGTCTCAACTGAAAAGCTAACAGTTATGCCGCATGTACCTACACGCCGAAAAAAGGCTCACCGTAATTTTGATTATAATGAGATTCTGACTATCCTTATTTCTCTCATACTATAATGATGCCGTTTTTTTCAGACGGGATACTAAAACTTTTTTAGTATCAAAATTAATTATATTCAGGTGTAAGTAATGTAATGAAGTAGTTACGAAATACGACAAAGTTTATTGATGCTTTTTGAATTTGTTTCGATATACCCAGGTAGGTCATACCTAATTAGTTTTTATTTAATTACAAACTTTAAATAATGTTAGTGTTAAAAAGGAATGTGTGACGTGCATTCTTTGTTTTTTATTTTTATGCACTAAATAGGCATAATAAGTGTTTGACAAGTAAAAGTATTTGGCTATTGCTATGAGAAAACATTAAAAAAACTCTTAGCAGGTCAGGCGGCCGGCGGTGGGAATCAAACCCAATTCCTTCTCATGCGATGCTATAGAGCCTACTCGCTGTACATATTCACTGGGGTAAAATAAATAAACACTTGTAAGATGCCGCACTTAACAGGAGGTAGATAGGTAATGGACAAGACATAAAATGTTTTGTGTGATGAATCGATATAAATGAACACAATTTTGAGATTTAAAAAGAGCCAGTTACTGGCAAGATACATCTAATATTGTTTCCAGAACACTTTTAAAAAGAGTCAGTCACTCCATAAAGTTGGAGGGCAGATCAAGAAGTAATTAGTTCATAAAATTTTTAAAATAAAATAAAAATAATGACTAGTAACATTACAGAAACAAACCAAAAAATATATAAAATTTGAGTTTTCAAAAAAGTTCGAATAACAAAAGTTCGAATAACAAAAGTTCGAATTAGAAAATTTAGAAAACAATAGTTCGAACTATAAAAATTCGAATGAGAAAAATCAAAAGTTCGAATGACGAAACTTCGAAGCTATAAAAGTTCAAAATTAAAAAAATGTTTAAAACTGCAATAGTTTGAAATAGGAAAGAAAAAAGTAAAAAATTTAAATTCTTGAAAAAAGAAACCATCTTACTACTTTATAATACCTTATACCTTTCATTTTGTATATTTTTTCAAGTTGCCTAATTTTAAATAAAAACTGTAAATAAAAGTAACTTTACACGCTTCCTTTCTGGAAAATTCAGAAAAAAATAAATACTCATATAAAATTTTAATGCCCCTTGTATAATATATTTTTTTTGCTTGAAAATGTTGTAAATCTCAGATATAAAAAATAGTTGTCAATAAAAATATCTTGCAAAAATCCGCTATCGGTCGAACCATCTATTTTTTTTTTAGATCATTTTAAACCCTCTGAAACACACATTTCAAAATACTTTTTTGCCCTGCAAACGCTTTAAAATATTTTTTCTTGCCTTGAAACTATAAAATGTGTCCTGATTTTACTGTTGAAAAAATTTGAACTGCATCATTTTGATTATTTTTTTGTTATAGAAACTGCTAAATAATAATATTAGAACATCCATTTTTTTCGCAAACACTTTATTTTCTTAATTTAAGCTCATGTTTAAGTTCGTCGGAATTATTTAATTTTCATGACAATTGACATTGGAAGTTTGACGTGTGTCTAAAAGAAATACAATGTTGCCATATCAATAATTACATGTCAATGGTCAATTTTACCTATGCCCTGTGTTGTACCAAGCCAACATTGACTTCAATATCAAAAAAATTATAAAAAATTGACGATTTAAAAAATGTTAATATCAAGACCTTCTTCCTCATCTGCGTAATTACATAAAATAAGAAAAATTAAACAAATTTTAACTAATTTATCTAACCTGTGCGGCCTGGAGTCACCACGAGTTGCTTCTCAAAAAAATATACATAAAATAAGAAAAATTAAACAAATTTGAACTAATTTACCTAACCCATACCTGGCTACGCCGACGGGCACAGACTCCAACGGCCTGGACACAGCTCATATTGATAAAAAAATTATTTTTTGCAAACAGTAGATAAGTTTCGACATGGCGTAATTAACGTAATTAACGTAATTTTTCGGCAACGCTGTAAGGCCTGGAGCCATTTCCAAACAGATAACTTTCATTAACCGAACTATTTTCGGTCGTATATGTTTTCTTACTAGATTTGACAACACCGCATTAATAGAAACTAAAAATGTCAATTGTCATTGAACATAATTTACTGTATTTGTTTTTCTAATAAACTTAAAAATCTGATGTGTCCAACACATGAGTTTCCTATCTAATTATTATAGGTTTTTCCGGTTATTTTGTACAACCTATATTCCATAAAAATTAAAAATGATCGGAAAGGGACGACAATAAGTCGAACCTTTCACTATATTTTATAATCCCGTTCTTCATCTGTAATTGGTTCATCATCATTCTCGTAATTAAATTGTTTTTAACACGCCTTGGACTGAAGACTTTTTTAGTTTTATGCTTAGGAGTTCCCTGTTTTTACAATTTCTAGATCGAGGGAAGTTCTGGGTAAAATACTTTACCAATTTTTATCTAATTATTTTCAGCATATTTCTGAAACGGCTGATCAATTCAATCACTCTGGTTTATGAATAAATTAGTTTTAGACTACAACAGCTACATTTTTCTTAATATCAATAGGTATTACCGATAAATTTTACAAAACAACTGGAAAATTATCCATTTATCAAACTTTGAAATATGGGAAAATGTTGAATGATTAATAGTAATAATTAATAGTTTAATAATTTTTTTTACTCTTCTGTGGTACAAAAGTTACTTTTATGTAGTTATATGTATTACTTGTTTATACTTTTTTTATTACGAAAAATGTATATTGTTATTCTTACCTTAGTTCAGAAATCATCCCGCAATTGAAATCAATCTTGTTACACTTAATTTTATTTGCAAAATTAATTATATAATGAAATTTCATAGTTTTCGGAACTTAACGATTTTTTACTTTCTTCTGTATTTATTTTTTAAATAATTCAGACACTTGCAATTTTTTCTTTTCTTCAATTCATAACAAATTTGACTTTTTCTGAAATATTTTCCAGCAGGGATATACTCCGTCGTTAACTTGTTGGCCGATATCACATGACTGGCAGAAATATTTAGTAGGTAAAGGGCAACTTATGGAATGCCTTTATGCGAAATCTTGGATGCAAACTATCTTTTGAATTCTCCCCTAACTTACCCCATTCCCTATTTCCAAGCCGTGGTTGTAGGATATTGATAAGCTTGCATATAAGTATGCCTTTAATCTATGTCAAAATAACTCGTCCTTGTGATATCGTTTAGATATATTCGCTAACAGTTTTAAACATTTTTATATATTCTTATTTGTTTTTATGTAAGACTTAGTTCCTCTTTTAGTCTGAGAAAGATAGTAGTAGAAAGAAAAAGTGTATATTAAATAGTATATTCCAGCTTTAATGGTAGAATATTAAGTAATGGATTAGAGGGTAGCGATAGCTATGATAACTAAACTTCAACTCTATCTGCAAAAAATATAAAATGCTCTCGTCAGAACAAGAGGCAAGAAAGTGTATCCCATTTCGTTTTCAGGGTATAAGGAAATTTTATAAATTATGAAAACCGTCTACAGATTGGTTCCCGTTTAAGAAATAACTAAATTTACTACTAGGTATTAGAGGGAAATTTTTCCGAAGCTGAATAAGGGCATGTGATTGGAGTTTTCACGCATATTCTTCTACAGCTTACGAGAGCTATGGTAGCTTTGTATGCGAATTTTTTAAATGTTGATTTCACGTCAGCCTTTGGTCGACTATGATTCCGAGGTATTTGGCTTCTGTGACAAATGGAATAACCATGTTTAGTTCTAGTGGTATTATTCCTGTAAGTACCCGTTTTTTTGTGAATGGTACTATTTGAGATCGCTCAGAGACTGTGCCTGCAAATCGCCCCCTGACGATAATTGCTAGGTCTTCTGCGCATCCTAGGCACTGGTAGCCTTCTTTGGACAATATTTTAAGTAGGTCGTCCAATAGAACTGACCACAGTATTGGAAATAACATTCCTCCCGTGTAACTTTTGCCTATATCGTTGCCTTTCCTAGAGTGGTAGTGATCCATTGGCATATTGTGATTGGGACGTTTCTCTGTTCTAGAGCCTTCGTTATTGACCTGGTTGAGGCATTATTTCGATATCTAAGAAAGTGGCTAGGTATTACGATTTCTTTGTCATCTATCGACTTTGAAAGCAACCTGCCTAGATCGTCCAAAACTAGGCAAGTTAACTTTCCTGGCTGGTATGCATATTGGTTGGGATAAAGCGGATTTATTTTTAGTATGTATCTCTTCTCTGATATACCTGTCTATCAATCTGTCTAGAGTTTTTAGTAAGAAGAGGATAGGCTTATAGGGCGATATGACTTTGGCGTTTGATCAGTGACCCTCCCTACTTTATCAAGGTAGACTACTTTCGCCTTTTGCCGTATTGCTGGGATATATCTTCACTATCTCCAGTTAATGTAAGTTCTAAAGGTTTTACATAGATGTGGCTTTAACACATCCTTACTCTTCTGAAGAAGCATTGGATATATTGTATGACCTGAGTTTGTTGATAGCCCAACTAATCCCTTGTGATATTGTGATCTCGGATGCCACCTTCCAGTCAACTGAAGTTGGTCTGATCCCCTATTGACTCTAACTCTCTTCGTTTCTTGAATCTAGACCTGTTAGGATAGTTAAGGCCGGAAAGTTCATCTGAGTTAGTATCTCTAGACTTTCCTCTAGTATCGCAGTTTTCTTTGTAGGCATCAGTAATTGCCTTGTTTACCAATGCTACTATCCTTTCGAGAGTTTTTGTTTCTTGTACGTTAATAGTTTTCTCCTTGAGAGAGTCCTCGAGAGATTTAAAGTAAGTAGCCTTTCCAATTCGTCTCTCTCGGGTTTATAAACTTATCTGCTGTACGAGTTGGACATTGTAAATTGCATCGGATATGTCCGTGATCTGAACCGATGGTTCATCACAGACATGTCAATTTTTGATTTGGTCATTTGTGCCTCTCAAACATATGGTCATATCTAGAACTTTTGTTAGATTGGTTTGGTACTTTTATTGGTAATTTCTAACCCTTTAAAATTAATTGTAATAGTGACTTACCTCTTGAATTGATGTTGATGCTTTATTTAGTTGTTCCAGTAGCCTTGATAAGTAATCATATGCCTGTCAAAAAGATTAATTAACAAGTTTGTGAACAGCGAAACTTTAAAATTTTAAAAACATTGAGAGACACAACAAACACTTTAATTAAAAATTTGTATTTCTTTATCATAGTTTAGAAAAAATTATCCCCTCTTATAAAAATGGCTTTTTTTCCTTTCTCCTTTTGTTTAGAATGAAGGGAAAATTTTTTTATTCAGTTCTGCATCTTTAAAACAACTAGGTACTTGTAAGACAAATATTTTTTTATTTCGATGGAAATGTAAAAGATCTGTTTTTGTACCTGCCCACCTTTTCTGTTTAGTATTCACGACAATAATTGATTACTTACACGAACTTGAATATTATTTGCTTACTATTTGTTGTTTATCTGTATATGGGAGGAGCCAACAAAGGTAAAAACTTTGAATTTTGATGATGAATGAGAAATATATTACGGTTGTATATAAAGATAATTATCATAAAAAAATAACAGTTACTCTTGAACGGACATCCAAATCAAAATATAGAATTACCATAATACTAAAGTATTAATTATTGTTATCCTTGTTTTTTTACATAAGTTAATGACAGATTAAAATAAATTAGAATTAAATTGGTGGTTTTGGCAAGTTTAATTAGTATATTTTGTAAAAATTGCAAATTAAATTTGTACCCATTTTTAAGTAAAATATATACATGCTGGAATGATAAATTTTTGATTTAATAGTACCTACACGAAAAGTAGGAAATAAATTATTATAGGGTGTTTTAAAAATAATAATATCAGAAAGTAATGTATCATATAAATTTCTTTACTAATTTCCATTTTCTTTACAGGACCGTCTCACGGCTTCTGGTCATGGTTCCTTGACGTTAAGCGGCGGCTCTCCAGGAGGCGGTTACTCCGCTGGTGGTTCAGCCGCCCACCACCGAGCTGCCTCCGGACTACACCACTCCGCGGCGGCTGCCATGCAGCACCAGCTGCCCCAACCCGACTTCCAGCCGCCATACTTCCCGCCACCATTCCACCACCCGCCCAGTCCCCCGCCACAGCAACACTTGGAGTACCTCACGGATCCATACGGAGGCCTCTCGGGCCTTCACCATTATAACCAGTTAGGATTAAGGCCGAGAGACGGAGATGGTAGCCATACACATGTTGTAAGTTGATTTACTTAAAATATTTTGAAACAACTTTAAATTTATTTATTGTAATGGTATTTTGTGCAATTCAAGTGGATATGATAACTATATCGCACGAAGATGATGTTGAATGGTATTGAATACATTACTTAGCAGATTAGGACCTACCTTTCCATCGTTCTGAAAATTGATGATCGAGTTGACCATGAATTACTGTATTATGATGTATTGGAGCCCCGCCCCTATAGGCAACTGATTCTCCAAAAAGTCTAAATAAACTTCACTGTTAACCGTTTCCTCAAAAAAATATGGTCCAATTACATAATCACTAACAATACCACCCCAAACTTTTAAAGACCATCTTGTTTGAGAAGTAGTAACTGTCGCATAAGGATTTTCTTTGGCATAATAGTGAAAATTATGCGATTTAATAAACCATTTTTATGGAATGACGACTCATCTCCGAAAATTACATAATCAAATCTCTTTGATCATGAATTCTTCTTTGTGCTCAATTGTTCTTCGCCGAAAATCATCATCCATTAATTCCTGGTGTAACTGAATGTGATATGGGTGCATCTTATTGTTTGATATATTTTGCACTCTTCCATAGTTCATTTCTTGTTCCCTGGAAATTACTCGTATACTTGTATTTGGATTATCCGTAACTGCTAATAATATATTGAGTTCATTTTCGTAAGTAATAACGGTTTTCGTTTTTTTCTTTTTTTTTTATGCGCTACATTACCTGTACGATTAAATCGATCCATGACTATCTCGAAATTTCTTTTTTCAGCTAATCGGTATTTTGGGAATCTTTCATGATACACCCTTACTGCTAACAAGCTATTTTTACGACATTTTCTTAGTATCCAAATTAGGGTGATTCATTTCCGCAGTTTTTTGTTTTTTCGGTGCTCAAGCAAAATATTAATCTACATATAGAAAAAAATTATCACCAAGTTTGAACTCTTAATATCAATTTTAAGTACTTACTATTTAAATTTGAAGTTTTACCATTTAATATGCATATAAAAATTTTTTTTTTTTTAATTTCTAATGCTTATCCCACCTTTTACAATAATGCAAATCGGTTTGATGGACCTTGTGGGGAATTTCATGTTCTTCGAAATTGCTTTAGAGTTTTTTTGTGTAACTCGCACTGGTTCACCAGTAGGAGTCGTCAAAGTAGTTATTGCAAAAAAAAATGTTTTCCTTTGTTTCGAGCAAATCGCCAAAAGTAGAGAGAAAAATGAGCTGACTCATAAAAAGAAAGTTATCCAACCAATATTTAATGAATTTACAGCCATTTTATACATTTTGTATTGTTTTTGGAAGAAAGTCTTCAATTATTATGAATTTTTGCTTTTGTATTTTTTTTCTTGGAACTTTAATAGTGTTTTGAAGAATACGATTACTCACTTAGCTGAACTGTACCGACCCAAATGAAGTTTGTTTCATACTTCTAAATAAATGTACGCACTGATGCTTTTTGTTCATATTACCCTAAACATGTAGGAAACTATGATCAAGTTCAGCAATCGATATAGACGTTAAGATACTGACAGAATCCTTGAATATTTGTTACGACTTGACATAGTTCCGACACTAAGAATTTTGTTAGGAATTCTAAGTATCCCTATACTCATAACAGGATACGATAGCCAAGTAGGGTAAAATCGTAGTATGTTATCTGAAATCTAAATGCCACAAACTAAATTTGACCGACATTGTGAAACCATTTATCTATACAAGGAGACACCGTACACCAATATTTTGTTGGCCATTTTTCTATTTGCTAAAATTTCCGTAACACAATAATAATAATAATAATATATATCTACAAGGTGAAGCACAGAAAACGAAACCAATTGAATATCTTGAAGAAGAATTAAAAAAAACCGTTATACATCATTTACTCTAATCTTTGACCAATACAATTTAAATAGGTAAAATACCAAACGAAGAGTCCAAAGCAAAAACGATGAAGGTCATTAAAAGTTAATTTACTGAAAATAGAATTTTAAGTTTCGAAACCAAAATACACTTAGAACAAGAATATTAAGATAAATTAGGTAGAAGCAATTTTGTGCAACATTTATTGGATAATATTATACAAAAAACGTCATGTCTTTATTCTGGTTCTTCTTCATGCACGTCGCTTACTGCCCTTACCCGTTTTTTTCAGCGACATTCATCGTTTTTGTTGGGTTCACCATCTTTTGTTCTTGAATAACTCCGTGAATATGAGCTTTATTGCTGTATGAACTAGTTTAGCATATACTGACTCCGCTATTTTATCGTATATTTAACTTAGTTTAAGAAAAAAATTACTTTCATCGTTTTTTCTGTGTACTCTTCAAATATGACAGGATGATGGGTGACTTCTTTGGAATGACACTTCTTCCTTTATTCGTCCGTCTCCTATAACGGCCGCAGGCTACTACAGGGTGCAGGACAACAATATATTGTTGTTCTTATGTTTACTATACATTATTTATACGGGGTGGATCATAAAGAGTAACTGAAGTATCTGTTAATAAATGCTTGTCATTTTTGAACAGGTAATACAATAAGTTAAAGTGTCCTATAAAATGCAAGAACTTTTTTCCAAGCATGAACACTATGAACAGTAAACAAAACATTTCTAAATTGTTATACAGGGTGTTTCTAAATTCATGCGACAAAATTCAGGAGGTGATTTCTCGTATGAAATTAAGATGGGTCTTTCCTATAACAAAATTTCCTCAGACCACCCCTTTTCGAGATATCACCCTTAAAAAGTGGTGACTAAAATTGAGTTTTTATTTTTTTTCTAAAATTTCAGTAAAGCTAGAAACTTTAAATTCTGTAATTTTCGTGCACTCGCAAAGGACTATCCACAGGTATTTTTTCAATATTCCTGTTACATTATAGCTTCAGAGAAAAAAAAATAAATACCATAATTTATATTTTTTTAATAAATTGAGTGGAAAACAGTAAAGATGTAAAATGTAATACGATTCATAATAAATGCTGGAAATGACCACCTCTACCTTGTTTTTAATCACAAAGTTTTAGAATAGTACGCTGCTGTCACTTCGACAATTCATTTACCGTGTTTACTTAATATTTATTGAAATTTTAGTTGGCTGATGTCAAACACTGTTGTTGATAGTTACCAATTGAAGTTTACTTGTAAGTTTGTAGGTTGTTATTTTTGCGTTATCTGTCTATTATTTTATAACATGTATACAAACGCTGAAATGGCCGACATGCATTTTGTGTATGATATGGCAAATGGTAATTCTCGACAAGCTAAATGGCTTTATGCTGAAAAATATCCGCAACGAATGACGCCTCATCATTCCGTATTTGCACGTATTCGCAACTGCTTATCCGAAACTGGAAAGTTAAAAAGAAATTCAAACAACACTGGTCGTTTCCGGACAGTTAGAAATGTAATGGTAGAACAAGCAATTTTAGATGAAATTGATGTACACCCGGAAACAAGCACTAGAAAAATTGCCAACACCCTAAATATCAGTCATTCATCTGTATGGCGAGTTTTAAAAGAGCAGCAGTTATATTCTTACCACATCCAACGGGTTCAAGCTCTTTTACCTAGAGATTTTCCTCAGCGAGTTAGATTGTGTGAATGGTTAATACACAAAATGCGAAAAAATCCTTAATTTTTAAATAATGTATTGTTTACGGACGAGGCACATTTTTCAAGAGTATCTATCATAAATTTTCACAATAATCACGTATGGGCAGACGAGAATCCCCATGAGATTATAGAACACCATTTTCAAAATGTTTTTTCAGTGAACGTATGGATTGGTATTGTAGGGGATAACTTAATTGAGCCACATTTTCTGCCTCAGCCATTAAAAGGAATTTCTTACACCAGTTTTCTCAAAAATGATCTCACTGAACTACTTGAAGACATCGCACTCAATGTCAGAGAAAACATGGTTCATGCACGATGGTGCTCCAGTACAGTTCAGTCGGACTGCTAGGCAACATTTAGATGCAACATATCCCAACCGTTGGATTGGTCCAGGAGGACCCCAACATTGACCTCCTCGATCTCCAGAGTTAAATCCTTGTGATTTCTGTGAATGGGGTTACCTTAATAATGTAATAGGAATATTAAAAAAATACCGGTGGTTAGTCCTTTGCGAATTCACGAAAATTACAAAATTTCAAGTTTCTAGTTTTACTAAATATTTAGAAAAAAAAATAAAAACTTAATTTTAGTCACCACCTTCTAAGGGTGATATCTCGGAAAGGGGTGGGCTGAGGAAATTTTGTTATAGGAGAGACCCATCTTAATTACATACGAGCAATCACCTCCTGAATTTTGTCGCATGAATTTAGAAACAACCTGTATAAAACACCTATTTAATTTCAAATAGGTAAATTACAAGAAATAAACAAATTTAATGTACCTCAACCTCCAAAAACCCTGAAATACGTCATTATTTATTTATGATGAGTAGGTACAACTCCAATTTTTAAGTTCATATCTTTAAAAACATCCATACCCCTCATAAACTTTCACCCCCTAACTTCCCCCCTTAAAATGTAAAAATTTAAAAAACCTGAAATACGTCATTATTTATTTATGATGGATAGCTACAATTCCAATTTTCAAGTTCCTACCTTTAAAAAATGTATACCCTTCTACAAACTTTCACCCTCAATTTCCCCCCCTTAAAATGTAAAAATTTAAAATCCTTGAAATACGTCATTATTTATGAGTAATAGTAAAAATAAGATAATTAGTAATAAAAAAAATTTATGAATCGAAACCAAGCATAATTCTTATGTATTTCGATCCGCTGGTTACTGCGGAGGTCATTTGAGAACAAAAAGTTTGATACCAACAAAAAACAGTTCAAAATCAGAAAAATCTTTCGCCTCATTCAGTTCATACATCAGTTTTTAGAGATATTGCAAAGGTGGATATTGAAGGGTGGACGGCCCAACTGACTTGAAATTCGGATTCAGCGGGTCAAAATACATGCCGGTAGGTAGGTCGTGTCTGATGTACAAACAACTTTTTTTTTGTGTGCCGGTGTTATTAAATCCAAACAGGTCCTTAAAAAAAGAAAAATTTACGACGCTTCGACATACATGAATTTTTCCAAGGCCTACTTTAAAAACATTTTTGTGAATCACTCCATATTTTTTATTCAGTTTCGCCTTGATTATATTAAATATTTAATAAATATTACATTGTTTAAGGGTGAGATTACAGAACGTCTGCAACTTTGCACTTTGCAGATCTGCAAATATGGCGGCAACTTTGAAAATCTGCAAATATGACTGACTTACATATGCAAGTATCAAGTTTTCGTATTCCAAATTTGGGTTTAGTGTTGTTGGGGGTAATAAACCACAATAAATATTGCGAATGCGAATTTGCAGATATTTTTTGGAATACTTGCATTTGTAAGTCCGCCATATTTGCAGATCTGCAAAGTTGCAGACGTTCTGTAATCTCACCCTAAGTCTGCAACGTTGTATATTGTCTTTATTAATCCTATAAGCAGGCGCGGCTCGTCTATAGGAGCACATGTACTCCCAGGAAAATGTTATAAATAAGTTCAACCAATAAAAAAAAGAAGATTGTCTTTACTTATAATACACTAAAGTCCATTAAATTCAATTCTTTTGTTTTATTGGTTGAACACTTATTTACTACTTATTAGGCATTCCAACGACCTGTCAAAATGCTGCCAGTGAAAACTGACAGTTTAGATATGGCAACCCTGTGGGCTATATATAGCTATATAGATTGCTCATAGCGGGTCGTTTGCGAGCAGCCATATTGCCTGCCAAGTGTTCTTTTATTTGAATCGGTCTGGCAAAAATGTGTTCTAAAACTAATGTCCAGTCTTTGAATATATTAAAAAATTATTGCGTACATTTTTACTTCAAGGCATAAGCTTGTTTATTTTTAAAAACATGGATGATCAATATCTATGTAACTATCTATATTATTGACCCTGTCAAATCATTAGGCCCACAGAGTTGCCATATCATAACCTGTCAGTGGCCTGTCATTACCTACGGACAACCATTTTGTTTGGAATGCCTAATTTACAACAGTTTTCTGGGTGTGCACATGGGTATGTACTCCTTATGAACGAGCTGCGCATGTCTATAAATAAATAAATAATCCTTGTTTCGATATAATTAACATTGTTCTCCCTTTTCAGAGTCAGTTAGGTCACGGTACGAGTTTTCCTTACAGTACAGGACCGGGGGGAGGCAGAGCCGACTATTCAACACAGAGGCACGACGACCCCCTTTCACTTCACCAAGCACTGGGGCAGGCTGTCGAAGAAGCGCAAGGAGGTCTAGACGACAATACGGGGTTTATCACAGACTTACCATTACTTAAAAGTAAGTTTACGATTCACTCTAATCAAAGTGAAATTTTATTATACAAATTACCTACCCACAGTTGTATAGTTATACAATTAACAGGTTGAAAAATAAACAATTAAAAATATACAAATAAAGATATATAAATAAAAATTACATTTAAAAATACACAATTAAAAATATATAATTATTACAATTAAAAATATACAATTAAAAATGTACTCTACTTTGATTATTGCAATAAAGATAGATATATACCTGAAGGAGGATATCCGACTGCTCTAATGTGTAGATATACCACAAGATTTGAAACTTGTGGGAGAAAATACGCATTATTTAAGGATGAAAATCATAAAATAATCAAAGTGTACGAGGTAAAAAAGTTTCCGAAATGTTACATTTATAAAAAAAAGATCTACCATACATTGATTTTATTCACCTCAGCAACCTTTTAAGTTTGCCATCTTGAGAGTTGGTACATTCACCTATACCAGAGCCTTTGCCCGAACGAAATACATAGATTTTTGGCCAGTCTGATTTTCATCTCCGGAAATAGGAAAATCTCCAAAAGCCAAGTCAGGTAAATAAAATAAAACTTATGTATTTCTTTCTCTAGAATAATTAATTCTGAGTTCAGATATGGTAGAATGATTGATTTGGTTACTCCTTAGTTTTATGTCAAGTTCAGCCTTTAATCTTTCTAATAAATAGTATTTTAAAAGTGTTTTAGCTCACCATTTCTCTACACTAAGATCTCATTTTTGTTTGTTTTGGTGTTTTTACTATCACTCCCTAGTTCTATTACTTCTAGGATCTTGTAACATTGCAATTTTGCAGGGCCAAGGACATGCAATGCAAGACCAAGACTGAAAAAAGAAATTTTTTAAAAAATTTACCGGTTTTATCGAGAAAAAACACTGATTTATCGACATTTTCCCAAAAATGTAACTTACCTAATCCTAATTTAACCTTTTACAGGGTTATGCATCAAAATAAATTATCCACCCTTTATTATCGGAGGTGAAAAAAAATTAATAAAAGTGGTTTTTAATATATAATGCTTCTCAAAAGTCCCCTCCCCCTCTTTTCTTTTGAACGGTGATACTTAGATTAATGAAATTTGGAGGGTGAAAATGAACTATTGTAAGCTTCTCTACTAGTGGTAATAGGTGACGTAATAGGCATCGGTAACATCACTAGGCAACTGAAACCAATAATATTAAATGGGACCTTATATCAAGTGACACCTCGTTTGAAAGGTATTTAGAGAACCTATTCAACCATACTATTTTTTTTGGATTTACGATGTCTTTGATGGTTAAAATAAGGTCCCATTTAATATTATTGGTTTCAGTTGCCTGGTGACGTCATCGATGCCTATTACGTCACCTGTTACCACTAGTAGAGAAGCTTACAATAGTTCATTTTCACCCTCCAAATTTCATCAGTCTAAGTATCACCGTTCAAAAGAAAAGAGGGGGGAAGGGACTTTTGAGAAGCACTGTATATCATTGAAAACACATTGACGTGTACTAAAGAGTTCAAAAATTAATAAGTATCAAGTTGTATATTTTCTTATAAAACAAAACGCTTCCTGAACAAAGTTATCATAAAAACAAAACAAATAAAAACAAATAAAAACAAATAAAAACAAATAAAAACAAATAAAAACAAAAACAAATAAAAACAAATAAAAACAAATAAAAACAAATAAAAACAAAACAAATAAAAACAAAACAAATAAAAACAAATAAAAACAAATAAAAACAAATAAAAGCAAATAAAAGCAAATAAAAACAAATAAAAACAAACGAAAACAAACGAAAACAAACGAAAACAAACGAAAACAAATAAACAAAAATTATTTATAAATAATTGTTTACTTATTTAGTACACTATATATGTTTTATTTTACTTATTTAGTACATGACGTATGTTTTAATTTTTCTTATTCCAGATATAAAAGGCAAAGACCACAGCGGAGGCTCAATGGTATCCCCTAGCGACGTATTTTGTTCCGTACCTGGTAGATTATCTCTCTTATCGTCAACGTCGAAGTACAAAGTTACAGTGGGGGAAGTACAGCGTCGATTATCGCCACCAGAATGTCTGAACGCTTCCCTCCTGGGTGGAGTGCTCAGAAGAGCGAAAAGCAAAAACGGTGGAAGAATACTCAGGGAAAAATTGGAGAAAATTGGTTTGAACTTGCCCGCTGGACGACGAAAAGCCGCCAATGTTACGTTACTGACTTCCCTTGTGGAAGGAGAAGCCATTCATTTGGCAAGAGATTTTGGATATGTCTGTGAGACTGAATTTCCCGCTAGACAGGTTAGTGATGAACAATTACCCAGTTATATAAATTTCCCTAAATTATACAGGGTCCTGCGGTAGTATGGTCTTTCATAGCTAGTGGTTTATAAATAGCTACCGAATAAAAAATAGGTGTACACTATCATCTAAAAATATATTCAACTTACAGAACGCCCCAAAAAATGTTGTTTGACCACATACCTTCTTTATTAGGACCCGTAATAAGTATATTTTGACATTTTTAGATGTATGAGGTGACTATTCATTTATGGTTGAATTTTAGATTTAATATGAGAATACCGTTTGGAAGCAAAAAAATTAGTTTAACAAAATTTTTGAATTTTCATGATTTCATGTTTTTAATTATTTCTGTATCTTAATTTTTGATTACATTTTATTTTCCTGATACCCTGCGTTGAGCGCGGTGCAACCTGTATGTAGGTTATATACAGGGTGTTTCTAAATTCATGCGACAAAATTCACGAGGTGATTGCTCGTATGAAATTAAGATGGGTTTTTCTTATAACAAAATTTCCTCAGCCCACCCCTTTCCGAGATATCACCCTTAAAAGGTGGTGACTAAAATTGAATTTTAATTTTTTTTTCTAAAATTTTAGTAAAGCTAGAAACTTAAAATTTTGTAATTTTCGTGCACGGGTCCGTATAAGATTAAGAGTGTCGGAATTAAAAGAAAAAAATTATTGCAATAAAAAGTACTCATTTTATATAGTAAATACCTAAAAAAAAATTTGCGGAAAATCCACAAAATTTTGAGAAAAATGAATTAAAAGTTGTAATTTTATAGGTTATTTTGGTTTTATCATACTATTATGTAGGTGACAATTTCGAAGTTTTAATGATATTATAATTGAAGTAACTTACTTTTGTTACATTTTAACTGAAATTAGATATCTATGGAAAATTATTTAGCATTTGCTAATTTAATTTATATTAAAATTAAATGCATTGTATTGTCTGTTTAACCATTTACTTCCACAAAACATAAAATGAAAAAAATAAATCATCAAATTACCTTTGTTGGCACATGACACATGGGGTAGTTGAGTTTACACCGTTGCCATATTAACAAAGTTTCTCCAGGTTTTATGTGTCTAGACTTTATAGATAGATGAGAGTTCAGAGCTAATTTGAAGCACTAAAAAGTACTTGTTTTATACAGTAAGTTAAAAATTTATGAAAAATCACGAATTTTGAAGAAAAATTTTATCAAAAATTGCAGTTTTTTAGCTTATTTGCCTTATTATTGACATCGAACATGTATGTATTATTCACAAAACAATTATGGTATTGATATGAAAAGAGATATACGTATCTGTGATTTTTTACTTTTAAATTTTTGTGGTGTGGCATTTAAATCTTTTAAGTAGTAATTACCGACTTTATGTAAAATGGAATTTAATTACATAATAGATGTTATGAGAGTTTATAATAAAACTGATGAATAGTTGTTGGAATGGATGAGTAGGAATAATTTAGTGAAATCACAATTTAGATGCAAACAACGTCTTTGCCTAACCTAACGCCGGCCGAGCGTGCCGTTTCCATCTACATCATAAGATCATTCTACGCTCGTCCCATCCACCTCCTAACCACTACAGAAGAGAGCGAACGAAGGAAGCGCGCCTAGCCTACGTTTCGAAATTTGCGCTAATTTCGAAACGTAGGTCAAGCGCGCCCTTTTTCCCCTTTTTTTCACCTACACCATAAGAGCATGCTTACGCAGAAGAGAGCGAAGCGAGCGCGCCCGCCCTACTTTTAGAAACTCGCGCGAATTTTGAAACGTATGCCGGGCGTCCCATTTTCCCTCTTAGAGCACCCTTACGCAAGAGGGAGCGAGCGAAGCGAGCGCGCCCGGCCTACGTTTCGAAATTCGGACGAATTTCGAAACGTAGGCCGGGCGCGCCATTTTTCCCCCTTAGAGCACGCTTACGCAAAAGATAGCGAGCGAAGCGAGCGCGCCCGGCCTACGTTTCGAAATTCGCACGAATTTCGAAACGTAGGCCGGGCGCGCTATCTTTCCCCCTTAGAACACGCTTACGCAAAAGAGACCGAGCGAAGCGAGCGCGTCCGGCCTACGTTTCGAAATTCGCGCGAATTTCGAAACGTAGGCCGGGCGCGCCTTTTTCCACCTTAGAGCACGCTTACGCAAAAGGGAGCGAGCGAAGCGAGCGCGCCCGGCCTACGTTTCGAAATTCGCGCTAATTTGGAAACGTAGGCCGGGCGCGCCTTTTTCCCCCTTAGAGCACGCTTACGCAAAAGAGAGCGAGCGAAGCGAGCGCGCCCGGCCTACGTTTCGAAATTCGCGCGAATTTCGAAACGTAGGCCGGCGCGCCTTTTTCCACATTAGAGCACGCTTACGCAAAAGAGAGCGAGCGAAGCGAGCGCGCCCGGCCTACGTTTCGAAATTCGCGCGAATTTCGAAACGTAGGCCGGGCGCGCCTTTTTCCACCTTAGAGCACGCTTACGCAAAAGGGAGCGAGCGAAGCGAGCGCGCCCGGCCTACGTTTCGAAATACGCGCGAATTTCGAAACGTAGGCCGGGCGCGCCATTTCCCCCCTTTAGAGCACGCTTACGCAAAAGAGAGCGAGCGCGCCCGGCCTACGTTTCGAAATTCGCGCGAATTTCGAAACGTAGGCCGGGCGCGCTCGCTTCGCTCGCTATCTTTTGCGTAAGCGTGCTCTAAGGGGGGAAAATGGCGCGCCCGGCCTACGTTTCGAAATTCGCGCGAATTTCGAAACGTAGGCCGGGCGCGCTCGCTTCGCTCGCTCTCTTTTGCGTAAGCGTGCTCTAAGGGGGGGAAATGGCGCGCGTGGCCTACGTTTCGAAATTCACGCGAATTTCGAAACGTAGGCCGGGCGCGCTCGCTTCGCTCGCTATCTTTTGCGTAAGCGTGCTCTAAGGGGGGAAAATGGCGCGCCCGGCCTACGTTTCGAAATTCGTGCGAATTTCGAAACGTAGGCCGGGCGCGCTCGCTTCGCTCGCTCTCTTTTGCGTAAGCATGCTCTAAGGGGGGGAAATGGCGCGCCCGGCCTACGTTTCGAAATTCGCGCGAATTTCGAAATGTAGGCCGGGCGCGCTCGCTTCGCTCGCTCTCTTTTGCGTAAGCATGCTCTAAGGGGGGGAAATGGCGCGCCCGGCCTACGTTTCGAAATTCGCGCGAATTTCGAAACGTAGGCCGGGCGCGCTCGCTTCGCTCGCTATCTTTTGCGTAAGCGTGCTCTAAGGGGGGAAAATGGCGCGCCCGGCCTACGTTTCGAAATTCGCGCGAATTTCGAAACGTAGGCCGGGCGCGCTCGCTTCGCTCGCTATATTTTGCGTAAGCGTGCTCTAAGGGGGGAAAATGGCGCGCCCGGCCTACGTTTCGAAACGTATATCTCTTTTCATATCAATACCATAATTGTTTTGTGAATAATACATACATGTTCGATGTCAATAATAAGGCAAATAAGCTAAAAAAACTGCAATTTTTGATAAAATTTTTCTTCAAAATTCGTGATTTTTCATAAATTTTTAACTTACTGTATAAAACAAGTACTTTTTAGTGCTTCAAATTAGCTCTGAACTCTCATCTATCTATAAAGTCTAGACACATAAAACCTGGAGAAACTTTGTTAATATGGCAACGGTGCAAACTCAACTACCCCATGTGTCATGTGCCAACAAAGGTAATTTGATGATTTATTTTTTTCATTTTATGTTTTGTGGAAGTAAATGGTTAAACAGACAATACAATGCATTTAATTTTAATATAAATTAAATTAGCAAATGCTAAATAATTTTCCATAGATATCTAATTTCAGTTAAAATGTAACAAAAGTAAGTTACTTCAATTATAATATCATTAAAACTTCGAAATTGTCACCTACATAATAGTATGATAAAACCAAAATAACCTATAAAATTACAACTTTTAATTCATTTTTCTCAAAATTTTGTGGATTTTCCGCAAATTTTTTTTTAGGTATTTACTATATAAAATGAGTACTTTTTATTGCAATAATTTTTTTCTTTTAATTCCGACACTCTTAATCTTATACGGACCCTTCGTGCACTAACCACGGGTATTTTTTTCAATATTCCTGTTACATTATAGGGGGGGGTGAAATTAGCAACCCTTATTTTTTTCATATCAAAACTTTTTTTCGAGATGAAGTTATATATAACTTTAAATCCTTGTTTTATTTAAAAAAAAAATTATTCTTAATTTTTTTTTCAAAACTAATAGCTGCAGACAAAAAAAATAAACACCATAATTTATATTTTTTTTTTAATAAATTGAGTGAAAAACAGTAAAGATGTAATACGATTCATAATAAATGCTGGAAATTACCACCTTTAGCCAAAATGAAATTACAGAATTTCAAGTTTCTAGCTTTACTGAAATTAAAACTCAATTTTAGTCACCACCTTTTAAGGGTGATATCTCGGAAAGGCTGAGGAAATTTTGTTATAGGAAAGACCCACCTTAATTTCATACAAGCAATCACCTCCTGAATTTTGTCGCATGAATTTAGAAACACCCTGTATTTTAATAAATTATATAGTCAGTTTTATACATCATTTTTAGATTCTAGTTAGAATGAAATAAAAAAATTTTAAATAGATATACATAAACAGTAAATAAGTTGGTATAAGAGATTATTATTTAAATTATTGTACAAAGACGAAAAGCTTCTTGTAAAAATTGTAGTCAGTGGCGAGGCATATTCAAACCTAAGTTACTTCGGATGTGACCATTATGTCTTTTCCTTCTAAAAATTAATAATTTAATTTACACGCCTAAAATCAATCATTATTCTCTATACTGTGGTATACAATCGTAGCACTCAAATAAGAGCGATCTTATAATTCACATCAGCTGACGATGTTGGTTTTAACCTTTATAATATTGAATATTATTTATTAATTTTGAAAACTTAATGCAATCCTGATATAAATATTTGCAGGTGGCGGAATACCTTTTAAGACAACACGGAGAAACAATGAGGAGAAAGGAACTTCTCCAAGCTACCAAACAAGTAACCAAGGAACTAATGGACCTGCTCAACCAAGACAGATCCCCTTTGTGCAACACCAGACCACAAATCCTTCTGGACCCTTCGATTCAGAGGCATCTCACCCACTTCTCCCTCATCAGCCACGGTTTCGGCAGTCCTGCGATCGTTGCAGCACTCACCGCCATTCAAAATTTTTTAAGTGAATCACTAAAACACCTAGACAAAGTTTTTCCAAACCAGAACACCCAGCAGGGCCAGCCCATGTTAGTGACCTCTTCGCTTGATAAGGCTAAATTAGACGATAAGAAGTGACGACTTAAGAATCTCTTATATGTTGTGATCTAATCGAATAATGTTGAATGAGGATCCGTATCAGCCAAATACATTTTTATAGTAAAATATTTGAAACATTTTGTGTGATATTCATGCTGCGAATTGAGATTTTGTGCAATATCTAATTTTTTACATGAGTGGAGAAGGGATCATGCAACATTATGTTTAAATAATGATAAATTAGTAAATTTTCGAATAGCTATTTATGTAATAAGTCCACAAACTATAAGCATTTCGTACAGAGCAATGGCTTTATGATGGACAGATTTCATTAAAATTTATCCTTTTATTGGAAATACCTAGAATTCAACGTTTTTGCATTGAGAGTTGCCAAATTGATAATTTGATCTATTGATTACTTATATCATAATCATAATATATATATTTCTTTATTAAAATATTAATTACAGAAAATTCAATTTATCCTGTCTCCACCACAAATTGTATTTATTTTATTAAATTGTTAAATTTTCAAAAAGTTAGTAAAATATTACTATTTGATTGCAAAAAATACTCCATTAATAATGTAAAAGTATTTATATTAAAATAAAAAACCAAGAATGATAATTTAAAAGAGGAAAATTTACTTAAGCAATTATTATTGTCTCTATTTGACTAAAATGAACAATGGCCATGCAGCCGTTTGGTAGTACCTAACATTTAAAGTTAATTTTTAATTTTAGTAAATGAAAAAATATGTACATGTAGGTAAAGGTTAAGACGGTGTTCCACTGCAGCCACTTTTCCAAAATTTGATTAAATTTTTATGAAAAAATACAAATCGTAAATTTTTTTTTCTGTTGTCTTATTTTTTATAGAAAACATTTTTTTAGAAAAGTGGCTACAAAGAGTACTTAGTTCAAATGTACCTATCTGAAAAATCAACCGGGAACTCTTAAAATTGACGCATAATGTCGTCAGGGTATTTTTTAGATCCAGTTCAAATGTACTAATTCAACAAGACACGCAAATTTGGTAAATCCAAACAAACATGTTAAATATACGTAAAACTCGGTAGTTATTTTTATTTAAAGGTTTACAAAAAATGTTCAAATGTACCATTCACGAATTTTTAAGCCAGTATTTAAATGTACATTTATTACAAAAATTAATTACAAAGTAATTTTTTGAGATCTCCATGTTATCCAGCAAATTTTAAGCTGTTAGTTCAAATGTATCATTCAGTAAAATGCATATAACGCATGATATTCGCAAAAAACAACTAATCAGGAGGATACAGTATACTCTAAATATTAAAGCGAAAATGTCCTCAAAGTAATTTTTAAGATATCTAAATGATTTTTAACGCTATTTAGTAAAATCAACCTGACACTTGATATTTGCAAAAAAGCATTGAAATAATTTCCTCGAATTTCTGAGAAAATAGTTCAAATGAACATTTTTCTGTAAAATTAACTGGACACTCCTAATATTTACGCCAAATGTCCTTTTTTGAGATATCTAAATATTTTCCAACTATTAAAGGAGTACTTCAAATGTATCATTCAGTAAAATCAATCTGACACGCTTGATATTTACAAAAACCATCAATTTAAATACTTTTTGTGAATTTTTAAGTGATTAGTTCAAATGTACCTTTCCGCAAAATCAACCGGAGGCTCTAAATATTGATACGAAATGTCCTCATAATATTTTTGGAGATATCTAAATGTTTTCCAGCAAGTTTTAAGGGAGTAGTTCAAATGTACCATTTAGTAAAACAACATCAATCGCTTGATATTCGCAAATAATATGCATCTAAGTACTCTCTACAGTTTCTTTAAGTGAGTAGTTCAAATGTACCTACCTTTCTGAAAAATCAATGACGTTCTTAAAATTAGCGCCAAATGTCCTCAGAGCATTTTTTTAGATATCCCAGTTAAGAGGAACATTAATTTAAATATATTTCGCGAATGCTTAAGTGAGTAGTTCAAATGTACCTTTCCGCAAAATCAACCGGAGGCTCTAAATATTGATACGAAATGTCATCAGAATCCCATTTAGTAAAATTAACATGACAAACGCTATATTCTCTACGATTTTTAAGTGATTAGTTGAAACCTATCTTTCTGACAAATCAACCGGACGCTCTTAAAATTGACGTTAAATGTGCTCAGGGTATTTTTTAGATATCCCAGTTAAGCAAATAGTTCAAATGTACAAATCCAGCAAGACTCGCAAATTTGGTAAATCCAACCAAACGCTTGATATTTTTAAAAAATGTGCTCAGTAGTTATTTTAATTAAAGGTTTCCAAAAAATGTTAAGGGAATAGTTCAAATATACCATTCATTAAAAACTATTTAAGATGCTTGATATTCGCAGAAACATCCATCTAAATACTTGTCACGAATTAGTAAGTGAGTAGTTTAAATATACATTTATGCAATATTAACTGGACACTCTTAAAATTGACGAGAAATGTCTGCAAATTATTATTTGACATTTAATTGCTAATGCGGAAAGTAATTTTTTGAGATATCTTAATGTTTTCCAGCACTATTTAGTAAAATCAACCCGATATATTTGATAATATAATAATATTATATTGACGCGAAATGTCCTCAAAGTAATTTTTAAGATCTCTAATTATTTTTTCAAGTATTAAGGGAGTAGTTTAAATGTACCATTCAATAAAATTAATATAGCGCGCTTGATATTTACAAAAACATACATTCAAATACTTTTCACGAATTTTTAAGTGAGTAGTTCAAAAGTACCTTTCTGCAAAATCAACTGGACGCTCTAAATATTGACTTTGAGATATCTAAATATTTTCTAGCAAGTTTTAAGGGAGTAGTTCATTTAGTAATAGTATTATTTAATAAAATCAATATGACGCGTTTGATATTTGCAAAAAAACATACATTTAAACACTCTCTACGATTTTTTAAGGGAGTAGTTTAAATGTACCTTTCTGAAAAATCAACCGGACACTTTTAAAATTGACGCTAAATGTCTTCAGAATTTTTTAGATATCCCAGCAAATGTTAAGCAAATAGTTCAAATGTACAAATTGAGCAAGTCTTGTAAATCCAATCAATTATGCTTAATATTTTTAATAATAATAATAATAATACTCTCCCTAATTCACCCCCTTACGAGTGAATTTTAACCCCAAAAGCTGAGCTTGTGCGGGGAAAGGGACGGCTATTATTATTATTTGCCGTGGCGCTCCGGGGCGATGATTGATGGTGCCATTTGACTTACAGGTGAGGAAAACCCGGAAAACTTCACTCACTATCATCGGAACGGTAATGCATGGCGATTTTATATTTTGCATGTTATATCAACAGAAATTGAATATCTATTAATACGGCACACATCAAATCCTATACCGAACCATGCAATTTAATTAAAAATCCACATGGTCTGGGCTAGGATTCGAAGCCCGTCTATCTCTGACCATAAACTTGCTTGTAAATGAATATGAGCGCGTGAGACTGCTATACCACCGACCCGATATTAAGGTAATATCTTTACCATCTAAGGGATGATATTTAGAAAATTGAGTATTTATAAAATTCCTTTTGTCACCCTGTAGAATGAAAACTAGGGCGTTTACAGGAAAATATCTAGGTTTTTTAATAAGTAGTTAAGATCTACATCTTCCATATTTTAGGACACTTTATTATGAAATACCCTGTAAATACCTATGTTTATGGATCGTTTTAAAAAACTAGTATTTTGATTAATTTATTTTTCGCTGAATTTATGTTTATGTTTTGATAAGAATTTTTTTAAATAACATGTGGTTTCTACTTTAATTTGTATGGTCCATCTTAAGGATTGTTTTTATTTCTAACAAGATTTAAAACAATTTGCAGTATTAAATAACAACTTATTTATAGAATTAATTTAGATGTATTGATACTATTTTCCACGTCAAATTTTGAAGGTGTATTATTATTGAAAAGTTATTTGATCTCATGGGTTACAGATTTTTTTGTTCAGAAGTGGAACCGCACCACTGCGTACTTCTGCATGAATCTTTTTGTTTTCATTCAATTGTTCCCAATGTGCCATTTTAAATATCTAGCTCAACTATTTAAATTATTCATACAATTTGACCGATTTTTATCGGTGTTATTGTGACATAGTGCCAAATTAGCTTAATGTTAAAAAAAAGAAAACAAATCTATTAAATTAAATGTGTGTTTGGCTGATACTAATTCTAAACATCTAAGTTTAAACTGCCTGAATAATACTAAGTTGTTTAAAAATGAAAAACAGGATTGGAAAATAATTCCAATGATGATGATAATACATGAGTATATTTTTAATTATTTTATTATGTACAGATTGACACAGCAAACGAATTGTTAATTGTTTAATTTCGTAACGATTCGCATTGGTATTATAATTCCACAGTAATTGTAAATTTGTAAAAAACAAAATGTAAAATAAGTATTATTCAGTCGGCTTATGCAATCGTGGAGTATTTTAATTTGTTTAAAACTGTTATAAGTATTATTTTTGTTTTTTTTTATTGAATTAATAATTTATGTATATAAATATTTATAAATATATATTTTTCAAACAGTGCCAATACCAACAGTGTAAATATTTTGGAAAAATATATTATCAAAAATAATTTCAGGTTTTTCTTCTCACCCTCTTAGTTTCTTCTTGGTCTCAACATACCCAGGTAGCACGTAAACATCTCAATTCCGCGTTCTTTAAGTTCGCATGCAATGTACTTTTAATGTAACCCTAACATCCATGTAACCACCGAATGTCCACAACTGCAAGATTTTTTATAGCGCATCTCATAGAAGTTACAAAGTGAAATTCAGAGAACATCACACTAGCAGTTTTCAGTACTTTCCCTCGAAAGTTGCTCTGAAACGTTTTATAGATGTTATAAAGTGAATTAGTTCTACATCATTATATATATTTCACGGATCCACGGATGGACTTTACTTGTAAAAATATTTATTTTAAATTAAAAAAAAAGTAATTCTTCATAATTTATTTTGCTTGATAAAAAAATACGATTCTTGTTGAAAAATTATGAAAATTTACTTTGTCTTAAATTTAAAATAAATATTTCAACAAGTCCATCCGTGGACACTAGAGTGGTTGTTAAAAATTAAATTTTTTCCGACGCCCTAAAAAACCTTCTTTTTGATGAAAAAATAAGGGGAATTTTATTTATTTTTTTTTTTTTTGACAAGAACACGTCGCAAGCCGATTTAAGTTTATTTTTTCATAAAATCGTATAAAACAAAAATTATAGATAATTATATTAGAAGTAACTTTTATTTGAAGAATTTTCTTCTCCAAACGTAAATAACAGATATATTCCATAAAATATAAAAATGACCACCTATAAAGTACCCCCCCAGATGTTCCGACTCTGCCCAAAATCTAATCAGCTCATTGGACGCTGAAACAAAGCTTAAGTTTAAAATTTGGTGTTTTTCTGTGTATCGGTTCATGAGTTATGCGTTATACAGACACACACAGACATCATCGCGAAAATAGTCAAAACGGATTCAGGGGACCTCAAAACGTAAAAATCCGTCGAAAACTCGAAGTCGAAAAAAATCATGATTCCTATACTTTCCTTATATCTGTATACAGATAGGAAAGTAAAAAAGGATCGTCTGACTGGATATTTTCATTAGTTATTTTATTTTCCTGGCTGATAAAGTATTCGACGCCGAGACTACCCAGTTTTGTATTTCTTTGTATGTGGTAACATTTAAGTCTTTAAAGGCGTTATACCAGCGCATTTTGAATCGTGGACACACTACAGCGCCAATTACGGCAGTTTTGGGTTCTGGACTTAAGAGTTAAAAATTCTTTAAACCTTTGCCCAACAGACTTAATTATGGCCTCTAAAGACAGTGTTAGCTGTTTTATATCGCCTGATATTTTCAGCTTTTGAAGTATAGTTTTCATCGAAACTAAGCTGGGAAGCAGATACCCATAATAGGTGTTATGCTCTCCCTGTAAAAAATCTAATGTTTTAGCCAGAAGCTGCATTAATTTGATATATTCCTCTAAAAAGGATATGTCGTGTTCCTTAAATACCGAAATCATAAGTTTTTCACATAGAACTTCTAACTTATCTTTAACGGAAACAATTTGGACGACAGCGTCATAAGTGGAATTCCATCTGGTAATTCCTCAAACTTTTAACTTATGTCCAAGTTTTTCTTGTATTACTCAGCCGATTTCGGCCGTTCGCATTTATTTCACAACTTAGAACATTTGGAAAATATTTGTGTGTTTTTTTGTCGCAAAGGCAGTAAATCATTTACCGAATTTTTGAAATCGGTAGTTGCAATGAGATTTATGGTATGTGAGGCACATCTTATGTGTTGCGGAAAATATCTTACCTGTGTAAAATTAGAACTGTCGAGAGTTGACTCACGAGTCTGATAAAATGATAGGGTTAAACACGACTTCATCTTCTTTTTCTTCAGAGTCACTGTCTTCTTCAGCAGAGTGTTCCTTATTACCTATGTTTAAACCAAACTCCTTAAAACACTTAACGAAGTTGGAACCATTGTCAGTTACAGTGGCTAATAATTTGGTTGTATCTAAATTGTATTTTTTGTGAATGTCCTCCAAAGTCTCCGCAATTCGATCATATGAATGGGTTCCCGCAAATCTTTGACATGCTAATGCCACTGAGTGTCGCTTGAGGTCTTCATCCAGCCAATGGCATGTCACCCCAATAAAGCTTCGACTCTTGGAAGACCATATGTCGGCGGTAGTACATACATAATTTACTTGCGAAACATCTAATTTAATAATTTGGTCCATTTTCTGATACATTTCCTCAATTGCTTTTGTTGCTGCTGAACGGTCCAGAACTTTAACGTTCATTCCGTCAAATAAATTTACGAAGCTAGGGTTGGATACAATTGAAATTGGTGACATATTGTTGATAACAAATTTTATAACTTTATTGTCAAATGACTTTTAGAAAAATCCTATTGAAACTAGAAAAAAGAGTTAAAATTTTCGAAGTACTAAAGTACATTCTGGGTATTTAAGTACATTGACATACTTAAGAACGTTATAAGTACTTTTAAAGTACTTAGTTGCCTTCTTTCTTCGCTATTTTAAGTAAAAAAAGTACTTAATTCGTAATTTTACTGTTTAAGTACAACGGTAAAAACTTAAAAATGTAAGTACAAGTACAAGCATTTTTGCAGGTATTTAAGTATAGTACTTGAGTACTTTTTGTACTTAAGTAATTTTTTTAAGTACATAAAGTATACAGTACTGCAGCTTTGTCCACAACCGCCTTATTCGCCTGATATGTCACCCTGTGACTTTTTTCAATTCCCTAGCGCAAAATCGATGGTCAAAGGAACCCATTTTGAGTCGGTTATGGGTACTCGCAGACATCCCAGTCGAAGCGTTCCAGAAATGTTACGAAGCATGGAAAATGCGCTGGAATCGTTGTATAGCTGCCCAAAGGGACTACTTTGAAGGGATGGCAGAGTTATATATTTTTAAATATACGGATTTTATGAAATCAATCTCATTACTTGTCACACCTCGTACTCGACCCAGGCTACGCCACTGAATGAATAAGTTTGGCTTCCCCGAGTGGCCGTTGCTAGGCAACAGGTAGTGCGCAACTTTTGTCGTCGCCATGCTGTGTACCAATCTCATCTTGGCCCTGCTCTACCTCCATGGGTTAAACATAATAAACCATTATGTTGCAGGGTATCAGAGAACTCAGACAAGCCTAAGGAAGACAAAAAGTTATTTACCTTATTTAATAAATCCTTATTAGTTGCTTCATGTTTGTTATTATTCACTTTACCAAGCGTTTTGGCGGGTAACAAAAAAAAAATATAAAAATTGTGAATTTAATATATCGTAGATCGCAAATCGAAACCCGAAAAGTCAGAATTATCTGAAATAAGTTGTAAAAATAATTTGAAAATTCGGAAACAAATCTCAGAAATCCCCCTACGAATTATTAAGATATGAGCTTAATATGCATTTCTCATATACACCGATGCTGTATAGAGGTATTGGAAGATTTGGAGAATGAGGCTGAAACGGCATTTGGCCCAAATTAACACATCAAACTGCTGTCTAGGAATCTCGATATTCAATGTCGTGATGATCTAGAGGTAGCGCATTTGTGTACAGAACAAAGAAGTCCGGGTTCGAATCTCAGCGACGACAGGCTTTTTTCACCTTTGGGGTTCAGGGATGGTCGTAATAATTTGTAGGGAGATTTTTCAGATTTACTTCCCAATTTTCAATTATTTCTAAGAAAAACATTTTAAAAATTAAAATGTTTTCATAAAAAAACCAACTATTAAAAATAAACTTTTATTTGGAATTTGCAGTACTGTTTCATACGAATACATGCTCAAGGTAAAACCTTACAAGTCAAAACAATTTAATTTAACTTGTGAACAATATAAATAGGAAAAAATATAAATAATAATATAGTTACAAATAATGTAATTTTCTTGTAAAAAACATCAGAGCTGCAATACTTTAAACTAATTAAGTACAAAATAATACATCTTGAGTCAATAATAAACATTCATTCGCGGCTTATTCAAAATTTTAAATAATAGAATCACAGATATTTTAAAAATTAAGCCTGCTAGATAAACGATGTGTTAAAATCTATTCAGATATCAAAGTGTGGAATAAAAAACATCCTACAAAAAATGTGTCAAATATAAATCATAAACAATGTAAAAGTTACACCCAATAGGGCTTTTCTTCTAAAAAAAAAACTTGACTCAAGATATACTTGTTAAAAAAGATGCATATACTGTTTTGTCATTGGACTGACCCTGCTTGTCAACTTATCATTTTGAAACAAGTTTTTCATAAAATTTACACTCTCAACAACACTCATCTCATAATATATAACAATAATATAAAATACTAACTAAACTTAATATATATTAAAAAAAAAAAAAATTAAGGGGTATAGGCCAAATATCATATATGTCTGGGTAATGATATCTGTAAATCACTTAAACAATTTGGAACAGAATATGAAGTAGTGTTACTTAAATTTACAATTACTGGATTTTTAGATTATTTAACTTATTTATTCTTTCTCATCACTGATTTTAGTTGAACAGAGTTATATCACTGCACCAAAACTATTATGATTAATGCTCGTCATACGTTTTGCAGACAATGACAGCATCATCAGATTATAGTAAACCACAATCGTTCCAGGAAACATGCCCACGAATGGTTACTTTGTCTGGCCCATTCATTGGTAGAAATAGAAAGGTATGCACCAGCCTCATCAGCAGTAATATTCCAAGAAAATAATCATTTTATAACGAAATCTAATAATTTACGGTATTTGAAATTTGATAGATAATACAATATTTTGTATTTTTCTGAATTCATTAAATTTTAGAATTATATCAATATGTAATAATTTCCAATATTTTTAGTTGATTAATAACCATACATCCATATACTTTACTAATAGCTGATAAAAATATTTGGTACATTTGAATGGTGCATGCAACATGGAATTAGCGTCAACATTTTTTATACAGGGTAGCTGTTAAATATGGAACCAAACCTATAGTGCTTAAACGGTTCAACATACAAAACCCAAAATTTCAGAATTTCAACTAAATATATTTGCGCATATTTTAGCCCCAAAATTATTTTTTTTTATAATTACACAATTTCAAGCATGGCCATCTTGATTTTTTTAAATAGCAACATAGGTCATGTGATATACCATTTAAAAGGGTTTAACACCCTGATTACAAAAATGTATCACACATGGGGTCTAAACACAACAGAAAAGATATTTATAAACGTTTTTGTAAACTTAAGCCATTTTATTGGAGCAATATAATTTAATGTTAACCCTATTACATGTATTTTACATTTTTATGAAAACGATAATTTATAAACAAAATAAATTAATAATTAATAATAATAAATTAATAATTAAATATTTGACGTCTTGTGTCAAATGCACGGCCTCCTACGCTCCCTAATAATAATATCCTTTCTTTTATGTTTAGATCCCATGTGTGATACATTTTTGTAATCAGGGTGTTAAATCCTTTCAAATGGTATATCACATGACCTATGTTGCTATTTAAAAAAATCAAGATGGCGGCCATGCTTGAAATTTTGTAATTATAAAAAAAATAATTTTTGGGTTAAAATATGCGCAAATATATTTAGTTGAAATTCTGAAATTTTGGGTTTTGTATGTTGAACCGTTTAAGCACTATACGAGCCCCTTCCCATTTCAGTTGGCCCACCTATTGATATTTTCTTTATATAACGACAATAAGAAAGTATTAAAGATTGCATGCTTTTTTAAATCATAAATTAATAATTAACAATGCATCAATTTAGAATGATATTAGAACAAGAACTAGAAAATATCAATTTTTTTATTTATTTTTAAATTTATTAACACATGGAGCATTATTGCATTATTTCAACTTAAATTCAATTCGTTAGAAAATAAACCAAAATCGAAGATAGCTTTGAAAAAATAACAATCAATAATGCAAATAACTGTCACAAGACAATTTAACCTCTTTTAAGCCTTGGTTTCTTTGAACACTCCGTCGCGGTGAGCGGATAGTCCGTCGACTGCTGAGGACAGCAATTTTCGCCGGAGGTGGTTTGTTAAAAAATATAGAAAATGATACTTTCTCTATGTCTGTACGTGCTGTTTATGTATTATGAATGTAAACGAAAGGTACTAAAATGGTTGCAAATAAATTGTTTGCGTTATTATTGTTGGAAGAGGAAGAACAAGAGGAACTGGTAATTGCAACCGTCAAAGTTTCCAATAAGCCAGTGAATGAGTTGTTTTTCTGTCGCGATACAGAAGATGCCTTTAATATCACTGTGCAGCGGAGGCTTTTTGGAAATGAAACCAAATTTAGACTTTCTACAGATCTTTTTTAATTCGTGTTGAGTTTTATAAAGGACATAATTTCCAAGAAACCTTAAAATAAAGTCATGATGTCATCTGTATGTGTGAATTTGTCACTCATTGTTTTAAAATTAATAACAATATAGTCTCCGCACACGCCGACGATTCCGCTGATATCAAACTCAACAGATATCAACCGACTTTTCGCGACAAATCAGCGGCATGACGCCGTCCTGTTCAGCTAAGCGGATTCAAGAAAACCATTCCCATTTAAATACTCTGGTTGGATAAAATCGTCAAAACGCGACGGTTAACGGACTGTCCGCTCATCGCGACGAAGTGTTCAAAGAAACCAAGGCTTTAAGCTAATTATGTCTAGTAAAATGGGTAGAGGAAAAATCATTGACGAAAAAATACGTTTTCTTGTTATAAAACATTGTAATTCTGGAAAATGGAACTCGGAAACTGCAAATATATTAGATTTATTACGATATAGTGTAAGAAATATAGTTAGAAGATACAAAACTACTGGTTCAATAAGCCCAAAGTCCAGTTATGTTAGAAAAAGTAAGATTACAAATGCCGATAGACGAGCATCGAGGAGAATTATTGAAACCAACCGTCGTGCTAATTACCTTGAATTAGGTGCTCAGTGGAGTGATGCTGTTGGAGGACGAATTTCGAGATCTTCATGTCATAGGGAAGCTCGCAAACTGGGATTTAAGACTTACAAAGTGTGTTTATATAATAATAAAAACAATAAAAAACATGGATTGAAGTCACTAAAACAATCAAATATGTTTGCTTAAAATTGACAATATTGTTAAAGGTTAAAGAAAACCACTACTAACTGTGAAACAGAAAAAAAATCGATTAAGATGGGCAAAAGAACATATGAGTTGGACTTCTCATCAATGGGAAGCAATACAATGGAGTGACGAGGCTCGATTTGAAGTTTGTGTTGAAGATAGCAGAAGTCGAGTTATTCGCAAAAACATGAAGCGTTCCATCCACTGTCTCAAAAGAAAAGTAAAATTTCCCGCATCGGTCATGGTCTGGGGCAGCATGTCATCCAAAGGAATAGAGAAACTGCATTTTATTGAAGGAATTGTAAATACAAATAAATATTTGGACATTTTGGAGGAATCACTTTTACCGACTATGGAATTATATTTGATAACAGGGAAAGATTTTGTATTTCAACAGGATGGAGCAGGATGTCACACGTCAAAAAAAGCCCTAAAATGGATGGAAGACTTCGGTGTTCCACTTTTGGAATGGGTTTATAGTAGTCCTGATTTATCACCAATAGAAGCGTTGTGGCATGAGATGAAAAAGGTACTTCGAAAACATCCTCCAAGAACAATACCTGAACGTAAACAAAAACCTCAAGATATATGGGATTCGTTTACACCAGAATTTTGCCAAGGCTTAGTTAATACCATGCCGCAAAGAATTTCAGCTGTAATAAAAAATAAAGGTGACGTTACTCAATGGTAAATTTTAAAATTGATTAACGTTTGATTCCAACTATTTCTTTATTTTTTTTTTTTTATTTTATGTTAAATAAATATTTTAATGTTCTCTACATATTTTTTGTGATTAAACGATACTAAACATATTGTTCAACGAATAAAAATTGCAAAGTTCATGCAATATTTATATTTTTAATCTTTAAATACGAATTTCCTAAATTTCAATAGGTGGGCCAACTGAAATGGGAAGGGGCTCGTAGGTTTGGTTCCATCTTTAACAGCTACCCTGTACAAGGAAGAGCTGTACACATTTAGTGCATTTAGCATATGCAAGTAATATAATCAATTTGACTGTTAAATGTGAGGTCAGATGAAAATAATACTCCCAAGCCGTCAAATGAAGAAACCGATTCCAAGAGTTATGTTATTGACATGATATAAATTTCGTATGGGATTAGAGCGCTTGTAAAGTCATACTTTTACATTTATTAACATTGAGTTGCAGTAAATTTTAATTACACCACTACTAGACTTTGTAATGGTAAAGAATTTGAGAATATGCGCGTATAACAAACACTGTGAATGAATAAATGAGTCAACATCATTAAATAATAAAGATAATAATGTGGGACCAATATGTGATCCTTGGGGCACACCAGATTTAACAGTGATTTTTCTTGAGACACTACCACATACATTAACGAAATGAGTACGGTTTAATAGGTAAGACTTCAATAATTTCTGGAAACTCCCACTTATTCCAATAGCATTTAGTTTTCTGAGTAAGAGATCATGACACACACTGTCAAATGCCTTGGACAGATCTGTATATATTACATCGACTTGCTGCCCTGACTCTACTGCATTAATTATAAAATCTCGATATATGGATAAAAATTCGTACAAGTGCTACGCTCTCTGAAAAATTCATGTTGCTCTTTAACAATATACTGCTTATGTGTTAGATTAAGTAAGCTAGAATTGACATAAAGAGTTTAGGAGTGGCTGATAACAGGGAAATACCTCTATAATTCATTATGTCGGTTTTGTTACCAGATTTGAACACAAGAAAGAGAGCCGACTCCTTCCAAATCGAAGGGAAAATAGTTAAGAAAGGATAAAACTAAAAAAACTCATTACCGATTTAGGGAAACAAATGTTCCGTTCACAAAAATCAAATCTAGACAATGTTGTTAAAGCTAGGTTTATAATTAGTTCCAAAATAGCGAAAACAGCGCGAAGTCATTTTCTGGAGGACAGTTTGTTAAAAAGGCCTAAAGTCTATTCAGATTTCATTTACGCCGCGTCAAAACAATTTCTCCCATCCAGCAACAACTCACGTGACATTTTTTTTTTCGCTTCTATTGGTTAATCGGTCGTTAGTCATTTAGACGACACGCAAATATTTTTTGTCAGAGTCGAATTCAGTTCTTTTTGGATAATTATAAACGGCGTTTTGGTAGCATTCACCGTGTTGGTTAGTTTGGACATTTTGTATGTTTGATTGATTATACATAATTCATTATATTATAGTTTAGATATACCGGGTGTCCGCGCGAAAACTTTAAATGGAATTATTTCTGGTGTTTTAAAATATATCGACTTGAAATTTTGGAAGGTCATTAAGGAAGTAGGGGGTAAATTAATAGTGTATAAGATACCACTCCAACGTGATATCTGCCGCCTCCAGCCACCCCCGGTTCAAAAGTTTAAATGACACCCTGTATTTTTTTTACATATTCTGAAAGAGCGTAGTTTTTTTAGTATCTCTATGTGAAAAAATTACTTAATTACATGATGAACTTTGAAAGATATTTACAGCTAAAGGTTCAGATACCAAATATTCAAATATCGAAAGCAAAAAATAATAGCAAGCCATGAAAGCTGCTTCGTTGCTTGAACTGTCAAATAATATTGTTTGTGACACTTCTGTTTACTCGTTAGTACAAAAGTTTTCGAAAAAATTTGACTTAGTTTAAATTAAATAGCTAAAAAAATAGAAAAATGGTTTACAGTTTGGAAGAAAGAACTGAAATTGTAGTTTTATATGGGATATTCGCAGACGGCAGCATTATTTAACGTAAACCATCCCAACAAAAATGTATCTGCTGTTTATGTAATTAATCTAATACAAAAATTTTGTGAAACTGGATCGGTAAATAATTAAATATGTGATATGAATAATCGTGGAGCACGAGATGAAGCAACGCAAGTTGCAGTTCTTGGTCACGTAAATTTAGACCCACAGCTTTCAGTTAGAAAATTATCAGAAGCTTCGGGAGCGGCAAAAACAACGTGCCATAAAATATTAAAATTAAATAAAATGCATCCTTATAAAATACAGCTTCATCAAGAGTTGGGCGATGATGACTTCGATAGAAGAGTCCAATTTTGTGAAACTATGACAGGCATGATTCGGCAAAATAGAAATATTTGTTTCAGTGACGAAAATTGCTTTTCCTTAAATGGTTTCGTAAATAGACACAATTGTTGATATTGGAGCGATGTTAATCCCCACGTTTTCCGAGAAGGCCATACGCAACGTCCCCAAAAAATTAATGTATGGGCTGGAATTCTAAATAACCAAATAATTGGTCAAATTTTCTATCACGAGAATTTAACTGGGCCTAGATATCTCGAGTTTTTAGAAGAATTAATGCATCCTCTTATCATTCAGTGCTTGGAAGAAAACTTAGATCAAATGCAGGAGGATCAGTTATACTTTCAGCAAGACGGAGCTCCCCCTCATTACTGTTTAGAAGTAAGGCAATATTTAAATACCGTTTTTCCAGGACAATGGATAGGTCGTAGGGGTCCTATTGAATGGCCAGCTCGCTCCCCAGACTTGACCCCACTGGATTTCTTTTTATGGGGACATTTGAAGTCTGTTGTTTACAGGACACCACCACAATCCATTGATGATTTGCGTAATAGAATCATAGAGGAATGTAGAGATTTAACACCACATGTCTTTGAAAATATTCGGAACGCTTTCGAGAATAGACTGTACTATTGTTTAAATGTAAACGGTGAACATTTTGAACATTTGATTTAACTAAAATAATAAAGAGTCCTTACTTTAGTTTATAAAGCGAAATTTTGTTGATCTATAAGAATACCTATTTTTGTGATAAGTTGTATTTTTTTGTGATAAGTTGTATTTTTTGTGATAAGTTATATTTTTTTTGGATAATTAGATTTTTTTTGTTTCTATCTGCTTTAATTATTTCGAAATTTGTCTACTGTCCAAAGTTACTAGTTCTTTTTTTTAATATCTGGTATCTGAACTTTTAGCTGTAAATATCTTTCAAAGTTCATTATGTAATTAAGTAATTTTTTCACATAGGGATACTAAAAAAACTACGCTTTCAGAATATGTAAAAAAATACAGGGTGTCATTTAAACTTTTGAACCGGGGGTGACTGGGGGCGGCAGATATCACGTTGGAGTGGTATCTTATACACTATTAATTTACCCCCTACTTCCTTAATGACCTTCCAAAATTTCAAGTCGATATATTTTAAAACACCAGAAATAATTCCATTTAAAGTTTTCGCGCGGACACCCGGTACATATATTGTGTTATTTATTTTTGTTTTGTTTTTGTGGTTGTTAGTTTGAACATGTTTTACTCTACTCGTATTTTATGGACATTTAATTGACTATATTTTGTAATTGCTGCGTGACACTATGTCCTCCACAGATACAGCAGATGATGTCCAGAAAAATGTTTTTACTCCTTCTAAAAAGCTACAGAAAAAGGGACATTTGGTCATCCGTACTAAAGAAATGGTTCTTAATATTTATAAGCATTAAATTTTATAGGACCCTGATATATTGGTACATGATGTTGAAAGGAGAGTTGCTGATAAAACAGCGATGTGCGCTAAAACCGTTTTTAATGTTATGAAGGAGTATAAGCAGATTCATAAATTTTCTGAACCAAAAAGAAAGCTACGTTATAAACAAATTAGTGGCTCTGTGGATGATTTTGATAAAAATGCAATAAGGCGCAAAGTACATCAATTCTTCTTTAGAAATTAACTTCCAACAATTGATAAGGTTTTATAAGAAGTCAACGATGATTCATATTTGTCTACTTTTAAGCGAGCTACATTTTACAAGCTTTTCAAAACCCTTAATTTTAAATTTAAAACTCGAGGAAAAAATAGTTTGCTTTTAGACAAAAATGAAATTGTTTCGTCCTACGCCACAAAAAATAAAACGGTACAGAGAAGAAAAGCAAAAAATATATTATCTTGATGAGACTTGGATTAACGCAGGCCACACCAAATCAAAAGTGTGTTTCGATATGTCGGTTTTTTCATCCAGACAAGCCTTTTTGGATGAACTTTTAACTGGTTTTAAAAACCCATCAGGTATGTGCGTAAAAACAGCTCATTATATGCCATATTGGAAGTGAAGAAGGCTTTGTCTCTAATGCACTTTATGTATTTGAGTTGAAAAATCCGGTGACTACCATGAAGAAATGTGTGGAGAATCGTTCAAAGAGTGGTTTTCAAACACCCTACCAAAATTAGAAGATAACTGCATTATTATTCGAGAAAGCTAGAAAAAATACCTACAACGACGTCTAAAAAAGGTGATATTTAAAAATGGCTATAAGGGAAAAAAATTGAATTCGACTACCAAATGCTTAAGATCCAACTTCTAAAACTTGGTAAGCAACATAAACATTATGATAGGCTAAGCAGCAAAACAACATAATACTTCACATGTATCCGTATCATTGTGAACTTAACCCTATTGAATTAATCTAGGTTGACGTTAAACAATACGTAGCAGATAAAAACTCAACATTTAAATCTAGAGACATTAAAATTCTTTTTGAAGAAATAATATTATTAATTTTTCCAGAAAAATGGAAAAAGTGTATCGACCATGTTCGCCAAAAAGTTGAAGTAAAAATGTGGGAGTTGGATAATATTATAGAAGTTCAGGTAGAACCACTTGTAATTTTGATTAACGAAGATAGCCTTTCAAGTCTAACTAATTTATCCGATTCAGAATAGTGTTAAGTCAAGTAAGGAAGATTGCTATAATACAGGGTTGTCTAATCTAAATACTAGTAGAACAAGAATAATAAAGAACAAAAGTTATTAAAAATACAAAAGGTTTCTTTTTAAGCTGCACAATTTTAAATCAAATACCAAATACCTCTTATATTTAAAGTTTTTTTAATGCTTTTAGTAGATATATATTAGCTATAAAGGAATTTGCAATTATTTGGACACCCTGTACAATATAATTTTATAATATGATTGTTTTAATGCTCTGTATCACAGTAGACATATGTAATGAACTAAAT
Source organism: Psylliodes chrysocephalus (assembly GCA_927349885.1). Lineage (NCBI taxonomy): Eukaryota > Metazoa > Arthropoda > Insecta > Coleoptera > Chrysomelidae > Psylliodes > Psylliodes chrysocephalus. The sequence goes on from OV651817.1 coordinate 19,828,181, forward strand.
ATAATGCAACCATCTCTTTTAAAGTCAAATACATTTATTAATTTGTATTGCAGGTTAACGCAGTTTATGTCGCTCACCTATCTTCGTCCAGAAATGTCACTAAAGTCTGGGAGACCGTGTATGGCATTTATTTTATAATTTTACTTTACAAAATATGTTTTTATCGTAATAAAAAAATAATTTCACAATTACACTCTTTTATTTTACATTTTTGCAAGACGGAAAAGTAAAATACGGCCCTGCTCAATTTTAGCGTCCATCTGCTTCTGTTTACATCAGGAGTAAATTAAATTTGAATAGACTTTAGTAGATGTTGTAGAACTTTTGTGCCCCGAAGAGAAGAGTTTGAGAAAGTTAGCTTATCATGACGTTATTCGACGTATAGATATGATGGCTAGTGGTATCAAAAAAACATTGACCGATACATTAGGTTTTGTCGTTCGTCCCACTGATGTAGGAATAAATTACACCAAACCTTTCGTTTGGCCCGGTGTAAAATCCACTATACCTTCCTGTCGGTGAAGTAGTGTCCACTGGTGGACATTTTCTTCACCAGCTATTTAGCAGGAGTGAATTACACTCGATATGTGTATAAAAAATGAGGGAAGTAAACTAGGTAAATAAGGTGGTGTAATTGACACTGGTGCACACACAGCGAATGAAACGTTGGTTTTCAAGCATTTTCGATTCCTTTGATGAGAGTACAGATTTATCTGACACAGTCCAGTTAGCTTATTTTTATACGAGGTGTTGATGAAGAAGTTGCAGTGACAGATGAATTACTGGCTTTATGGCCGCTACAAGGGACCTCTACTGAAAAAGATATTTTTGCAGAGGGGCAAAGTACTTTTAAGCAATAAAAAAAATGTTTCCTTTAAAAGTCTCTTATTTTTTTATGAACTTTAATATGAGAAAAAAATGGGGGGTACCAATTTAAAAAAAAAAAGGTCCACTTCGATATGGCCATATTATGGTCAGCTATAAAAAAAACGAATTTAGCCAAAATGTTTCCCCCAAAAAACTGTAAAACTTTTGTCTGAATTTTTTTTTTATAAAATGCATATTTTCGGCCGTATTTAACTGTAACACTTTAATTTGAACACCCGGTATAATGAGATTGAATAAATAAGGGATAATACAAAGCAAACAAAAATAAACTATTAAACAAATCTATAAAAATAAATATTGATTTAAAGATATCAACCTGTTAAAAATTAGATCCCAACTATTCCCCTAAGTGATAAAAAGGCATCAATGTGGGATTATAACGTTAATTGTACTTTAGGAATGGAATGGTAATAACTGGCATTTTAAAATATCCATTTGATAAAATTCTAAAGGCACATTACGTTTAAAAATATAAAAAAAAATAGATCAGTAGATTAAAATTGGTTTAAAATTTTCTTATCAAGTGAATTCGATGGTTTCGGGAAATAAGGGGATAAATCCAAATTTGTAACTTTTCAGGAGAATTGATTGTAGTTTAAGTGATGAATTCATAGTTTTCAAATTATTGTGCTAGGTTGAACTTTTGATGTATTTTAGCAAATTTATTTTCGAAAAGTTGCATAAGGAGGAAATGTAGTGAACTCGTTTTGACCGAAAAATGACTTATCCCTTTATTCCTCCGAAATCACGGAATTAATAAACATTAATTAAACATTAAAACAATTTACTTAACAAATATTAATGCTTTAATTAATGCATTAAATTGAGATTAAAGATAAAACGATATTCATTAAAAAATTTAAAATCCGAATGTTTGAAAAAAAAAAAAAACTGACTATAATTGTTTAAAAATAAATTAAACAGATATGTTTTTAAATAAAAATCAATATTGACAAATGATGCCCGTCAATACTATCAAAGTTTCCTCTTAATACTGTGCATTGCTAGCCGAAAAAAATGTATTTCCCCTCCCGTCTCAATTTAAAAAATGTATTATTGCCTATTCGAAAAATTCTCAGATGATGAATTAAGAGAGGCACAATTGGGACGGATATGCTATAAATACTGATATAAAAAATACCTAGTCTCACAGTTCCTTATAAATATTTAAGATAATTGCCATCAATTCTGGAATGTACAGTTGCGAAGTCTTATGATAATCATAGATGAAGTATTCCATCATCTTTTGATGTTTGGGTTTCTTCTATATTCATAATAGCTGTAAAAAAAAAACAGTATTCAATATCATGTGAAATATAGGGCAGTTAATAAAGACTCCCTATTTTGAAAATTTCCCAATAATTAGAAAAGTTTTCAAACTTTAAAAGGATAATAGGGGAGTTCAAATACAAGGGCGATTTCTCCATTGGTTCATTTGTGCAGTGAACATCCAGTTACATTTCATTTTAAAATAAATAAAATAAAAATATAAATTCAATTTTAATAATTTTGTTTCCATATGTGCTTATCTCTAGTTTTAGGTACGCTACTGCGCTCTGGCTAATCGCGTCACTGTGGTGCACTATTCTAGAGAGCCCGATGGAGCGAGATGTTTTCGCGAAAGTCTGTAGCCAAAAAGAGAAGTTAAAACGTCAACAGATCCGTGAAACAATGTGTCGCTTAAAATCACTTAAATCACGTTATTTTGTACATTGCATATAATCAACGTCACAATGTAGGACGGGGGATACGAATCTTTTTAATCAATATGGACTAAAGAGGAGATGCTATGACGATACTAAAAGTGTCCGCACTTTTGCATTAACACTTTTATTACGTCAAACAGCAGCTATCTCTTCCCCAAAATACCGAGCATATTTAGAAGAAAGAAGTGCAACGACAATCACTGGCAAAACACAAAAAAAGTAAAAATCTAAAATTAAAAATTGCTGTAAAAAATCCAAGGAAATGTGATGGGGATGTAAAGAAGAGTTATATGGGCGATTCTCGTGTAACTGATTTTTACAAATAAAATTTTTCTAAAATTAAAAATGTTTTAAAACGTATGTTTTACGCGTTTTTGTTTTCTATTTATGCATAGAAATAAGCCTGTAAAGTGGTTATACTACAGCTACAACACAACGAAAACTGTGACAAAATTTTAAAATTTTAATGTCACGGTACTGACATTATTTCCACGGTACTGACATTTAAATTGCTATTTTTTTTTTTACCAATCGAAAAATTGGTATAAAATTGCAATAAAATTCAATGCAGTATGCATTAGATTGGAGTTATAAGAAGTAAATTTTATATTAAAAAATGAATTTTGATAGAAATTTATAAATTTAATTTCAAAAATGAGAATTGGACATGTCACAGTACTGACATTTCGAGTATATTTATATGCAGCTTAAAAAAAAATTACGAAGTTTTATGATCTAATTCATAATGTCGCCTACATCTTGGCGCAATATTTTTAATAGGCGCGTTTTAATCACCCGCTTCTGCTCCGGAATTGTCGGTTTTCTTGTTTTAATCTGACAGGTTAAAACGACTAAACCGAAAATTCTGGAAGCAGAAACGGATGATTAAAACGCACCTGATATTTTGCTTGCTGCTGTCAGTGTCAGTGAAAATTATTTTTGGAGTCACAGTTTATTGCTAAAGAATCAGTTAGCTCACTCGGACCAGTTGAAAGTTCCAAAATAACATCCACTCCAGGGATACAAATTCAGGATACGCAGAAGACTGCTGTTTTATTATAGGCGGTTGTCATATATTGTATTATCCGAGTTGCACAGTGTATAAACTGAAACATTGAGATCAAAAGTGCCGACGCAGAATGAGCGATCTGATTCTTTAGCTGTAAACTGTGTCACAGGGTTCAAAATGGCCGCGCCCTATGTTGGGCGTGTCGGACCTCTCTCTTGCCTCGTATAGTAATCAAAGTATGTGAAAATACCTCTAAATTTTTAATATTAATAACGTTTTGATGAGGGAAACTTATGCTAAACGATAAATAAAACACTGGACAAAAAAATCACAGTTATGCGAGAATCACCCATATAATGCTTTAAAAGAAAGATATGAAGAGCATATCGGATGTGATAACTGTCCCAAATAATACCATCTAAAATGTACCAGGGTACACAATATCTCTATATCTGAGTTGAAACAAGAATACTTTAAATGTGATGCATACTAGTTTAATCTTAAGTTTTTCGTTTAATTTAAATTCATTCGTTTTTAAAAGTGTTTGATTATATTTTTATGTTTTGGTTTTATAATAAAATAAGAAAATGTCCTAAATATTTTAGATAAAAGTTTTAATAAATTTCGTTTTTATTACCTGAACCAAAGCACAGGCTGACTATTGGTATGCTTTTGGCCGACTATTAGGTAGTAAGTGGCCGACAAATTTCAATTAGTTGCCGATAGATGTTACGTATTTTCTGTATTCTTGTTTGCCTACCAGTCAGTATTGAATGATAAGAAAGAAAGAGATTTATTAAATAAGTAATCCTAATATACATACAATTTATAAATGCTGTGGAACAGCTCTTGAAAACATTATATAATATCAAATACTAATAGATATAACATAAAAAATAAAAAATTATATAAAATAAGTTAAAATAAAAATTTAAGAGACAGAAATATAAAAATTTAAAAGAAAGAAAATTGATCAAAGGTGTGTTCATGACATACTTTGTTGGATATGGTTTAGTAACATTTTTTAAAACCTTCTAACGTTAATTGCAGTTTTTATCTTATATGGAATTGCATTAAAGGCAATTAAACCCGGCGGGTCCTTTTTGCCCACAAATCTCTGTTTTCTACCTGTGTAAGTAAAGGGGTGCGTTAATCTTACTGGTATTTTGCCCACAGTAGCATTCAGGTACCTAAACCCGCAAATTACATCCGCCCACAAATAGGTACCTACCTGATTATTAATAATTCTATTAGGTACTTACTTTGGGTGTTTACTGTTTATATTTCAGTCAGTTTTTATACGTTAATGATTGTAATTCGAGTGTTTATAAACAATAATTATTTCTATAATGTCAGCTATATTGATTAAAAGCACACGCGGGAAAGATGTACTCCTTTTGGAGAATTTTACGTTTGCCAAAGATAGAGAAATGAAAAGTGGAGAAGTTTCTTGGAGATGCTCCCAAAGAAAAACAAATGCTTGTAATGCCACTGTATTTACAATTGGTCACTAACTACAATTGATGTGTCCTACATAAGAAAAACTATATACAACAGTCGTCGCAAAATACTACCAGGTCCATTACCTACAAATATACAAGAAGTGCATGATGCAGTTGACTTATATTCTAATACATTTAAAACCAGTAAAGGTGAACATTTTCTTTTAATAAATAGCAGAGAAAATAATATTATTGTATTTACATGTGAGACAAATATTCGTACTTTGTGTAAAATGAACGTCTTGTATATGGATGGAACATTTTCGTATTGTACAAAGTTTTTCCTACAATTATTTACCATTCATGGGCTGTGTAATTGATACTATGTGCCCCTGGTATATTGTTTATTACCAAACAAATCTACCGATATATACAAACATTTGTTTTCGTTATTGCATTATAAAATTTTGGAAACTTACAGTATTGCTTTAAATCCATCTAAAGTGTTCGTTGATTTTGAAATAGCAATTCATAAGGCGTTAATTTATATGTGGCCTAATACTGTAATCAATGGCTGCCGATTTCATCTACATCAAGCGTGGTATCGTAAAATTCAGTCTCTGGGATTAATGACTGAATATACAACTAACAATGATACCCAAAAATGGCTTAAAACATCATTTGGGTTGACATATTTAAACGGCGATGAAGTTGGAGACTGTTTTGTGTTTGACTTAATGGCAAGTAAACCAGAAAATGCCGTTCTCGATAGGTATGCCGATTACCTATTAGAAACATATATTGAAGAAAATTCTACATTTCCTCCAAGTATATGGGCAGAAAAAAACAGCTTCAATTACAAGAACTACAAATGCCTGTGAGTCGTTTCATTCAAGGTTTAATTCTTCATTCTACTGTACACATCCTTCTGTATATATTTTTATAGAAAAGCTTAAAGACTTTCAAATCGGCACGTATGTCACAATACAAAGCTTAAGTATACCTAAGAAAATCAAAGACAAAAGTGTAAAACAAAAAATTCAGTGTTTAGAAAAATTTATACAGCGATTTGATCTGCAGCAAATCAGCAGATTAGAGTATATAAAATTTGTATCACATTTATCCCTCCCAGTTGAAAAATATGTAAATAAAATATAAATATATAAAAAATATAATATAACTTATGTATACTTACTTTTTTATAATAATAAAAATTAGTGTTTAATATAATTTTTAGTTTAATTAATAATGTGTTTTTACTTTTCGATAATATATAAAAAATAATAAATGAAAGATATATCTATTATGATTTATTCAGTTAGAAATAAATTTGGGCAAAATACCAACAGGATTAAGATGACCTTTCACTTGTTGTGGGCAAATTACCTATAGGATTAGCAGCTTTAAATATTTTGTGGGCAAATTACCTCCGCCCATTAAACCATTAAGAAAAATTTAATTCATAGTGAGACTGTAATTTGTTTTAGTTACATAAAAGTCAGTAACTCTTCTTGTGGGATAATTATGAACCTGGTGATTAAACGTAATAAATTCATCGGTCTTTGGGGGCATTTCCCGATATAATTTTATATATAAATAACATATAACATAAAAATAGTCTATTCTTCACTGAAAACCAATTTAATGTGGAAAACATTGTAATAATAGGTATATACCACTGATCTGTATTATTTTACTGGATAGGATATAGCCCCCCAAAAAAAAAACCTTCCGAAAAATTGGCCGATTTGGGCAAATAATATGGCGGACCGGATGTTATTTAACGTAACCTCTATTTCCATTTGTCATCACAATTGTCATTTAATTGTGTCAACAAGCTACGATGAGATGTTTTTATTGTGGAAAACAAAGTAAAAAGGGTATGAAATAAACAATAAACGTTCATTCCTGAAGACACAATATGCTTCACGTTTCCATTTTTATATTTTCTTTCATAAAAAATCAAATCATGCGTGAAATTTCCCGAAGGACATCGCCCGCAAAAGGAATAGAAGAATAAGAAGAAAAACTAATCAAATTATAGGTTAGGTATGTCAAATTATCCCAAATTTCAGTTCTGTGAACCCACCATAATTTGCCCAAATCGGCCAGCATTGTTGCACTTCCGGTCTCCTTGGTGGAACGGTTTTTTAGTATGTTAAATATAGCCTATATCCTATCCAGTAAAATAATACAGATCAGTGGTGTATACTTATTACATTTCAAAATAATTTGCATCCCTCTATTTTGCAATTTTTGGAGCGCCCATTGACAGTTAGAATCTAACAATCATAATCAACTCGAGCAGTAAACAATATGGGGTTGAATGATTGTTTTATAAACATTATGTGAAGTTTTAAATGTAAGATGATCACAAACTCTGATGAAGGAAAACATTTTCATTGATATTTGGTTATAAATATATTGAAGATGATTTTCATAGTTTAATATATTATCAACTACAAAACCCAAGTACTTAATATCTTCAACCAACTGAATCGTCTTCCTATCAATATGAATGTTAATATGATTTTTATCAACTTGATTGTATTTATATTGTGAGGTTATTATCATTGTTTTAGTTTTATTTAAGTTTAGTAAGTTTATTTACATTGAGAAATTTGTTAATATTTTGGTAATTGCATTTTCCAAATTTTGATGACTTGCAGCTAGTAGGGTGTCATCAGCAAATACATTGAAAAAATTCAGTCTTTTACATAATTAAGATCATTGAGGTACAAAATAAATAAAAGTGGCCCCAAAACCAGAGGATACACGAATTTCGTTAGAAAATACATTGTTTATTTTAGTCTTTTGATATCTGTTTAGAAGATAGCCTTGAAACCATGAGTGCACCCTATCTGTGAAATGATTATGTGGAAGAATCAAGTAACAATGATGAAACATAAAATTTTTGTGATTTTTCTTATGCCAGTCTGTTAAATGGTCGACTATTGGCACTCAGTACGTAGATACATCAACATAAAAATAGTGGATTTGAGTTGTACTCATCATTAAATTAGAAATTTATTGGTTTAATTTCAAGTCATAATAGTGTTTTTAATATCCAGTGAAAGTGTGAAAAATAATGCATCAAACGTGATAATGGATTAAATTAAATCACAATTATCCTTTATGAAAGAGCTATACAGTAAATTTGTTTACCAATAAATATAGAGAAACTGATCATTCGGTTATCTTATGTTAGCTTTTTTTTATCTTATTTTGTTGGAATATTGATATTTTCGTACTTAGTTTAAAACTGGCTGTGGCTACTCTACCACATAGCAGCTATTTAATCATAAGAGAAACGATTTATTTATTCTAAATTTTATTTAATTCTAAAATTGAACAAAAAAATACCCATTCCTCTGTTTTCACCCCATGGTCCTCTTTGTTTGTTCTTTTAAAGTCGTCCTGATAGACCTACGGACGTGAAAAAGTGTGTTCCCTGTTTGTGCGTGGGTAATAAAAATAAATAGTTAATATTTTATTTTCGTATATTTTCACTTGACAATATAATGGACCGGTCCTTTAAATATTGTAAAAATAAGGAATTTTCGAATTACTGTTGTATATCATGCGCTGGTATTTTCAACCCTAATTGTTTAGATTGGTCTAAAGAAGTTCTTAAATTAGATGGTTACAGAATTTATTGTTCAAATAAATGTCAAATTCAAGTTTCAAATAATGACACAATTGACAATCTACGAAATAAAATTGATAAAAAAGAAAATTATATTAAACGTCTGAAGAGAGGCACACAAGAGTTTACTAACGTTTCTGAAGTTGATGACAGTTTTACCTTCAATACTAAACAAAAAGAATAAAGACAATTTATTGAAGAATTAGAAAGAGAATTGCAATCTCTTCAGATACTAAACAAGGACTTAGAGACTAGAGTTCAATTTGATAATGATTTGAATAGTTAGACACCAAGGTAAATGACCTAACCGAAATAAATAAGGTAATGAAAAACTCAATTTTTGTTCTTGAGTAACAAAATTCTTCACTGACTCAAGAACTAAAAGCGCTGAAGTTTGGTGGATAATATTTTCAAGAAGTTAAAAACTCAACTGGGACTACACCACAATCTTTACTTCCAGATAAACCTCCCTCATCAGCTAGAAAACCCCAAACTTTTAGTCTTGGTTGATGAAAATGTAAGAGGGATCATTCAAGTAGTTAAACATATTACCAACAGTAACTACGATATTAACTGTCAATGGTAAGCAAAATCTTCATTTGAGGACCGTATAAAATGTGTCTTAAGTAATTTCAAATTTTAATAACCAAGACATCGTTATCTTATTCACCGGCGATGATAATGCTCAGAAAGGTAAACCTATAGCAGCAAAATCACTTGAATCCTAACTTCAGGAAAATTGCAGAACTAATTTGTTTATTTGTGGACCTGTACAAAGATGTATTCACAATATCCTTAACAGATTCATCCAACAATTTGACCTTAAAATTCACACGATGCTACTTAACTTTGATATTTGTCATTTCATACCAAAAAGTTTTTCATATGATGGTCTAATGTCCATTTTCAAAAAGCAAGAACTCATAAAAATTATTTTTGCTCTAAAGAATCTTAAAAAAAAACATACTCTTGCTGTTAGTTGCCCTCTCTTATTCATTCTTATTCTCTGATATGTTTCCTCCAAATATTACAATAGCACAAAGTTAAAATCTTGAAGGTATCTCAAATTTTGCACTCATCAAAAAATCCGCAATAACATCACATACGGATCTCTTTACTCTGTACTATTAGAATGTACGTGGGCTCCGTACAAAATCACTTGAAATACTGACAAATTTCTCTTCCTGTAATTTCGATGTAATAATGTTCAGTTTTATGTGCCAAATGTACCTTTAGTTCTGTTCCTCCTTTATCTATTTCATTTTCATGTCAAAAAACATGCGCTCTTCATGACAACAAAACTGTTTTTGCATATCAGTTTCAAAAACTTCATGGAGGTAAATACATTTTTTGCTACATTTTAGTGAACAATACATTCACAATATTATTGTAAAGGGTATACATTAGTTCAGTGATGATGTAATTATTGTTCCACTGACAACTAAAGTGACAGTAGATTTTTTGAGTGCTTTTTGTTCGTTTTGTTTACCTAAATTATATCGTTTTTTTCACTTTTATAAATATATTCCTAAAGTAAGTAGATAACATACATCAAATATACAATCGTTAAGATACCAATTACATACCTTTAAACTATGTTTTATGATCTGTAAACAATATTTAGAAATAAACTAAAAACAGTAAAAACGTATATGTCAAATTTATTACGGTTTTTGTTAAAAGTTTGGTTAGAATTAAATGTCAGTGGAACCAAAATGACATCACACCTAACTAGCATATTGCCAAATTCATACCCGCTTTTATTGATTGACTATGCCAAAATTATAATAAATTCTTTTCTTATTGTGATATTTTTAATATTAACGTTCTTACTCTAAAAAGAACACTTAAGTTCGGTGGTGGAATATTTATTTATTGTACTACTATTACTTATATTTTTATTAAAATATTGTATGTCTAGTTTATGAGTGTTTTTATACAATTTTACATTGTCGTGCGCGCGTGCGTGCGTGTGTGTGTGTGTGTGTGTGTGTGTGTGTGTGTGTGTGTGTGTGTGTGTGTGTGTGTGTGTGTGTGTGTGTGTGTGTGTGTGTGTGTGTGTGTGTGTGTGTGTGTGTGTGTGTGTGTGTGTGTGTGTGTGTGTGTGTGTGTGTGTGTGTGTGTGTGTGTGTGTGTGTGTGTGTGTGTGTGTGTGTGTGTGTGTGTGTGTGTGTGTGTGTGTGTGTGTGTGTGTGTGTGTGTGTGTGTGTGTGTGTGTGTGTGTGTGTGTGTGTGTGTGTGTGTGTGTGTGTGTGTGTGTGTGTGTGTGTGTGTGTGTGTGTGTGTGTGTGTGTGTGTGTGTGTGTGTGTGTGTGTGTGTGTGTGTGTGTGTGTGTGTGTGTGTGTGTGTGTGTGTGTGTGTGTGTGTGTGTGTGTGTGTGTGTGTGTGTGTGTGTGTGTGTGTGTGTGTGTGTGTGTGTGTGTGTGTGTGTGTGTGTGTGTGTGTGTGTGTGTGTGTGTGTGTGTGTGTGTGTGTGTGTGTGTGTGTGTGTGTGTGTGTGTGTGTGTGTGTGTGTGTGTGTGTGTGTGTGTGTGTGTGTGTATGTGTGTGTGTGTGTGTGTGTGTGTGTGTGTGTATGTGTGTGTGTGTGTGTGTGTGTGTGTGTGTGTTGTGTGTGTGTGTGTGTGTTGTGTGTGTGTGTGTGTGTTGTGTGTGTGTGTGTGTGTTGTGTGTGTGTGTGTGTGTTGTGTGTGTGTGTGTGTGTTGTGTGTGTGTGTGTGTGTTGTGTGTGTGTGTGTGTGTGTGTTGTGTGTGTGTGTGTGTGTGTGTTGTGTGTGTGTGTGTGTGTTGTGTGTGTGTGTGTGTTGTGTGTGTGTGTGTGTGTGTTGTGTGTGTGTGTGTTGTGTGTGTGTGTGTGTGTGTTGTGTGTGTGTGTGTGTGTGTGTTGTGTGTGTGTGTGTGTGTTGTGTGTGTGTGTGTGTGTGTTGTGTGTGTGTGTGTGTGTTGTGTGTGTGTGTGTGTGTGTGTGTGTGTGTGTGTGTGTGTGTGTGTGTGTGTGTGTGTGTGTGTGTGTTGTGTGTGTGTGTGTGTGTTGTGTGTGTGTGTGTGTGTTGTGTGTGTGTGTGTGTGTTGTGTGTGTGTGTGTGTGTTGTGTGTGTGTGTGTCTAACGCATAACTCATGAACCGATACACGGAAAAACACCAAATTTCAAACTTAAGCTTTGTTCCAGCGTCTAATGAGCTGATTAGATTTTGGGCAGAGTCGGAACATCTGGGGGGGTACTTTATAGGTGGTCATTTTTATATTTTATGGAATATATGTTATTTACGTTTGGGGAAGAAAATTCTTCAAATGAAAATTACTTCTTATTTTATTATCTATAATTTTTGTTATATACAAAATTTTCCTAAAATGGTCCGTATTCGCGAAATTTGACAAAATGAAAAAAAATATTTTTTTTTATAAAAATTGTTCAAACAAGAGTTGTTTGTAATATAATTCTCTATAATTTTTATCCTATAGATAATTTCTCTAAAATGGACTGTATTCGAGATATTTGAGAAAATGTGTAAATTTCGAAATTTGAAGAAAACTCAAAAACGGATAAAGAAAAAAACTAAATTTTAAACTTAAGTTTTATTTCGGCCTGACGTGAAATGATTAGATTTTGGACAAAGTCGGAACATCTGGGGGGTACTTTATGGGAGGCCGTTTTTATATTTTATGGAATATATCTGTTATTTATGTTTGGAGAAAAAAATTGTTCAAATAAAAGTTACTTCTAATATTATTATCTATAATTTTTGCTTTATGTAAAAATTTCCTGAAATGGTCCGTATTCGAAAAATTTGACAAAATGTGCAAAATTCTGATTTTTATGAAAATTGTTGAAATAAAAGTTGTTTGCGATATCGATCTCTATAATTTTTGTTTATACATGATTTTTCTAAAATGGACCGTAATGGAAAAATTGTAGGAAAAGTGCTAAATTTAAATTTTTCATTATTTTCATTTTCAATGAATATCTATAGAAAAATGTTTCGCGGTAGATGTATGTGGACAATGTATATATTTAGTTTATCCTCTAAACATTTATAGAGATGCTGCAATAGGTTGTACAAAATAACCGAAAAAAGCCTGTAATAACTAGATAGGAAAGTAATGTGTTGGACACATCAGATTTTTTTTATACATATACTACTTGGAATTTATTTTCTGTAATGTATTCTTGAAATGAACAAATAAATTTACCTTATACCTATTTTAAAAAGTTTGAAAACTTTTGTAATTAATGTGAATTGATTTTCTTTTAAGACTTGCCTAATACTATATTAAATTCAGTTACCTGTAAAATCTACAATTTCATCCTGATCAAATTTATCTTCTGGATCAGATCCTGCAGTGGTATTTGATTGATGGGAACCACTAGACATATGTGAACTTCTGCCAAAGCTGCCCCGTCTAGGAGGACCTAGTGTCCTCTGATTAGCTGGTTTAACAGTTACAATTAGATTTGAACTATTGGCCACCATCATGTCTGTTACTTGGTCCAATGTTTTCCCGGCCACCTCAATACCATTTACTTCAAGGACCTCATCATTTACTGCCAATAATCCCGTAGATTCAGCAAGACCACCAGGAACCAAACGAGATATGAAGATTCCTGGGATTTTTTCAAGCCCTACCAAAATTAATAGCATGAGAGTGGAAAAAAATGTAAAAACAAGCCTTACCATTTTGTGTTACTTTTACACTTGTTCCATCTCTTATATAAAACCCCAACGGTTTGTCAGATCCATGTTTCAATAACCTAACTCTTCGGCAGGTTTCAGGCACAATATCTACATCTATAATAGCAGAAACTTGTCTAAAATCATGTGGATTTGATATAGGAAGAGTCTTAGTTTTAGCTGGGGTGCCTCCTAATATTGTAGATATTAAATTTCTAGGTTTAAGTGTCCCATAACCATTTAACTCCTCCAAACTATTCCCTAAAATTACAAAATTACAATTTTTTTATGAGGTAAATATGAAATTAAGATTACCTTTTCTTTGTATAATAATTCTTAGCAATGGTTTAGCATTAAAGAGTGCTCTTCTGAGATTATCATCATTATTTATAGGAAGCAAATCTTGATCACTAGGATCTATGTATGAAACTAAAAATGGCGTATCTTTCAAGGCATGTAAGCTTTCTATAAGCAATCTGAACTCTTCAAATTTTACTTGAGAATTTCGTTCCACATTAAATCTTCTGAATTCTGCATCAAACTGAAAACATAAACCTTAAGATTATCACATACAAATCAGTTTTTGTTATCTGTAATTATTAGGCAGTGTCAAGTTTGGTCAGTACTTGTGGTGACCAGTGAGGTAGCCTTACAATTGCAATTGAGTTTCAGATCATAGTGTGTCAGTATTATATTATTCAGCATGAGATATAGTGGGGATAGGTACTTAATCTTTAATTAGAGATTTATAACCACCTGCACCTACTTGGAACATCAGAATATTCATCAAAATTTCTGGACAACGAAAAAGGGTATTTACCAGAATCTGTCATTGAACATTTACATTTTAATCATTCATTTTATTCTTACTTACAAAATGAACTAATTATATATACACAGGTCAATACTTAAAAAATATAAGTATATAAGTTTAGTATACTTATCAGAAATGAGATTAAAAAAATAGGGATTCCTACACAATATTTTTTAAAATTATGTACAATTCACACATAGCCTGTCAACAAACTAATTTAAAAAGGATGGATTATTTTGCAATTTCAAATTTTTCTTTAATGAATCAACAACACATTTTAAGAATATGTATAGGTTTGAGAGTATTAGGTAAATGTAATAAATTTACAATGACAAATGTGATTATTGCTACAAAATGATAATGTATTCCATAGGCATACAACTGGACATTCATTTTATATTTGAATCCTTATAAGGAGAGGTTAGATCTATTTGTATTCAATATTCAAACAATAAGATTTGTAACAATTCGTTTTTGTCTGACAAACACTATAAACAAATAGTAATTAAAAATGTATTCCTTATCAATGAATCATTCAACATGAGTAAAAATAAGTGTACTCGAAATAATTAGGAAAAATTAATGAATTAGCCAAAGAAACTATTTCAAATCATTTAATATAAAACGATAATACAATTAATCGTATAAACATAAGAAAAATCGGCATACTTACTTTACTTTTCACTTCAATTTTGGTGTCACACGATCTCACTATTTTGTTTTTAGACATATTGAAAACATTAACAATAATTTCAAAACGGTTATTATATAAAATATTTCATAAACGTTATTCAATATATAAAGTAAATAAAAATTATATAAAAACCAAAATTATACCTAGTTGAAATTATTTATGTTTGCACTTCATCGTTTACGCCATTAGCCACAAGTAATTTGCAGTGTTGCCATATCTCATATATTCTCATTCACACATGTCAAAATCAAAATGTCAATTTTTGTTAATCAGTTTATCATTGAAATAGAACAGTAAAATCATGAAAAAAAAGCTAATTTGTTAATAAAATTAATTAAATTTGATAGATGGATTAGTTTTGTAGAATTTAGGCATCAACGGCTTGTCAAAATGCTGACAAGTGGGAACTGACAGTTTAGATATGGCAACCATGTTTTCATTGACAGGGTCAATGATACATATAGTTATATAGATTGCTTAAAGCGGGTCGTTCGCAAGCAGCCATATTGCCTGTCAAGTGTTCATTAATTTGAATCGGTTTAGCAAAAATGTGTTTTAAAATCAATTTTAAGCCTTTGAATGTAGTAAAAAATATATTTATCAACATTTTTACTTCAAGGCATAAGTTTATGTCATGTCACGATGCGTTTAACAACTTCAACAATCTATGACTTCAACTCATATTTTGGACTTCAACGTAAACATTATTTTTCTGCGTTGACGTTCACGTTTACGTTAACGTACTGGAAACTCTCTAATAATAATTATTATTAGAACATTTGTTTCAGCTGCGTATTGACCAAAAATAATTTTTAAGTGATTTTCTTAAATTAAAAGGTGTCGTAGTTGACTGTAATAAGTGTTAAATTTAATTTTGACATTCCTTTTTAGTGCATTTCGATACACACGTGTGGGTGCCACAGTGTCAAATATCACCTCGCGATGCGGCTTCATTTTGTTAATCGGCTTTGTTCTTCCGGTATAATATATATAGTTCAGTGGTTTTGGACAATTATGCATTCCAAACAAAATGGCCACCCATTTGAAGTGACAGGCACATGACAGGTTATAATCTGGCAACAATGTTAGCCTGGAACCTAATTCCTGAAACTGTGCGCTGAACGCCGCATTCGGTTAGCGACGCATGGTCGGAAATTGAGATATTGGCCGTGTTCATCGTCGTCAAACATGTTGTAACGCTGCATGGAGGAAGGATAATTAAGAGTTGCCGTTTCTTTGTATAAATATGGCAACATGTTTGCCTTCAGCGACATGTGGGATAGTTTTGTGCAACTAATTCTCAGTCGGTAATATAAAAAGCTGTAATGCTATTTTAATTTGAAAATTGGCGGGCTTTTTAATTTACTTCGACAAAATATAAGAATTTTACATTTTTAATAGCATTTTTTTAACACGCATCTCAGGCGTGTTAAAAAATGCTAATAAAAATGTAAAATTTTATGTTAAATAATTTTAGAGGTAAAAAATAAATAGGTAATACAAAATTGTATTATAACTAAATATTATTTGTTGAATCTTTATTGGTTACAACAATAAACATAATATATATTTTCTGAATAAACAACTATTTTAAATAACAAAACGAACTAAATTTTTCTTTAATCGTGCGAAATAAAACAAGAGTTCCATCCATAAATCCTGAAAAGAAAAAAAAAACAATTGTTGAAAGCGAAAAACTTCCTAAAGTACATGATTTTGATTGTATGTGACTAATTACTTTTGCATTTGCAGCGATTTAACTAATTTTTAATTTACTACTTCTAATTTCTATAACGTCTAATTAAGATTTTCTTGCTTTATGTAATGAAAATACTTTAGATTTATAAAGATTAAAAAGTTTGGTTATAATACATACAATTAAATTGGCATATCTAGGATAATTATCAAAATGAATATCAGAATTAAAAATTTGTTAAAGATTTCAATATTTGGGGATAATACAATTACGAATACGAATAATAATCCTTTTTTCAGTTGACAATAAAATGAAAATGTTTCTTCTAAAACAGTGTAAATGGGCCAGAACAATTTACTATTACAATCAAATATATGCATTTATAGGACATAGACATGCAAAAGTATCAAAATAAGTTTACTTACAGTAAATTATTACTAAATTTATGCCTAAAACTGTATTAAATAAAAGTAAAACTCAGAATTGTTTACATCGACAGCCATATTGTATTTTGTATCATTCGGCATTCGGGTTTCGTTTATCGAGTCGACTCGAGCTTTAACGAGATTTGGGTTTTGTTATCCAAAGCCAGGTTTACATTGTACAAATAATTGAATAAATTCATATTTTTTCAATTTTACGATTGATAAATTAAAAATATGTGAAACTATTACTTTTGGCAAGTTAATAACACGCTTATGTTTATTTTTATTGAGATATTTTGTAATTATTCTGTTTTCTTTATATTTTATATATAATTGTGTTATTGTAAAACGGACGTACGCCAGTTTCGATGCGCAGTAACTTGTTGACAAAATGCGCATATGCTATAAACCCCCGTGTAACGCTGAGTAAGCGGTGACGATGAACTGTCAACCGCTGCAGCGCTTTTGAAGAAGCATAAAAGCGAAAATAAACTCGCTTGTTTGCTTTAAAAGCATAAAATTGACCTTGAACCCCTGTCAAATCCGTCTTTTGGCATTTTGTTAGGTTATGTGTTTGTTTATTTATTTATATTTTTAAGGTTTTATACCCTAATAGAGTTGATTAGTTAAGTTGTATTTTAATATAATATTGTATTTATGGAGGTACCTATTTGAAGAAAATAAAATTAATTCCAGACGTAGATACATACACGTATGCTTAAATTATTTCATTTGGACGTTAATGGGATTCCACCAGTAAGGAATATGGATAATATAACATACCTACATATTATATAGTTTTAGCACAGTTATTCAAAACAGACGAGTTTTGTTATCAAAACTGCACCGATGTTTTTGTTTTCATGTAATGTATATAGGGCCAAAAGGGCATTAAAAAATAAATAATAATAATAATAAAAGTATGACATTTTATTTACAAAATAAATTAAATATAAGCAATTATATTAAAAAGGGCCCACCTTGGTTTGTTGAACCTTTAAAAAAATACCTCATTACTGTATACATTTCAAATAATTTTTGCTAATAAGTCGCTCTACCTATATGACAACATTAAGTTTGTATATTTATTAATTTCCAATACAAAATATATCATTCCTATAAAAGAATTAATGTATATAGTTTGTCGATAAGGTATGTATAACTCTATAATACTAGACAAATTTTATTAATACATAAAAATAATTCAGACTCAATATGAATATTAGCAATGACCAAAAATCTATAACACCTAAGTACCTAAATCAAAAACACTTTGTAAAAAAATAAGTAAAGCATTAGATAGGGATTATTTTAACAATTTTCGGTTTTTGTAATAAAACGTTATCATTTCTTACCTCACAGCAAGAAGCCTGTAAATTTTAAAAGACAACAGCAATTTTTCATTATTTTTAATGTAGAATAACAACAGTAAGATTGTAGTAAAAGTAAAACAATAATATAATAAAAAAATGTATTAAAAATAAGTGAAATAACATAATTTTATGTTTATTTATTAGAAATTAGAAAAGCGAAATAAAACTTGTTTAGTGGGCTGATTTTCTATATTTTAGTTTTTAAATGGGAATGGAACTGTTGACGTGACTTGTTTATGTTATGCTTGGCTTTCAATACTGATACTTCAAATTAAGTAAGTTTTTTTCACTAGCACATATTTATATGAGATACCACTCTTTTTTGAAAAATGTTTTGAATCAGATCACGTTTTCTTTTAAAGCGGGACATTCTTGCATTCTTTGGGGACAATGGAACACATAACTTGAAAGTGGGTTTGTCTTGCCTAAAGCGGGACTTATGATGTTAGGTATGACTCAAAAATAAAAGTTTACTTCAGGTTGATTTTCATTTTTATCTCTTCCTCCTTTTTCGAATCAGTTAGTTTTGAACTGGTTTGAGACACATGCCTCAAGTTCTGGGCTGGAGTCCAGTTTAAATGATTACTAACTTTGAAGGAATTCTGTTTCCCTAAAAATAAGAAAGTCATACTTGATGTCTCTATTATTAAACACTTTTATGTATCCTTCATATATGTAAAAAGATCACTTTTTGATATGTATGTTATTAGTATCATGAGTTCCTTTAATTTATTGGTGCAGACCAGACAGTTGATTAAACACAATAAATAGCATTCTCATTCTGCTCTTCAAAGTATGATCTAGTTACAGTATGTTTTTATTTGTGTGTCAAAAAAATGTATTTTACCTTTAATAAAATGACTATTACAATTTCTTTGATTAGTCTAAGTATGTAGAATTCAAGATCCATAGAGGCAATAAAAACATCATGACTTTACAACCCAAAATAATACAAGTTGTAGGTTTTTCGCCGTAAAATTGTCAAAACCACTTTCAGAAGGGTACTTATATAAACTCTAATTCACTGTACAAATCAATTCAACTCAATTTTTTTAAAAAAATACTAAAGTAAACAATTCACATAACCTTCTTTGTGCCAACCAAATGTCATTCCATTTTTTGACAGATTTGAGGGTGAGAAAACAAATCGTAAACAAAAATGATCGTTCAGCGTCATTCCAACCGCTTATGAAACATGTTTCTTTGCTTTTAAAACATGTTTGACGACGATGAACACGGCCATTATTAATTGTGCTTTGAGTGAGAGTGTTGCAATCGCATTAGGTTTTGTACAGATGAATTAAAAATGAGAGAATTTGCTGAAGCTGGTGCAATAAATTAGATTTAAAAGAATATCTTAAATTCTAGAAATGTGCTTCAGTTTCATTATAAAAAGCCTTTGTCTTGTCTTATGCAGGTATAAAAATGCTGTTAACCGTTCCTGAATCTTGTTTACAAAATGTGCAAAACGAAATTGTGCATAATGTCTAAGTAGGTATTACCGGTGTTAAGGACGTTAAGGTTATTTCAGGTACTATCCCATTTGAAGGGTACAGGGCAAAAACCAACGGAGTCCACCTGAAACATGGGAATAACCAACACAGTCCACAAAATATTCAAATGTGTAGTTTTTCCCACTATCGAGAAGCCTTAGATTAAAGAGACCGAAGATGTAACATTGCACACTGCGCATGTTATCTATTTTAACCCCAAGTAACCCACCAATTGTTTGCACGACGCCACCCGAATTGCTCCGATTTTTCCATTCAACGCTCACGTCCGCCTGAGTTCAATAACCATTGACACCTGTTTTTTGATTTATTTGATGGTGTTTTAGCAAATTAAAGTATTCTAGTTATTCAATTTCAAAATGCCACGATGTATCTTATAATACAAGTACCAATGTTATAAAAGATAAAAAATATATTCGTTTTCAGCGGTAAATATTGACAGTTTTGATATAAAGCGCCATAATCCTTTGGGCTGAACACTTCAGATCCGCATTAAGGGGTTTCAATAAATATTAAGCATCAAATCTATATATTACAGAAAACAGATTTCATATTACATAAATTTACAAAAGGGTAAAATTTTGAACATTTAATTTAAATAAGTAAATAGACATTGTTGCTAACGAAATTTTGTATTTAAAAAGTAGTTTTATAAGATTATTTACTAAAGGTGGTTTTTAGCCCTTTTTGGTAGATAAATAAGAAGTAAAGAAGCATTTTTATAAGAATATTAGATGAAACACAGGATGACCTACTTAAAATTTCAAGGTTCATTTTATTTGCGGTCAAATCGACAAAGTAACATTTAAATCTTAAGTGTTAAAACAAAGTAAAACGCACAATATGATCTAGTATAAGCAAAAAATACTAAAGTTAGGGGAGTTGTTAATAAAATGTTACATTATAAACCCCTAAACAACTCGAACAAAATTTTCGTTTACTAAAAAAATCCAAATTCTAGCAATATTTATTATACAATCGAATGCGGTTTTAAAGATAACGGGATCAAAAAACCCGAATCTCTAAATTTTTGAGCTAAATGCTCGGATAAAAGCAAGCGACCGATAGGGGTTACAAAAATAATCGATTTATCGACTATTTTGATATTTTTTTATGAAAATCGATTTATGCGTTATTTTTAATAAATTATTTTTCGTTTTTTTAAGATAATGTAATAATCGATTTTTTTTGGAAACATCGATTTATCGTTTAATCGGTTTTTTAATTAATCGATTTTTTCGATTAATCGATTATTTTTGATTTTTCAAAGGAATTATATGAAAATAATCGATTGATCGAATATAATCGGTAATTTTATATAATTCGGTTATTTTTTTAGAATTATCGATGTATCGGTTAATCAGCTTTAATAATCAATTTTAAAGGAAATATGAAAAAAAAAAAAAAGGAATATTAGAAAATAATCGATAATTCGGTTATTTTTTTGGAAATCGATTTATCGTAGAATCGGCTTCTTAATTAATTGGTTATTTTCGATTAAGCGTATATTTGGGAATAATCGATTATTTTCGGTATTTTAAAGATAATCGAATTATCGATTTTAAACGAAAAACAATAAAAATAGATTATTGATAATAATCGATTGAACGAAAATAATCGATAATTCGTTTTTTTTTAATCGATTTATCAGTTATTCGACTTTTTCATTAATCGATTATTTTTTATTAATCGATTATTTTCGATTTTTCAAAGATTATCGAATAATCTGTTTCAATGGACGAAAAAAAATGGATTATTTGAAAATAATCGACTATTTAAAATAAACGATAATTCTTTTATTATTTTTTGTGAACACTGATTTATCGGTTAATTGGTTTTTTAATTAATCGATTTTTTATCTTTCAAAGATAATCAAGTAGTCGAAATACGACGAAAAAATAGATTGTTTGAAAAAAATCGATTGATCGAAAATAATCGACTATTTTCAATGATCGATAATTTATTTCGATAATCACCCACCCCTAGCGACCAAATTACTTTTAATAGGTATAAATTTTAAAATGTTATCTGGTTTCAGATATATGAATTTCTAGAGTTTTATGTGACTTATCCTCTATTTTAATATTCCTAATGAAAGAAGCTTTAATATACCTTTTTCTGAGGCTACAATACAAAACAGCATTTTTTTCATTTTGACGAATTTTAAATATTATGTAATAGCCGTAGAAAAAATATAATGTTCAACTCACAAGGTTTGATTTGCACATGCTTTTTTTATAATACTCATAGACAATGAGTACCATTTCTTGCTCTATTAACCATATTCTATTTCAACATATTGCTGTAGTCTCTTGCAGAAAAGTCCGTAGTAAATAAACGATAACGAAATATTCTATAAAAGGTCTTCTCTTTACAAAAAATGTCGTGGCATCTGTTTAATATTAAAAAATACGTTAATTTTATTTTATAATACAAAATTCCATTAAACATCTTTTAAATAAATCTAATAGTTCATTATAATGCTAATAAACAAAGTCCGGTCCCTGTCACAGAGTTCGGGTCTCTGCCCAGTTCCCCCACTCCGTTAACCTTTCTTTAGAAATTGGCAACATTTGCGCCGGTTAAACACCGGTGTATGTTATATCTCTGGTCTCTTTTATCTAAAAGCGAGAAGCCAAAATTCTGCATTATCTAGTCGGCTATGTTTCAGCCTTTAGCAGCTGTGTTTACTTAGCTGTTGTTTCGACACGTTAAGTGAAGCAAGTAAGATTGTTTATGGATTGTTTATAATGTTGGACAGTGACGAAAATATAAGTGTTAATATAGAAAAGTCAATGAAAAATCGTAAAAAATATGGCCGCCTTAGAGATGTTGCTAAGAAGCTAAGGGCATCGACGTTTGAAACTGGAAAAAGATACCAATGCAAGCGGTATAGGTGCTTTGAGAATATTTTTGTCGCCGAACAAAGTGAGTTAATAAGACAATTTAATAATATCGGACGTGAGAATAGTCATGATGTCCAAAATAGTTACTTATTTGGCCAAGGCAAAATGAAGAAGCTGCTAGATTAAATGAAAGCTCCTACAATCACTTTTTGGAATTAAAGCCTTTCGATTACATACAATCAAAACATCTTTAAGAACAACTGGTGAGCCGCCGATTGATGGATGGGGAAAGCGCATACCAATTAATAGACCTCATAAGATGTCTCAACAAACCCGTGATTTGTCATTGTAGTTTTTGGCTACTTAAAGGGACGTAAAGCGCACTACAGCTTGAAGGACTCTCAGGGCCGCCGAGAGCCAGACCGGGCCCCAGGACAATTCTCCAGATCGGGCCCCGCGATAATCCTATGCTTGCTTTTTAAAAAAAAAAAAAAAAGGTCTTCGAGCCAAAGTGTCTCCTCCTCTTCCTCCTCTACTTGAATATCTCTAAAAAAACACAGGTTCTCTCGACAAAGAACTTCCCCCCTCTTCTATCGAACATCTAAAAGTAACAAAGAGTAACAAACACCGCTGTCGGGCCCCCATTTGAGTCCGGGCCCCGGAAATTAGTCCCGGCTAACCCCCCTCTAGTTGGCCCTGGGTATACTTCCTGGAAGATATGAATGTTAAAAAGCTTCTTGCATTATTTTTGACTAAACAGCCCCATACTGAGATGTGTTATGAAACATTCAGACAAATCTTTGTGTCAGAGTTCAACATCGCATTCGGTTGTCCACGAACCGAAACGTGCTGTTGGTGTGATGAGCAGAAAGCCAAAATTAATGAGCTGGATAGGAAAATTTCCGCTGAAAAAAGTGATGACAAAAAGGTAAAGTTAGACGAGGAAGGTAGGAAGCTAGAAACTGAGAAGACACTTCATTTGAAGAGAGCAGATTGGTTCTATGAATTGAAAAGGCCTGCAAAAAATGAAGCTAGAAAATCGTCAACTGTAGAGGCTATCGCTATAGATTTTGGAAAAAATCTCCCTACTCCGAATATAACTTCTGCTGAGGTGTACTTCAGAAGACAGCTGTCATTCTATATTTTCAATGTGCATATTTTGTCAACTGGTGCTTCAGTAATGTACACCTACGACCAAACCATCGCAAAGAAAGGGTCAGATGATGTTGCCTCAATGCTCTATCATTTTTTCAATACCTACCTGGATCCTGCTGTTAAGAAACTTTATGTCTTCTCCGATTTGTGCCTGGGACAAAACAAAAACCACACCATCATCCAGTTCTTCCACTATGTAAATGCTGATCTAAAAAGATTTGACACTGTGACAATCACTTTCCCAGTGCGCGGCCATTCCTTCATGGAGCCCAACAAAAACATGGGGTTGATCCCCAAAAGTGCTAAGGTTGAAACTCCAGATGGCTGGAGAGAGGTTATAGAAGCCGTCCGAACCAAGCCGTATTCGTTTGTTGTGGTATCATGTGAACAAGTTACGTTTAATGGGGTAATTTTTTGTCCTCCAAGTTGTATAAGAAAAAGTTATCTTTTCCTATTAGGCAACTAAAACAGTTAATGTTCATTCAAACAAAAAGCAAAACCGTTAACCATAGGGAAACATATAACGGAAGTTACATGTCATCATTGATCAACGGAAGAACCAGAAGAGAAAATCAAACGTACCAGATCTTCATCAAGAACCCAACCAGCTCTACCATAGCCCTATACCTCTGCCCAAAGAAAAGTGTGCTGATCTAAAAGTTCTAATGAAACTGTGAAGAAGAAGGATCTAAAGAGTACTACAGCCAACTTCTCTCTGCTAACCTGCCTGTAACCAGAATCAGAAGATGTGCCTGATGATCAAAGTAATTTTTAGAGATCAGATTATTTCAGTCTTTAGTTTACGGATTGTTTTGTTCTTTATCATGTAGAAATGCCTATAATAGCGAAACAAAGAATTTAAAAAAGTATAATTTTTTTCTGATCAACTCAGTCAACATTTTGTTTAAATAAAAAATAACTAACTACAAAATAAAAATACAATCATAACATTACTTTAGCTATTAAAAAAAAGTACATATCGAACTAAATATAAAAAAATATTTGTCTGGAAAAACTTCAAAAGCGTCGGATTTCTATCGTTTTAAATTTTTTTTCTCCTGGAAATTATCAATTTTGGACTCTGTTGGTTTTTGCCCTGTACCCTTCATTTGTAAGTGACCGTCAGGAATTTATCACTGGGCCTACTTTAAGAAAACTGACGCCCGGGTAGCATATTTGTAAGTAGCAGACGCAACATAAAATCGTGAAATGGCGAACTGCAATTTGTATGTAACAGACTTAGTACAACCAAAACTGCTAACACGTCTTCTACATACGCGTGATTGATTATTATAGCGCAAAACAAAGCACTGCTCTATTTGTCAATTCGTATTTTGTGTTCGTTCGTGCCAATTTAACCAAACACGTTTTTATTTATATCTGTCTAAAGAAAATAATATGAATGAAATAAGTGAGATTTGGTTTCCGAAGCTGTATGATTGGAAGGTAATTAATAAATCCACCTACAAATTAAGAATTAAAACAAAAGAAGATGTAGAGGTATGTAAACAAAATTTCTGAGTTATGTTTTTGGGCGCTTAACGCTCTATGTATAAAAGCCAAAAGCCTGCCGAGGACTCTTTTTGGTAACGTTTTTTTGAGGAGCATGGAGATTATTTTATATTTTTTCGTGTATTAAAGGTGTGTTCCTTGGGTTTTAAACTGTAATTTATATTATTTTTTTGGTTGATAAGTATATTTATATCTAAAAGCGTATAGTGAAAGGTTTAGCCATAAGGGCAGCGATGACTTAAAAATTCATCAGACTCGTACAAAGTAATAATTATTGATAGACACATCATTAATTAAACTGAGAACAGATATTGATTTATCACAAAAAATTCGATGTTGCTATGTAAAATATGCAGGGTTATCGTTCTAAAACCTGAGATTGGCTACTGCATTACTGCATTCAAATATAAAGGCGTTTCTTCAAAAAATAGGACTTCTACCATAGCAACTCGCCGCAAAGGAAATAAAATTCCTATTCAACCTACGTCAGTAGCAAGAAGCAAAATGGAAGGAAAAAATATCTTTTCTGAAAGAAAATCTTTTAGACACAGTGGAAAAAAAAGCAGCACATTCATTAAAAATGTGTGTAGAAAAAAACGTAGGGCTTGGTGATAATAAATTCCAAAAATAAGGTTTTTCTGTTTTTTTTTTTAATTTGTTGTTAGTAGTAATATTAATAAATTAGCCATTAAGTTTTTTAAGATCTCACTACCATCATAAATAATTTACTAAGAGATGTAAATAAATTAGTAAATTTTACTAAGCATCCTTGTGTCTTTCTTATTCTTTTTAATCGGTTAGGTATCTGAAGGCATGATTTTTGATTTAATCGTTGTGTATGTAACAGACGCGTTACTAGTTTTAGTTGGAATACGTCTGCTACATACGAATTACTCTTCGGCAATTTCCGAATGTTAATAGATTGTATTCTGCGTCCGTTACATACAAATATGCGCCCGGGTAACCCTTATTCTAAATAACAGCCTGGCATCATCCACGATTTCCATACAAGTAAAATAAGAAGACGTGTCATACAATGATACTCTAAAATGTTGAAAGCAATGTTTTGTGTAAGAAAAAAAAATACAGCAAAATATGTATATTTCAAATAAGTCAGTAAAAATACAAATTCATAATCAATCTTAATCAAAAAGGCAGTGTGTGATGTTAGATAAAGGTATCTATTATATTTAAATTTATTATAATATAAAAATAGTTAACATTAATTGAGCGTTTTAATATTTTGTAAAATTGAGCCTTCATTATAGTATAATATACAGAGGTGGGCCACTGGTAATGCCTAGGTTTATAGAACCATAACTAATTCGCTTTCCTGAAGAATCCTGTATGATTGACATTATTTTTAAATTGCTGCTTTTTCTGATATACAGAGTGGCCCAAAAATTTGGAAACGGCCAATTATCTCGTAAATTACTGGTCGTAATTGTACAAAATTTAGGGTACACCTATTTTGGGATTCGGTGATTCCAGATTTGATATTTGCAAAGTTGCCAGATTTGCCGTTTCTCTTAAATTATTAGTCACTTTGGTTTTTCAAATTCATCACCCTGTATGTTCAGTCATTATTGGAATCTCCTTATTCAATGTAACACTTATGATTTTATGTAGTCGGGAAGGTCTTAAATAAATAAAATAAGTCTGGCAACGCCTAATTGTATTAATACATTTTTTAATGCAAACTATTTTCAACTACATTAAAACGTCACAATTGAAAGATTATAACATTTTTAACATAATGGTTACTTTATCAAGTGTTCAAAAAATGCTCCATTTGTGAGTTACATATGGTTGAACTCGTATTGAATAGGAGATTTTAATAATGACTGAATATGCAGGGTGATACATTTGAAAAACCAAAGTGACTAATAATATAAGAGAAACGCAAATCTGGCAACATTGCAAATATCAAATCAGGAATCTCCGTATCCCAAAATAGGTGTACTCCAAATTTTGTACAATTAGGATTAGCAATTCACGAGATAATTGGCCGTTTCCAGACTTTTGGGCCACTCCGTACATTTCGCTGTGAAACAGATTAAAAAGAAACAATTAAGGTTGGCTCTACAGGCCGAGGCGTTACCGGTAGCCCACTCTGTATAAAGTGGAATAAGATATATTAAAAAGTAATCAGACTATTTAAAAATGAGTCAGTACGTGAGTCTAATGCTTATTATAGACAAAAAAAAAAAGACTTCATCCTGACACATTAATATTAAGTGAGATTCAATATTTTAATATTAGATACAAAATATAAAACAAACATGCTATAATTATCAAGTTTAAAAAATGTCAAAATTAATGTAAGTACAATATGGACATGTAAATTTTAAGGGGGTTCTCAGATAATGAATAGAAACTCCAAAACTTTGTACTCATTAAAATGATTTTTTATTCGATTTCAAAAATTAAAAAACCAGTTAAAAGGATAAATAAAAGTACACAAATTGATGTTTTTTGATTTTTGAAATACGAATTTCTGCAACTTGCATATTTTTAAAATAATCGACAATCTTTAATTTTTGTTTTAAAAATAAGTACAACAGAACAAGTGAGAAGAGGGCCCAGGAGAAATAGATACACATTGGCAAAAGTATATATTGGAGGTGATAACTCACTTAAGTATTTCGATCTGTCTCTGGTTATTCTATTTATTCTCCTACACATCTCGCGGGTCATTTCTTGCTTGTATTGTACAATTAGAAGTAATCAAAAATTATTTGAAGGCGTACTAGGCAATACCCTTAAAGGAGTACTTCTAGTAGTCCCCTTAGGAGTAGTACAAAACCTTTTTGGAGTTCCTTTGACTGGCAGTGCCCTCTTAATGTGAGGCAGTGGAGTAGAAAATTGCTTTCCCATCAAATTATTTTCTTTGTTCTCTTCTTTGACTTCGAAAAACTGACGACCTTCAAAATTATTATATTTCTGCTTTAGGTAGGTTTTTTTAGGAGTGATATTCCCGCTACGTCTCAAAACGCGACGTTCCCTCCTTAAAGATGAATTTCTTGGAAAATTTTTGTCAGAAATATTTATTGATGAAGGTGAGCCTATGATCATACCCAAATTACTACAATCTGTGCTATAATTGTTTACTGTATCTCCGGTAGAATTGAAAGTAATATTGGTGTTGCTGGTAAATGAAGGGGTACCAAATACGTTAGCATTTATACAAATATTGTTGCTGACAGGAGACGAGACACTTCGTGTTAATTTTGTGCCTTTTAATTCTTTAGAAATATGCTGCAGAGAATTGATTCTAACCAATTCACGAGACCTTCTCCTTATATTACCTATTTTTCTAGCACTCGGAGATCGGATAATTTTTTGATCTGAATTTCTGATCTTCAAATCTTTGCTTAATTTTCTCGCCAGTTGATCAGTGCCTAAAAAATAAATATTGAATATAATTATTTGTTCTCCAACTACATGAATAAGACGTCATCATTTCTATTAGATACACCCTATACACATACATATATGTTTCATGTTTCTTAGAAAACAAAAAGAAACAAAGAATGCTGTCTCTTAAAACGGAAACTACTGATAAAGCATAAATGCATATTCTCCAATATAGAAATATTAATGAGTTAGTCATAATACTGTAGCGATATAATAAATAATAAAGCCCTTTGCTAGTATTTAAATTTATATTGTTTTATTTGTTTTAGTTTTTGATGAATTAATGATCGAGCTTTTTACAGCTGGAGGAAATTTAACAGAAATAGCCCACCTCCTTCTCACCCTACCAACATCCTATGATGGTATAGTAACTGCTATTCATACTTTAACAGATGATAATTTGAGTCTTGCATTTACAAAAACTAAATTACTCGACTACGAAACAAAGTTGTAAAACAATAGTAGTGATACCAGTAGTAAAGTGTTACAAGTAGAGAAGCATCAAACTAAAAAGTTCTTTATTCCAAATAAATATAAACATAATAACCAAAGAGCAAAATTTTCCAACTAAACAACAAACATAAATTATCCATATCAAGGAAATAGAAAATCACAAGGACGGTTTTATTCTAATATAAAGTGTAGACATTGTGGACGCAAAAACCATACAATAAGACGATATAAAAAATAAATATTGCACTTGGCTAAATTAATTCAAGAATCTAAATGGTTGTCTGTCAGGTATGTACCTATATCATGAAGACTTAATTCAATATTTACCGATATCAGTACCTAGAATGTAAACTGAACTATGTCCTACTATTTATAGAGACATGTTGGAGATATATGACACTAAATCATATAAAAATTGTTATCAGAACATAGTAATATGTTACTCTACTAAAAAGTTGACTAGAATGACTACAATTTACCTCCGATGCACTGATTACCCATTAAATAATTTTCAAAACTTTGACTTTATCATTTTTTTATTGTACCTATTTTTTTAGTCTATGTTATTGTTTTAGCCTTTATTATACAGGGTGTTTATTAATTGAGTGCCCATACTTAAGGGTGTGAATCCTTGGGTGATTTTAAGAAGAAAAGTTAATATCAACATATTTCGTAAATCTCTTAATTTTTGAGCTACAGGGTGTTACAGTTTTAAGAAAAAAATATTTTTTTTTTCATAATTTTCTTATCACTGCAGATATTTCTATGAAATTTTGTAAACACCTTTTAATCATTAAGGAGCATTTTTTGACGTATAAGATTTTTTTAAATTTTTACCAGTGACTTCCGTACGGGGTTTGAACTGAATATTTTTGAAGAAAAAAATGGTACGCCACTGTTTTTTCTAAAATCCAAAATTATTTTTGAAATATTCATTTATTTTTGAGCAAATTTGGCCCATAGACTTGCTTTCGTACGATGCACTGTGTTAGAGTAAAAAAATAAAAACCAAAATTTTTTTTTTCTTAAACTGCTTTTGATTTTTTGTTGAAATTTGGTAGGCACCCACCATGCGTGAAAACACTTATTTTGGGGCAAAAATTAATTTTCTACTTCCACCCGTGACGGCCACGTAGGCATCATATTGAATGTTTGGATAGAAAAAAAAAACGTACACCTCTGATTTTTTTAAATTCTATGTATTTTAAAAATCGGGATTTATTTATAGTAAAATGAAAATTCAAAATCTTGAATCTAAAACGAAATTACAAGAGAATACAAACAAAATAAAGAACCCAAATTATTTACAGTAATTGTTGGAAGTGTCCTCCACCCACACGTATGCAAGCATCTACTCTTCTTCGCATAGACTGACGCACATTTTCAAATATTCCTGGGGTGTTTCTTATGGTTTGGCAACGGACTGTTATACGATTTCGTAACTCTTCTTCGGTTTGAATCGGCACTGCGTACACTAAGCTTTTCAGATGCCCCCAGAAAAAGAAGTCTAAACTATTAAGGTCGGGAGATCTAGGCAGCCATGACTGCGTTCCTCCGCGACCTATCCACCGATTGCGATAGGTGTGCTTTAAAAATTCACGCACTCGTAAGCTAAAATGTAGAGGCGCACCATCGTGCATTAGCCACATCTGGTTTCTTAATAAAAGAGGAAGGTCTTCAAGCATTGGCGGCAGATCATCTTCAAGAAAGTGTAAATATGATTGTCCGTCAAGTCTTCTTGGGAGAAAAAATGGGCCTATCAAATAATCATCAATAATGCCAGCCCAAACATTTAATGAGAACTGTTCTTGATGATTTGACTCAACAATTGCATAAGGGTTTTCATCCGCCCATAAATGATTATTATGGAAATTTATTATTGAGTTTCGAGAAAAATTAGCTTCATCGGTAAAAAGAATGTGCCTGTCAAATAATGGATTTTCCAGCAGGTTTTGAAGAAACCACTCACAGAAATTATTGCGCAACGGGAAATCTTTAGGGAGTAATGCCTGGACTCTTTGAATGTGATATGGGTATAACAAATTTTCGATGAGAATTTTCCAAACAAGTACATGTGAAACATTAAATGTTGACGCGATTCTCCTCGTGCTAGTTTCGGGGTTCTCCTCAATTTCATGTAAAATTCCTTCTTCAAGTTCTGGTGTTCTTACTGTTTGACGGACTCCTTTAGCCCTGTGGTCTACTTTTAAAGTTCCGGTCTCGTGAAGACGTCTATGAATCCTAGAAAATGTTCTCGGATCGGGTAGTACGCGATTTGGATACCGCTCTTGGTATATCCGTCTGGCTTCGTATGCATTTCCGTCTGCAAGCCCATAACTAAAATGCATGTCAGCTAATTCACTGTTCGTAAAATTTACCATTTTTTTTCAGATTTTAACTCTTACTCTAATAATAATTATTTAATAATGTAAAATCAATGTCAACTTTATTGTCTTTATGAAAAGAAACGTCAAAAATGATGACGCTTTACCTAGCCTTCTAATGTTTATTTCATTTGCTTTAAGAGGGCAATAATGCGCTTACCATTTTTTTTTTCTATTCAAAACGTAGAAAATTAATTTTTGTCCCAAAAAAATGTTTCCACGCATGGTGGGTGCCTACCAGATTTCAACAAAATATCAAAAGCAGTAGGTATCAATGAATTTAAGGAAAAAACTTAACCAACCACTACAATGGTTTTTATTTTTTTACGCGAAAACGGTGCATTGTACGAAAGTAAGTCTTTGAACCAAGTTTGCTCCAAAATAAATGATGATTTCAAAAATAATTTTGGTTTTCAGAAAAAGCAGTGGCGTACCATTTTTTTCTTCAAAAATATTCAGTTCAAAACCCGTACGGACGTCACTGGTAAAAATTTAAAAAAATCTTATACGTCAAAAAATGCTCCTTAATTATTAAAACGTGTGTACAAAATTTCATAGAAATATCTGGAGTGATAAAAAATTATGATAAAAAAGTAATTTTTTTCTTAAAACTGTAACACCCTGTAGCTCAAAAATTAAGTGAGTTACGACATATGTTGATATTAACTTTTCTTCTTAAAATCACCTAAGGATTCACACTAGGGTGTATCATTTTTAAGCAACTTTTTGTTTTCAACTAAAAAACAGGCTAAAAACTTTCAAGAAGGTGAAAAAAGAAGCCTCTAAAAATTTGAGCTTTTAATATTATCATTTAGTGGTGCCTGTTCTTAACTTTCCATTTTCCATCTAAATAACATGGATTTTTTTTTCTTTCCTTATTTTTGTAGCTTGATATTTGAGCATTGTAAAAATAAACTGAAACATTATTTTAGTAGGAAATTGAACGCTCTACAAAAAGTTCTAATGTATTTTTTTCATAGAGTGAGCCGTTCTGAAGATATTCAAACTTAAAGTTGCAAATGTATGAAATTAGGACATTTATTTTATTAAACTGATGACTTTTTTATGTCCTAAAAATTATTTTCAAGAAAACATCATTATTTTCATATAGAAAGAAAATAACGACGCACAGAAGACAAAAATTCACCAGAAATATTTTTAAACCAAAATATGAGTGACTTTGTTTCAAAACAATCATTAAAACTTTTTGACAAATTTGATTTGCCGTACGACTTTCTGGATGCAAATGTCCTAATTTGGCCAGATAATGAAAGTTATCAAGATAATTTGGAGTTTTTCGAAAAATTAAAAGTTGAAAAGAGTGAAAAGCGCCAAATTTTGCCGATATATTGGCAATTATCTTGCCGATACGATACCGATAATCGGCAACAACTACCGATAATCGGCAACAACTGCCGATATACCGATATCAATATCGGTATCGTTCTATCCTTAGTAATCAAAGACATTACAACATAGAGACAAAATGTTTCATTCATAAATCTCATACAATTGCGTACTGTTGTTTTAAAATTGTTAGTGAGTGAAAGAGAGAAAGACAGATCTCTTAGGACCGGCTGGCAACGTTGTAAACAGTGTCCATAATATGAGTTTTAAACTTACCAGTATTGTCAGAGTAGTATGTTAAAAAAATACGTAAATAAGTAGGTATATTTTTTTTAGTAATTATGATGATTTTTTCATGTAGGTAAATTCAAGTACAAATAAATTCAAATACAAGAGAATTCAAGTTACCTTCCGATTTTAAATATTTATTGTTTTATAGTTTATTGGCATTTACTATATATTTGCCTGGTATGATGTTAACCAAAATTATTTAAAATTTTAAATTAACATTAAGTACGTAGAAATATCTAAATAAAACACTGTCCTAAAAATATATATATAATTTTTTAATTATTAATTACAAAAAACATGGTATGGCAAAAATATCGTAAAAAAAATGTAAAGATTTTTAAAATAACATTTTAAATACCTTAATTTTATTAAATAAAATTTCATTTCATTTTTTTATGCTTAGTTATTAGTGGTATTACTTACTGCAATGTTTTTTTTTTCCAGCAGGTGGTATTCCAAAAACAGTTGAATCAGAACTAAAAACCCATACATTAGATATACATATACATATATATATATATATATATATATATATATATATATATATATATATATATATATATATATATATATAGCGCCTTAGTATCTTCTTGAACCAATCGTCTATATTCGACAGTAATATCCTGAACCATCCAAACAAACCTGAGCCGTATATGTGGTTCAGGATGGGAGACCCTTATAAAACACTTTAAAATACCCTGTAGACTGCCTGGAATAAATTTGAAAATGGCTCAGATTTGGACGAAACTCCAATCTTTAGTTCCAACATTTTCCGCATTCTGGGATGGTGGCGCTCTAGTCGCCTCGATTTGTATATCTGTATAACAACAATCCTGAACCATTGCTTCTATGCAGCCGTAGCGGAATATTATTAGATTCTTTTAGCGGCTTACAATATTTGAACACGTTAATGACCAAATCGGTCCATGTGGACCGCTGTGAAAACATTGTACAAGTACAAGACCATGGCGGTCCTTAGGGATTGCCTTAAAAAGTTATGAACCTTTCGTAAAATAGTTCATGCCGCTTATTAGTAGATATTTTCATAGAAAATGGACCGCTTATCCTGTAGATTTTGTCATAAAAAATAGACTGCTTTGTCTATTAGATTGTTATTAAAAAAATATAAAATACCAAAACTAACCGAAATTATTATAATCTGCCAAAAAAGTGTACAATATGTCAAGTAAAATGCTTCTGCGTGAATGTGTTGAAACCCGTAGCGGAATTTAATACAATAGAAAATAATACATTGTGTAGTACTTATACATATACCCACTATTTTTACCGCTTATTGCTTATTTCAAAGACGAAATATGTCATCTAAATATATAAAATAGTTAGGCCTGACGGACTAGCTGATCTATCAACGCAGAGCCAAAACTGCCAAGTCTAGAAAGCTGAAATTTAAAACAGATTTATTTAATAACTTAAATATCCCCTAAGAAAATATTTTTGGAGACTTCAAATTTAAGAAGGGAAAACTTTTTATACTAGTAGGTAACTGGTTCTTTAAAGTCAAAAACAATAAAATTTGAATTACAATTTAATTAATAGCGACGTATTTCACGGTTTTGGGTTTTCACATTTTAAGAGCGAAACGGAAGAAAAGGAAAGTTTGAATAGAAGTATCGATTTTTTAGGTAGGAACTTAAAAATTGAAATTGGTACCACTCATCATAAATAAATAATGACGTGCATAGGGGTTTTTGTATTTTAAGGGGACAGTGTGGGGTGAAAGTTTGTATGGGAATATCGTAAAAATAATAATAAAAATAAATTAAAATAAACAAAAATAATTAAAAATAAATAAATAAATAAATGAAATTAAATTGAAATAAAAATAAATAAAAAGAAATACAAATAAATAAAAATAAATAAAAATAAAAAAATTATTAAAAATAAATAAAAATAAATAAAAATAAATAAAAATTAATAAAAATAAATAAAAATAAATAAAAATAAATAAAAATAAATAAAAATAAATAAAAATAAATAAAAATAAATAAAAATAAATAAAAATAAATAAAAATAAATAAAAATAAATAAAAATAAATAAAAATAAATAAAAATAAATAAAAATAAATAAAAATAAATAAAAATAAATAAAAATAAATAAAAATAAATAAAAATAAATAAAAATAAATAAAAATAAATAAAAATAAATAAAAATAAATAAAAATAAATAAAAATAAATAAAAATAAATAAAAATAAATAAAAATAAATAAAAATAAATAAAAATAAATAAAAATAAATAAAACTAAATAAAAATAAATAAAAATAAATAAAAATAAATAAAAATAAATAAAAATAAATAAAAATAAATAAAAATAAATAAAAATAAATAAAAATAAATATAAATAAATAAAAATAAATAAAAATAAATAAAAATAAATAAAAATAAATAAAAATAAATAAAAATAAATAAAAATAAATAAAAATAAATAAAAATAAATAAAAATAAATAAAAATAAATAAAAATAAATATAAATAAATAAAAATAAATAAAAATAAATAAAAATAAATAAAAATAAATAAAAATAAATAAAAATAAATAAAAATAAATAAAAATAAATAAAAATAAATAAAAATAAATAAAAATAAATAAAAATTAATAAAAATAAATAAAAATACAACAATAAATAAATTTAAATAAATTTAAATAAATTTAAATAAATTTAAATAAATTTAAATAAATTTAAATAAATTTAAATAAATTTAAATAAATTTAAATAAATTTAAATAAATTTAAATAAATTTAAATAAATTTAAATAAATTTAAATAAATTTAAATAAATTTAAATAAATTTAAATAAATTTAAATAAATTTAAATAAATTTAAATAAATTTAAATAAATTTAAATAAATTTAAATAAATTTAAATAAATTTAAATAAATTTAAATAAATTTAAATAAATTTAAATAAATTTAAATAAATTTAAATAAATTTAAATAAATTTAAATAAATTTAAATAAATTTAAATAAATTTAAATAAATTTAAATAAATTTAAATAAATTTAAATAAATTTAAATAAATTTAAATAAATTTAAATAAATTTAAATAAATTTAAATAAATTTAAATAAATTTAAATAAATTTAAATAAATTTAAATAAATTTAAATAAATTTAAATAAATTTAAATAAATTTAAATAAATTTAAATAAATTTAAATAAATTTAAATAAATTTAAATAAATTTAAATAAATTTAAATAAATTTAAATAAATTTAAATAAATTTAAATAAATATAAATAAATTTAAATAAATTTAAATAAATTTAAATAAATTTAAATAAATTTAAATAAATTTAAATAAATTTAAATAAATTTAAATAAATTTAAATAAATTTAAATAAATTTAAATAAATTTAAATAAATTTAAATAAATTTAAATAAATTTAAATAAATTTAAATAAATTTAAATAAATTTAAATAAATTTAAATAAATTTAAATAAATTTAAATAAATTTAAATAAATTTAAATAAATTTAAATAAATTTAAATAAATTTAAATAAATTTAAATAAATTTAAATAAATTTAAATAAATTTAAATAAATTTAAATAAATTTAAATAAATTTAAATAAATTTAAATAAATTTAAATAAATTTAAATAAATTTAAATAAATTTAAATAAATTTAAATAAATTTAAATAAATTTAAATAAATTTAAATAAATTTAAATAAATTTAAATAAATTTAAATAAATTTAAATAAATTTAAATAAATTTAAATAAATTTAAATAAATTTAAATAAATTTAAATAAATTTAAATAAATTTAAATAAATTTAAATAAATTTAAATAAATTTAAATAAATTTAAATAAATTTAAATAAACTTAAATAAATTTAAATAAATTTAAATAAATTTAAATAAATTTAAATAAATTTAAATAAATTTAAATAAATTTAAATAAATTTAAATAAATTTAAATAAATTTAAATAAATTTAAATAAATTTAAATAAATTTAAGTAAATTTAAATAAATTTAAATAAATTTAAATAAATTTAAATAAATTTAAATAAATTTAAATAAATTTAAATAAATTTAAATAAATTTAAATAAATTTAAATAAATTTAAATAAATTTAAATAAATTTAAATAAATTTAAATAAATTTAAATAAATTTAAATAAATTTAAATAAATTTAAATAAATTTAAATAAATTTAAATAAATTTAAATAAATTTAAATAAATTTAAATAAATTTAAATAAATTTAAATAAATTTAAATAAATTTAAATAAATTTAAATAAATTTATATAAATTTAAATAAATTTAAATAAATTTAAATAAATTTAAATAAATTTAAATAAATTTAAATAAATTTAAATAAATTTAAATAAATTTAAATAAATTTAAATAAATTTAAATAAATTTAAATAAATTTAAATAAATTTAAAAAAATTTAAATAAATTTAAATTTAAATAAATTTAAATTTAAATAAATTTAAATAAATTTAAATTTAAATAAATTTAAATAAATTTAAATTTAAATAAATTTAAATTTAAATAAATTTAAATTTAAATAAATTTAAATTTAAATAAATTCAAATACATTGGAATAAATTCATATAAATTAAAAAAAAATAAAATAAATGAAAATAATTTAAAATAAATTTAAATTGAATACAAAATATGTTCTTCGTAACTTATTTTGAATAAAAATTTAACTTATTATAAATTAGATTACATTTACCCCTTTCAACCTACTATTTTCTATTTATGTCAAAACAGACCCTTAAATTATATATTCGTTTTTTATTAAACATCACCTCAAAAGCTAATCTAGAAAAACCAGAAACAGTCCATATCTCATAAAAATGTTCAAGATTGGATTGTTCAATTTTGAAAATTATAAAATAATTTTAAATGCCTCTGAAATCTTTACGAAAATAAATTAAAATACTTCTTAAATACTACTTAAATTGAAATTAGAAATATAAATACGTTAAAATGAGTTTTACATGAAGATGTATTATCTGAATATGAAATGTTGGCAGTCAACGTGTTAAAATATCCTGTGGACCATAATTGCTTTTTAGTTGTAGTAAATGGTTCAAGGTAGCACAAGACGTTTGGTTCAGAAATGTGTTTTTTATTTTGTCTTAATTATATAAATGGTTCAAGATAGCATAAGACGTTTGGTTCAGGAATGTGTTATTTATTTTGTCTAAATTATATAAATGGCTCAAGATAGTACAAGACGTTTGGTTCAAGATTGTGTTATTTATTTTGTATAAACTTTTTTGCTAAAAATTGTTTTTTTGTTGTATATTTTGCAAAATTAGGAAAGTTTTATAAGAACTAACATATATATGCGGACAAATAGACGAAAACTCATTGTTTTCCTGGTGGAGCAGTTTTGTATCAAACTACAATTGGCTCAGCAAGGATATAAAGATGTATATATATATATATATATATATATATATATATATATATATATATATATATATATATATATATATATATATATATATATATATATAGGTAATAAATAATGTTTAGAGGTAAACAAAAAATTAATATTTTGTATTTTTACATGTTGGATAAGTCATCCAAAAATAGAAAGCCCTCACACGGTCTGGGGTTTGCATCTTTTCTGATATATTTAGCACCATTTGCACGTACCAAAACATCTTTAGGAAAAAAGTGTTCTGAACACAACTCTGCGATTTTACGAAGGAGCTGATTTTCAGGGATCCCTACTAGAGAAAACCAAAGTTTTCTTTTCTCAGGATCTTGTTGTTACCTTCTTTTTAGATTTCTTCGATGTAACTTGGAAAACTTGTCAGTCTCTGGTACTTAAAGTTATCTGTATGAGTTCTGGCAAATAAAAGAAAGTGAGAAAATTTAATACATTTAATAAAAAAAAATAAAAGATTTAAGTTTTACATAGGTATACAAATTAAATAGTTAATTAGTGATTAAATAACAGAAAATAAAATTTAATGAATGAATGAATGAATAAATTAAATGTACTGTTGGATACTTCGATAAATATTATTAATTGTGACCATGTGGCATTCTAGTACGGTAGGTGTTGGGAATATCTAGCAGCAATAAACGGATTTGTAGTAATGATTTATTAATTTGTAAATACACAAGTGAATCAATGTACTCAAATTTCTAAAATAACATAAATAAAAATATAGAACTAACAAATTCTCTATTACTTACTGTTCCACTGTGCTGAATATTCCTTTATGTTAATCTGACAATTATTTAATTATTTTTTATTAAGACGGTCTTAATAAGACCTAGTTTTTGGAAAAGTAACATAAACAAATTTTTTCCATAAAATCTTAGAAACAAAACAAGATAAAAAAATTCAGGATGTTAAAATAAGAATTTTAAAATATGTTAAACATTATTCGTAACAGTAGATACGGTACTTCCCTTTTGTATGTACGACTTTAGGTATTTGGGGCTTCTTGTTTCTTAAAGCTAGGAGCAACTAGGAGCTTCTTGGAGGAGCTTGGAGCTTCTTAAAGCTTATTGGATGAGCTTAATTTTAATGGAACTTCTTCTTGAAGGGTCTTAAGTTTCATAGAAGAGCTTGAAGGATCTTAAGCTTCATAGAAGTGACTCTTCTTGGAGGCACTACTTGGAGGACCTTCTTGGAGCCACTGACAGTTATCCCAACGTCAACCCACGATAGACACATAAATAATTAAAGATAATTACTAGCACCTCATTTTAATATATTTATCAGCACAGCTAGCACTTTGAATTCTAACACCAAAAAGAAATAATAATTCTCAACGAATGGGGTTTTATAAGGACTGGTTGCTCAAGGAACCGCTATGGGCTGTGCGCCGAACAGCAGATCATGCGCGAACGATGCTTTGTAAAAATCGATAATGGTACGGCAAGCAGTGGTCATATGTTGTGTTACGAGGGGTTATGGAGAAGTTGTTGTTAAAAATAAATTTGAAATTAATTTTACGTAACATTGCCGAAACCTAAATAGAATATTAAAAAATATGTATAGGTGCCTAATAGGTAAATAATTTTAAAGGGTATTCTACATTTTACGTTAAATTTTCTTTGCCACTATTCAATAATTATTTGTTGGTATAAGAATAATTTACTAATTTATAAAAGGAGTATCACTTTAAAAACTGTTTTAAGACTCTTTTAGACTACACAAGTTTTTGATACAATTTCTTGTACAATTTAAATTGTATATTATCAAACCTGCAGTAAATTGAAAAATTAGATTGGATAATCATTTTTCAAACAATTTACTACGTGATCCTATACAAGTTAAATTCTATAAGAAAGTGTATCAAATCTTGTACAAGAAATTGTATAGTCAAAACAGTCTTAAGACGGGTGCCCTACTCCACTGGTTCAAATGAAAACAACACATCTTAACCTAAAAATACTTACTGATGAAAGGATAAATTTCGATTTAAATGATCTACCTTATTAAACACTACACATGTATGTACCATAATTCTTTATATTTCTCACAAAAGTTTACAAAAATAGTATTTTATAAATGAATAAATCAATAACAGACACACAGAAACTGTCAGAAACACAAAATAGCTGTTAGACCCGATTGGCAACATTGCGGCTGGTTACGGTAACAACACTTCATTCATAAAAATAGGTACTAGTTTTAAATTCGTAAAATAAGATATTTAGCGTTGCCGTATTTACGTAGTTCTTTGCAATCCTAATATTTTGTTTAGATTAATATTGATTTTTAATAAAAAATTTATCTTATATTAAAACTTTAAAGAATAATTTGATTAAAACATATTTTTATCTAGATAATAATATAAAATTAGTTATATAGGATACATCAAATTTTATTTTTCGAAAGTAATTTCTCCAAATAATTTTTACAGACTGATAAAACCGGTAAAGACGCAATAAACGAGAATCTGGTAGGAATAATGATTTGCCATAAAAATGTAAACAATTTGGTCTCTTAGTTGTAATGTCTTTGTTAGTAATAGTTCACCAAACCTAAAAAAGATTTAAGTTCAGTAACGTTCCAAGAGGGGGGGAGGGAGGAGCAATTTTTTCAGATGTATGTAACCCTTCATGATCAATAACAAAACCTAAAAATCCAATCGTAATGTGGAAAAAAGAACATTTTTCTACCAGGTCTTCAACAATACCCGAAACCCACGTGATCTGATAACCATCAAAAACCCATCGAAAGGGCCTGATTTGACATAAAAGGAACTATCCTGAACTGTCAGAAATGTCACTGGAGTTCATTTGGGGAGCTACATCAAGCTAACGGGCACTCTGAGGCGGCACCATTCAAGACCTGGCGGGTTTTTTGTAGCTTTTTTGTTACACTATTTGCAAATTTGTAGCTTAGCCCATGCAGGTCCGAAAAAACAGCGGATCCGGTAGCTTGAATTTCCATAAATT
This sequence comes from Psylliodes chrysocephalus, assembly GCA_927349885.1. Taxonomy (NCBI): domain Eukaryota; kingdom Metazoa; phylum Arthropoda; class Insecta; order Coleoptera; family Chrysomelidae; genus Psylliodes; species Psylliodes chrysocephalus. The sequence goes on from OV651817.1 coordinate 19,869,866, forward strand.
CCATAGTAGCGGCACAGATTCAGACCCAACTGCTTTTTCGTAACTTTTTTGTTACGCTAGTCTCCCTTTTGTAGCTTGTACTGAACCTGAGAAAAGCGCGGATCCGCTAGCTTATCGGATATTTGTAGCGGCACCAGCCCGGACCCGGCTCATTTTTTGTAACTTTTTTGTAGCTTCTTTGTTACGCCTGTCTCCATTTCGTTGCGAGGCCTGAACGTGAGTAATAATCGTTTCTCCATGAGCGTGAGAGAAAAGTGCGTTAATTTAAAATCAAGTTTCGGCCTCTACAAGTAATATGTGCAACTCGATAGTGTGACTATCTGTTGCTGGATGGCACCAGTATTGCATTTCACGAATTATGGCCATCTTCCATCCAATATATTTTTGAGAAATTTAGATATAATCTGAAAATCGGACATTTTCAACGGTATGTATATTAATTATTTGTCCGATATTAATGTAAAATACATATTGACAAGATTATTAAAATAGTTGTATGCCGGACGCCACTATTTTCCCGATCGGGTGTTTTCGGTTATTTTTACTGCTAAAAACTTACTGCTAACTTCACACCGGTAGTAATAGCTACCAAGCAATTACCTATTCTCACTATATACAGGGTGTTCCATCTCAAACGAGCCACCCCGTATAGTTCTTATCCCATAGTAATTGGAAAACTTTCCCGAAACACGTCTGATGATTTTCTTTGGGGGACATCTTTTGACGTATATTTGAGGCTTGAACGAGCGACCCCCTATAAGGGGGCGCTTCAACCCCACAAAATTGAATAGGGAAGAGGGGTTGGGTGATACTTCATTTGTAAGGTCCTGGAAGCCTCTTTACAACGGTGTATGAAAAAAATCACATTCTTAAAAAAATCAATTGTTTTATCATGCTTACAATCAAAAAAATCGAAACTGCTTTTTTAAATGAAATGTTCAATTTGACTTTCATGCAATAATAAATTCTCTCGAACTAATAAATTAAAAAAAATCAAAACATTTTCTTATCTTGCCTTTATTTTTTGTTCTTAGAAGGTGTTTATCACGTTTCTTCGATCATTTCATGTGATAAAACAATTAATTTTTTTTAAGAATGTGATTTTTTTTCATACACCGTTGCAAAGAGGCTTTCAAGACCTTACAAATGATGTATCACTCAACCCTTCTTCCCTATTCCATTTTGAGGGGTTAAAGCGCCCCCTCATAGGGGGTTGCTGGTTCAAGCCTCAAATATACGTCAAAAGATGTCCCCCAAGGAAAATCATCCGACGTGTTTCGGGAAATTTTTCCAATTACTATGGGATAAGAAATATACGGGGTGGCTCGTCTGAGATGGAACACACTGTATAGTTGTGATCCGACAGAATTAAACACTGGTCCATAAATACTGCAAAACGATTGGTTAAGGAAATCATTCAAAAAAGATGTAAGAATATTCTTGATTCAACAAAAGTATAAATATATAAACAACACTAAAAAACATTTAAAACCCAATGAACTGGAGTGGGGTAGAATGCTTGTCAATAGGCTTGAGATGCGACTCTATGGGCAAAGACAGGTTATTTTTCATCTCACTCGGGAGTTATAATGGTTATAATAAATACTCCCGAGTGAGATGAGAAATAAAAATGGCAGCGCCCATAGAGTCGCATCTTGTTCTATTGATACAATATGCACATTGGCTTTCTACCCCACTCCAGTTCATTGTTAAAAACAAAAAATGCAATTTTTCCACTTTCACTTTAAACAATACCATACCACAGATTACCCAGATGCGAAAGTTGACAAAGAACATTAAAATTAAGAGAGAGATAAATGGGCATACCCATTTAAATTTTTAAAAAAAAATTCTCAAAAATTTGCAATGTAAGGTATAGTTAAAAGTTCAGTATTAGATAAATAAGGACTTCAACTATTAGAAAAAAATTAATTTTAGTCATACTCTAATAACTTTTTTTTTAACATTAGAGGCGAGAGGTGTGGCGAAAGAACCTCCTTAAAGGTTTATAGTTTACATTTATTAATGACAATCAATGACAATTTTAAAAACTTTAAAATTTTAATTTTTTATGTGACAACCTTGCTTAGGATGCTGTGAGATGACATTTCTGTGACATTCAGGACAATCAGGACCTGTCGTGACGCTTTGCGTTGTGTGCATTTTTGGACAAAAATATTGTGTATTTGTATCTAAGTCTTCTTCTGTAGATAAATCATGAGTGAAACGAAGAATATACGTCGTGGTGGCAATTGGGCACTTATAAAATGTCTTCGAATTCATAGCTGTAAATGTATGAACACTTCTCTACTGCAACTTTCGTTTTAGATAGCAACAATATTTTTATACATTTCAAAGGTTATGATATCAAATCATTATTTGGAAGTCTAAAAACACCAACCGAATGTTTTTATGAGTACATTTATCAGTTGGAATATTGCAGTTTTTAAAAAATATGAAAAATTACTTACCTTGTCCCACACTTGGAAATAATTTGTATAATTTGTTTAACCTTCACCTGGCCTCGTGGGGTATGTACATACCCCCACGCTCTTTCTCGTCGATTTTCGATATCTAAATCTTCGAAATAGAAACTCGTAACGACATCTATCGGTAGTCAAGGGATATACTTTTATACCTAGGCCAGTGGGATAGCGCTATCAAAATAAATACTTTTTAAAGACCCATGAAAACAATTATTATTCTTTTATAGTGATGTAACAGAAGAATACAGCTAAAATTTCAGCCCTTTTTATCGAAAAACAAAAAGTTTTTTTTTTGTTAAAAACGCATTTTTTTCAAGCTTTTAAATTTTCCGGATTTTTTATAAACGTTGATCTTTTTTCAATTCGAACTATTCTAGAGTTTAAAGTGGTATCTAAAGAGGATCTCTAAATTTTTTTGAGACAAAATAATCAATATTTCAATTTTTACAAAGATTTTTATCACTGGGGTTCGTACGTACCCCACGAGTCCAGGTATGTTACTCAGGATGAGCATGCCAGGTGAAGGTTAATACAGTTCAAGGATTTAAACACCCTTGTCAACATTTTTCTAATGACAACTTTTTAAATATATTTATTCGTCTTCGAAAATTTTACCTAATAAAATTCAACAACATATATTTCAGAAATCAGCAAAAAAAAGAAAGGTATGTATTTTAAGTAATGTCTTATTGAGTGCTTTAGATCTGATTCTTCATTAATTAATTAATTCATGAAGAATTTGATAAATATAAAACTAAAACCAAATTTAATGAATATCCATGAATAAATGTTCTATTTTGCATTTTCAGTTCAGAAGTATCAACCTACCAAACTATTTGTTCAATATTTGTTTTATTAGGTTTGTGGCGATAGAATTGTAATTTCGTGCTAATAGGGTTGTATGCAATAAGTATTCAAACCTCAATTATTTAAAAAAGTTGTATTGGTATACTTGTTGGTGATGAGTTTATATTGTATCCCAACAAACAATGAATTGCCGGGATATTGCTGGTCTTTTGCTGTAATTGAAGCAAAAATGAATGCGAGGATTAAAACATAAAAGAATACTTTTGTCCTTTTAATAGTGGCCCAGCATTATGTTGGTTGATGAATGGGTGAGAGCCAAGTAAAAGTCAAAAGGCTTTTAACTGCCGCAGACCCAACCCTCCAACAGTCCAGGAGGGTTCCGTCTCACGTTCATAGATAAGGACACCGATGATCACTTGCTACATACTCAACGAGTGGACATGACGCCAGTTTGGGATTGATGGTACTCATTATTCATTGTAATTTCTTGCTCATACATGTTATTAATTTAGATTATTTTATGAAAATACATTTTTCAGAAGAAATAAAAGTTCAGGTGACGCATGTTTAAGTATTGCACTATTGAAGGGGTTATTTTGTGTTATCGGGTACCCTCTTCTTAATCTGGTAAATACGGTCCTTGTAAAGGGTACGTTTCCCAGTGATTTAAAAGTTAGTGTAATTGTGCCAATAGCCAAAATATCATGTCCAACAAGACCAGAAGATTGTAGGCCTATAAATTTATTACCATCTGCAGATAAGATCATTGAAATTGTAGTAAGAGATCAGCTCAAGTCTTATTTTGAAGACAATAATATTTTGTATGAGGGACAGTCAGGGTTTAGAGACCAACATTCTTGTGAAACAGCTCTCCAATTTGTTTGTGCGAAATGGAGAAATGATATGAATGAAAATAATATTATTGTTAGTGTTTTTATTGACCTTAAAAGGGCTTTTGAAACAATAAATAGAAATTTTTTATTAAAAAAGTTGCAAAATTACGGTGTAAATTCGGTAGCATTAAATTTAATTAGGGAGTATTTGTCTAATAGGTATCATAAGACTAAAATAGGAAATAATATATCTAGTGAAACAGAAAGCCACTACGGGATACCGCAAGGAAGTGTGTTGGGTCCACTTTTATTTATTATTTATGTAAATGACATTCATAAACGATTAAAAAGATCATTTATTAGCCTTTTCGCGGACGACACGCTCATTTCAGTATCTGGTAGAGATTTTCAGGAAATAATTCAAATATTAAATGAAGAATTGTCTATTTTGTATGACTGGATGTGTGTAAATAAGCTTAAATTAAATACTGCAAAAACAAAATATATGATCCTAGGATCAAAAGCACAATGCAGACAACTTAATGCGCATGATCAAGTAGTAGAAATAGGTGGTGAACCAATTGAACAAGTACTGGAAATAAAATATTTAGGAGTCATTATTGACCAACAATTAACTTTTAATAATCATGCCAATTACTTATGTAAAAAATTAGGTAAAAAAATTGGTTTTTTTAGAATAATACGCCCACATTTTAATTATTGTAATGAATTACTATTATCAGCTACTAAAGAAAACATCAACAGATTGCAACTGTTACAAAATAAATGTTTAAGGATAATATTAAATTGTAATATTTACACTTCGGTCAGGGAAATGCATGAACAGCTGAATGTCTATACAATTGAGCAAAGCATTAAAATGTCGAATTTAATACTAATATATAAGATGATACATCACAAAACTCCCAAATACCTTAGTACACTACTTGTAAAAAGATCTGAACTTCATTTACGTCCACTCAGATCAATGGACAATTTTAATATTGATTTCACAAAAAAATCTTTTTTGATGGGCTCATTATTGCAGGAAGGGATTCGTCTTTTTAATGCGTTGCCTAAAAATATAAAAGATGCCCCAACTCTAGGTAGTTTTAAAAATATGATTAGTAATTATCTAGGTTTAGGTAACCTATAGTTTTAAGTTTAAATTGTAAATATTTGTTTATAACTAGCTGAAAGCTAAATAAAGAATTTACTTACTTACTTACATTTTATCTTTTTTATATATTATATAGCTGAATTAAATAAAATGTCTACAATATTCTAGGTATATTGGAATGCATTCGGTTTTATATACTTCAAACAGTACTGCTGGTCAAAGAGGCACTATCGAATTGTACCTGGCACATGGCCTTTATTAGCAGTCAGTATTAATTTGATAAAAGGCCTGCAATTTCCCGTCAACTTTCCATCAATAGGCCATTCATTGCCAATATATTTATTTCAACACATTAAAGAGAAAACGGAGGTCTTTAACTTGATTTTATGTCTAACAAAGCCCGCTTAATAAAGTTTTAAAACCTTTACATTATAATTCGTTGCTTGTTATAACTTTTTACCTATAATAAAATTTTGAAAATATTAATACAAATCATATTCTTTTTCTATTAAAATGTTTAAAAATGAAACTCCTATCGATAACTTTTTTAACATACTAATGCTGCTACTATACATTAGTTACCTAAACCAACCCTGGCATCCAAAAAGCATGTTTAGAAAAAATCATATTTAGTAAGACTGATTGAAAATAATTAAAATTGGCAACACCTATGCCATATCCATTTAAAGGTCCAAGGTCATAGGAATCTCATTTCAAAATCCTTTGATCTTTTGCCGGGTTTCGCATCTGTTGTGGTTAATCTGTGACCATACTCAATATAAAAATTCACTATAGTCTAATCAATATAATATCTATATCAGATAGGTGTATTTTTTTAATGGATGCATGTTATACAATTTAATTCCAAATGATGTAAAAAAACGCTCCAACATGAACAATTTCAAAAAGAAACTAAAAAAATACATGAATGATGTTAATCCATATACCTACCCTTGAAGAGTTTGTATTATTTCACTAAGCCTAATATTAGCTATTATTTACATTTGTTTTATTTTATTACTATTATCAATATAACTGTCGCTAATTTTAATTATTATTTGTATTTGTGTTTTATTTTATTACTATTATTTTTTATATATACTTATACTAACTTGTACTTTGACTTGTTCTCTATGTAATATATTCATATGAAAATATAGATGAGTATTATTATCATTATATATGTACCTAAAGTATCTCACAATATAAGAAAGATGATTCACCTGGACTTAAAGGTTCAGTCTGCCCAAGGGTCTGTTCATAAGCTGTTTGTATTCCATGGATAATATTAACTTCATTGTGTACTACTGTCGATTGGGACTGGGCATTTTCTAATTCCAAGGACAGACGTTTTTCAATAGCAGACACTCTGTTTTTAATTTCTTCATATTCTACTTTGGGAACACGCACATAATCTTTGGATGAGTTGAAACTACCGGTTTCCTGGATATGGCCTATAAATGAATTTCTTTTTTTTCTCTTAAGATGGGCAGCTGAAGTTATGGCAGACCATCTTCGTACCAGCATGGTTTTTTTGTTGTTGACTGTCTGAATTTTCTGATTTGCTAAACTTGTTTCAGTGGTGCTAAAGTAAAAATAAAAAATCAATTTTTTTCATCATGTGTTACAAGAATTTTTTCAAATTACCCATCACCTGTTTTATTATTTACTTGTGATAAGTTTAAATCAACATGCACTTTTTAAATTTTGTTAAGTCTTTTTTTACCTTTTTTTGATAGCTTTTATTGATGGAGTCAAAAGTAAATCAGGGGTTACTGTATTAACTGCAGCAATGTCATCTGTTTTATTTGTTACTATTTTTCTTAAACCATTAAAAATTCCTTAAAAGAAATTATATTATAAAAATATTACAATCCAAATAAAAAATATAATTACTTGTTAATGATCCACTTCTTCGTCTTTTTATTTTATTTGAAATATTTAACTCTCCAGGTCTCAAATTTCCAACTTGTTCAAGAATATAGTCTGGTATAAGACCTATATTATTTGAATTATCAATCATAACCTATGAATGAGATTTTGGTAATGACTTTTTTACACTAAATCTATTTTACTTACTTTTAAAATATCACAAGTCTTCTTCAGCATAAGCTTATTTTTTGGAGCTAATTTCTCATTCAATGGAAATATATTAGGTGCAATAACAAGAGAAAGATTGTAGGAGTTCATTTTGTTAAATTTTGAGTGAACAGCTATCTCACTGAAAAACTAAAACAAAGATTGCTTATATTTGATACTTTATAATACATTCAAAATAAAAATCTTATTTATACAAAAATGAATAACAACCTGCATTAAAAGAGCAAGAACACTTAAATTTTCTGTTGGAATTAAGAGGCAAGCCAATAATATTGCTTCTACTTTTTGTTCTATTATAGAGCATCTTATAAATAGTTCATGAAAAGGGTACGGAATCAAAGGCTCAGGTAACTCTCTAAGAAAACATTTAAGTACTACAGCAACATCTATAACATGATGCTCAGTTCCCAACATACACCCGCGGTCCAGTGATAGCTAAAAATACAGTTGTTTGATTAAGTTTTTAAAATGGATATCTAAATCTCGTGAATATAAATAATAAGACTATTTAAAATAAAACCTTAATTTCATTTTGTCTTGATTTGGAACCTTCTTTTCTGAAAAGGCCTTCTGTGTCCACTTTTGATAAAATATAAGAACACATTTCATACAGTCTTTTGGGTACAACCAATTGCTGTCCATTGGTAAGCGTAATTGTTTCATTTTCAAGATTTTGGAGATGTACTTTGAATAATTTTTTAGTTCTCAAGTTCTACAAAAACCATAAAATTTAAAAAGGAAATCTATTAATGAAATTTAAAAAGTATACCTGTGTGCTAGATCTCGAATTTTTTACACGTTGTTTAATTCCTAATTTCCGCAACTGTTTTGTAGCTATATTTCTTATTTCCTCTTTTTTGTTAACATCATTGATGAACATTTTAACTTTTTACATTCATTACTAATAAAACAATAAAATATAAAATGAAAAAGTAACTGACACTTTTATCTTATGACAGTTAGAATGTCAAAGTCAAATCTTCTACTTTTATGTCTTGTTTTTTGGTTAAAGGATATGTAGCTGAATAGCAGACTTAATTATTTTTATGGCCATTGATCCAGGAATATTCGAACAATTTATATATTTGAGTGACATATTTTTATTTTGGATTGTAGTTTTAAAATAATATGCAATACACAAGTTATTAGATCTATAAGTATTATTTCTTGTCACGATGAATCCATTAACGTAAGTTTTTTTTCTAATTTATGAATAATATTAACACTAGCTTTCCAGGAATATGAAAAATGTCTTGAAATTAAGTGCCAATGAATTGGATAGAAAGAACAAAACTTCATGGCATGATCAATACAAAGATAGTGCTTGGATATTTATTGGAGGATTGCCCTATGATCTAACTGAAGGAGACATTATTTGTATATTTTCTCAGTAAGTTACTGTATAGACATTTCTTACCATTTTAAAGTTTGTAATGCAGGACATTTTTAAAACATTGTTTGGAAAGTTTAGTTTAAGCCATTCTCCAATTTCAATTTTTTTCACAGAAAGATTATACATATTTTGTTTAAATAAACATTGCAGAAATAAATGAATCAATCAATGGAACCATGGGGTTGCTGGGTACAAAAACAATTATACCTACTTCAGCTATTCCAGCATCGAGGGGCTTTGAGACTGTAAAGACTTTTGTTCAGGGGCAAACTCGACTAATAACGCCTTGATAACCTAGTTGTCATTAATACCTTCTTTTAATTTTTCATATAAAAAACCTTTTACAAACAAAATTATTTTTGAACCATCTTTGCTAGCAGCTATATTTAGCAAAGCCCTTATAATATCCAACTTTGCAACTGAACTAAAAAAAAAAATTCCTTTATTGTCCAAATAGGAGTACACCCAATTACAGGACAGCTTAAATACTAATAAGGCTGAAACAAGTACATAATGTATAATAATAAAACTAAACAAATAAGAATAGTAATATCCAAATTTAACAAAAAGAGATGACCATGTAATGAAATTTTATGACAATATTTTGATTTAATGAACATGAGAATGGGTCAATCCCTTTAGTATTTTCGTTCTGGGAGTAGAGAGGTAATATGTCTGCTCATTTCTCCTATTTAGTCGTGGTGTATTAAAGTTAATTTGTTCTAGGAGCTCTGGACAATCAATTAAATTATTCATTAATTTATATATAAAGATACATGAAATGTATTTCCTGCGATTTTCTAGAGATGAGAAGTTGAACCAATTTAATAGTATATTTTTGTCGATACCTTGCTGTGGATAGATTTTATCCAATTTCCATGCCATGTACTTCATGAATATTCTTTGAATAGATTCGATTTGGTCAATGTAAATATTGTATCCAGGTGACTAGACAATTGAACAGCATTCTAGATGCGATCTTACATAAGTATTAAATAGAATTTCTAAGCATTTACTAAAAATGACAAAATAACAATGTTTTCTTTGCATATTCTATTGTTTTTGTTAAATGTGATGAAAAACTTAAATTGTTGCTAAAGAAAACACCTAGATCCTTTGTTTGATCTACCTTTTAAAGTAAAAGTTGCGCATTTACATTTATGTATATTCAAAGGTAACTTATTTAAGTCCCACCAGTTGTCCCAGTGTTGTCAAGACTTGTTGCAAGATATCACAGTCTCACACTGTTTCTACAGCTTTGTAAAATTTACAATCACCCACAAAGAGGAGTTTTTTACTTTTATTTGAATTGGGTAAATCATTTATAAATAGACAGAACAGTAGTGGAGCTAAATTACTACCTTGAGGGGCGCCACTTGTAGATAAAAATTTATATGACTGGTACCCTCTCTGTATTCAACAAAGAGTATACGATTGGAGAAGTATGACTGGAAAAATCTTAACATATTTGCATCAAAAGCATAATATGAATCTAATTTTTTGAGGAGCACATTGTGATTAAGTTTATTGAAGGCCTTTGAGAAATCAGTATAGATTACATCAAGCTGTAATTTATTATCGATAGTTTGGCAGGTATATTGAGTAAAGGAAAATAAATTTGTCCCCATTTTCCAGTTTTTCTGCATTAGTTCGTGTATCTGTTGTTTTAAGATGTTTATTTCATTTTTCAGTTCATTTTTCTTCTGTTGCATTGCAAATAGCTTTAGAAAATCACTGATTAATTTATTCATTATATCTGTCAAGGAATAGTCATTGCGACTACAGCATTCAGAGGGTTTATCAGGCTTAGATTTGATTTCACCTGTACAATCTGAGCATGTATATATTGTACCTTTGGCATTTTGCAGTTCCTTTTGTAGTGAGTTTAGGGTTGTCATATTTATGCATTTTGTATCCAGTGATTTTACACATTTTATGCATTGAATCGCGTAACAAAACAACTTTGTTGCACTTTCTTTAGCCTCGAAACTTCGCGAAATTTTTCACAAGTTGGCAACTGCGTTACCTTTTATACCGGGTGTTCAAATTAAAGCCTTACAGCTATATACCGCTTTTTATAAAAAAAACCGTTTCAGACGAAAGTTTTATAGTTTGGTGGGGAAAAACTTTTGGCTAAAATCGTTTTTTATAGCTAACCATAATATGGCCAACTTTTTTTTCGCGCAGCAACATTTTCAAGTAGCTGTTACTCAAAAAGTAAAAGTCCAATAAAAAATATATTTCCCTCAAACTGTAAACTACACAAATAATTAAATGTTTATTTTACGTATGAAGTTTATTAATATTAAAATAATGTTACAAAAACTAATAATTACACAAGTATACACAGTTTTGGATCTAAGCAACCAAAAGCTGTTTTTAAGGTTATTTGGGGCGCTGAATCCGAATCTGCACTCTGTTTTTTGATATTGGTTCTAGTTTTCGAGATATTAAATAAACACATTTTTTACAATTTTTGACAATTAATCTCCATTTTATTCATTAAAAAGTGTTAAATTAGAAATGAAGATCAGTCGAACTGAGTCGCTTGTACTGTTTGGGATCTGTTTCACGCATTAAAGTCCAACAGTAGTCGCTCATCATGCCCTCGTCTCAAAATCTTTGGTATCGTTTTTCGATTTTCGCCAAATCTTGGTGTAGTCGCTCTCATTGATCGTCGCTTGTATCACCCAAGTTTTTAGGAAAAAACTCGAGATAGGAATGCAGAAAATGTATTTTGAGAGACATTTGAGCTCCAACCTTTCAATAATTTTGCAACAAACTTTCGATTATCTGCTTGAAATCCGGGGATTTGCGTTACCAAGAAAGTTATGAACAACATCTTGTAATGATACCCATGCTGCTGCTTCATTGGGCGTGAAACATTTTGTAAAGTTTCTGTCGGCCATTAATTTTCGAATATCAGGTCTGACAAATATTCCTTCTTTGTGATTTTGGTGTACGAGAATTTGGGAAATAACTTGGTCAAGTACTCAAAAGCCGGTTCTTCACGGTCGAGCGTTTTGACAAAGTTTTTAATAAGGCCAAGCTTTATGTGGAGAGGTGGCAATAAAATGTTCTGTGGGTTCACAAGTGGCATAGAAGAGACGTTTTGTTTTCCTGGTTCATAATTAGTACGGCTTGGCAAATCTTTTTTTCACATAATGTTGGTCAGTTGCACGGCTATACTACAGATACAAAAAACAGCAAAATTTGGTAAAACCAGATTGCATCCCCATCAAGAGACCAATAACCTGTTGGAATAGTATATAAATCATTTATTCTTTAAAATTGAATTGAAATTTATTTTCAAACCTACAAATCGCCACAAATTTTCCATTGATGTTCTTTATATTTTATCTTGGTCAAAATTTTATGTATTGTATCGTAGCATTCCTTCGTTTGTACTGCATGAGCAATCGGAATTGATGGTTTTATATTTCCATTTGTGTATCAGAGCAGCTTTCAGGCTGTATTTTGAACCATCTATGAACAAACGCCATTCATTTATATCGTATGGTGTATTCATCGCATCAAACAAACCGTTGATGTCATAGCAGAAGCATATATTCTCTTTTTTTTTTTTTTGAAAAACGGTAAAAGCGCCTCATTTCTGGTTCTAAATAGAGTGACTTTTGTTTGAGTGTTAAGATAATTCCACTCCTGCATCCGTGATGCGAGCAATTCTGATTTTTGCTTCGATAAATTCAAATCACGAACCAAATCATTAAGTTCACTTTGCGAAATTAAATGTTAAAATCGCTTCCACTGTTTGTCGGTGATGAACTACAAGTTTCCATGAAATTTGGACTCGTACCTGGACAAATTGGCAAAGGATCATTGCTCGCACAGGAAACTGGCTTAGACACTGATGATACTTGAGGATAGTTTGCTATTTTTTTGCATTTAGACCGACGACATTCATCAAGCAAAATTAACAATCATCTACATGATTTTTCGACTCTCTCCATAACATTGGAAATGAAAATGAAAAACATACTTTTTACCACGTGACCACTTGTATAATATTGTGCTACATGCGTTACAAAAAAAATTCGGTACCCACGGCTTGTGAGTGTTTGATACAGAGAAACCAAAATAATAAAAATATGCATTTCTGATCACATTAGTAATAACTTTTTCTGATCATATAACAATCCGCAAATATAATAAAAACACTTTGAACCAACTTTACAATTCCGTCTTTGCATTTTCACACGTTTTGGATTAAAAAAAAAAAACTTTAAAAATACAAATTAAATAATGTTTCTAGCGACGCCAACAGCTGACTGTCATTATGATAGCACAGTGCTGCCAACATGCGCGAACTCAAACTAGAACCAATTTTGAAAAATGAAACCCGGATTTGAATTCGGCACCTCAAATAACGTCAAGATTTGTTTTCATCTGTTCTGATCAAAAAGTTGACCAAAATTTGTAAACTTGTGTTATTAAAACAAATGAAATTACAGTCTTAACAAAAGAAATCGACTGCATTCCTCAACGGTATTCGATAATCTGCCCATCCAAACATTTGTCCCACTGACGTTGGGTTGTCTCTGCACTGACCGCACGACCCTTTTCTCCGCCGCTGTGTTTATGATGTTTTGGTTTCCCAGAAATCGTCTCGGGTTAAGGGACCATCCAAAAATAGATTAAAAAACGTTTCTTATTTTTTTATGTACTTTAAGAATATGTAAGAAAAAAATGGGATTCCCATTTAAAAAAACAAAGTTCACCTTGATATGGCCATATTATGGTGAGCTATTCGCGATTCAAACTAAGTGATACGCCCTCTGGAGGAAATTTGTAGAAGGTCCGTATAAGTAGGATATCGTTCAGTGTTGCCAGAAGTAGCAAAACTTCGCTACGTCGTCGGATTTTAGCTCTTGAAGAAGTGGATAAGACCTTTTATTTAAAAATCAAAATTTGTGTGTGGTAATATGTAATCATACTCTATATTTATTTAACGATTTTTTTATAAAACCGATTTATTATATGGATTTTTTAAAATTTCAGTTCATTTATTAATTTTGTTTTAAAATTAGTTGATCATTTGGCAGCATTGGCGTTCGTGTTCATTGTTTACATTTTAATTTGTATCAATTACAATTCAAGTTTTTTCTTACTTTTTAGCTTTAAATTTGTTTATTTCTTATAGTATGTGATAGTGTTTATATTAAAAATGAAATCTGCGAAAACGTCCCCAGAAAATTGCAATCTATATGGTGTAAATGTCAAAATCAAAACTGAACTATTCAATATTTTCCAAGTGCAAGTCGTAAAATTTTGTTTTTTACGATAAATGAATATCTACAAATTCACAATATTGAAATTTTACAAAACTTTGTTTAGAATCAAACTGTAATCTGATTTGTGACAGTTTTATTACCATTTACATGTATACAAATACTACATGATTCACTTCATAATATAAGAATAAGTCTAGTAAGATTTTTAAATAAGTTCATTAATAATAAACGTGTGGTACCTGAAATGTACTTTAAACCACGTAATAAAACATGTCCTGAGTTTAGTGAATACATATTTCTAGATGTTCTTGTAGCAACCTATAGGTAAATATTTCCAACAAATAAGTCATACACATGATAAATATTATATTTATGACGAAAGCACGAGACTTAAACTTAAATTAGCACTAAATGAAACTCAGAAACAATATTACAATGAGAATATTATCTAAAAACAGTTAAAAAAATCACAACTACAAAATCCGCCCAAAACAAAAACATGTAAATAAACAAACATCCTACTTATAAGTGGCAAATGACAGGCGCGCGAAAATTAATTTGAATCGCCAATAAAAAAATGAATTTAGCCAAAATGTTTCCCCCCAAAAACTATAAAACTTTTTTTTCTAAAATGCATATTTTCGGCGGTATTTAACTGTAACACTTTAATTTGAACACCCGGTATACATTTGTCCTTAACAAACCAGTGTCAGATTGCAGTATTTCGCGGATTTGCTGTTTTCCTTCACTAATACTTGGAGTATAAGTGTCTAATTTCACATTAAACTGCTTTTCACAAATTATTTTTCCGTAATTTTCGATATTTTTAACTTAGCTTGTGCAGCGGAATATGTATTTCTTTTGTTTATCTGAGATTCCTAAGATGTTTAAATTATCAAACGCTCTGGATAATTCTCACATTTATATCCTTTGATTGCATTCTAAACCTAGATTATACAAATAATTAAATAAACATTTGTTCATTTCAGATATGGGGAAATTGTCAATATCAATCTTATACGTGATAAAGACACCGGAAAATCAAAAGGATTTTGTTTTCTTTGTTATGAAGATCAGAGATCTACAATCTTAGCAGTCGATAATTTTAATGGTATAAAAATTGTAGGAAGGATAATCCGAGTAGACCATGTAGCAGACTACAAAGTTCCAAAGGAAGGCAAAAAAACCGATGAGGAAACTAAAGAACTAAACTTAAAAGGATGCGCCCCTGAATATATTTCTATTGTTAAAAAAAGTCCTCCAAGAGATTACCGAGAAACAATAGCAGATCAAATAGAAGCAGATATAAAACTACCACTTAGGTTACCTATTTACCCTATAAAAACGGAAAATGATGAGGTTAAAGTAAAGAAAGAGCCTGAATCTGAAACAGAAAAAAAATCGAATTCAAAGAAAAAGAAGAAGAAAAGTAAAAATACTAGCAGTGATGAGGATGAAAGACAAAAAAAATATAGGCATAAAAAAAGTAAGAAAGCAGGAAAATGTGATTCAGACACATTGTCAAAAAAAAGTAAATATAATAATCATTAAGTCTTTGCATAATCTTTTACAAATAAACATATATCAACTTAAAACTTTTATTTTTTTATCTTTACATTCATTTTTTACATGTAACTCTTTACTTTGTAAATAATTATAAGAGAAACTGGAAACACCCGTGTTCTTTATTTTTGCACTACCCAAACATTCTTTATCTTTTACAAAAACAGCATACTGTCCTTCGGTTAAAGCTCTCTTTTCTTCAGATAGTTTCACAATTAAACCTTGTTTGGTTTTGCAAACTTGGCAAGGCGTCCAGAACTGTGTATGTTGAAATTTGAAGTCACACTCCAGTATATTATCTAATTGTAGTTCTGATGGTTCTGAATGAATCCAATAAGGTTGTCCAGTAAAAACTAGATCACTGAAAAGAATGGGATGATCAGTACCTTGAGCCTAAAATGAAAAAACAATTATTTCACATTCCTTTCCGACATCAATCAATATTTACCACATATACTATATTTTTTTGAACATCTTTTTTAGCTATAAAGTAGGCAAAAGGTAGCCCTTGAAGTTTCGCTCTTTGACCTAGTGTCCATTGGTGAATTCCTTTATGTTTTCCTAAAATGTTTCCAGTATCTACATCAACAAAGTCACCTGGTTTATCTGCAATGTACTACAAATACTAAATAAGCTTTGTGTTAATTATTATAATGTATATTTTTTGGACGGCAAAAACTCGTATCTGTATTTTTAAGCGAAAATCATGTTTTTATTAGCGGCTGCTCCGATTTACTAAGATGTCCTTCGAGTCTGTAATGCCCAGTAAAGATCCCTGCTATAATGCATAGCCTGTTCTTGCTCAGGCAGATACAGGCTTCCGATCTTTTCTGGTTATATTCACCCAGAAGCAGCAGATTCTTATTAGCCTTAGCCACAAGAGATTGCTACAATGGGGCATGTTCAAAAATTTTGAAATTTTTTTTATGAATAATAGAGTTGAAAATAAAATTACATTTTTTTTATTTTTTTTTTATCTATTCATTTGCCGGAGTTATGAATTTTTTTAAAATTTATGACGTCACCGGGAATAGACCAATAGGAGCTAGCGCACAACGTTGCCGGCTAGAAGGTTTACGAGAAGTGATGTACGTTCGTTTGTGTACTCCTTCTTACTTTTAGACTTCTAAAACATCGTTAAACAAATATCTTTTAAATATATAATATCAAATGTTTTTTTAAAGTATTATTTCTGTTTAAACTTTTACCATATTTAAGGTTTCATTGTTTTAAAAGTCACTTAATAATTCAGAAAATGGCAAAATGGCAGCACTGTGTATGGCATCTGTCATCATAGTGTCTCCATCAAGAATTTATTTGGAATTTGATTGTTTAATTTTGTACTTTTTATAAATATTATGACTACGAAAAAGTGTTTTGTTCCAGAATGTGATAATGATTCACATTCATCTTCAAAAATATTTATTAGTGTTCCTAGAAATTTGGAAAGAAGAAAATCAACCTTCTACTAGCGATGTTTCTCGTGAACTTTTTAATAAAAATACACCGGATTATCAAGATGTAGCAGCAATTTCTGCTAATTGTCCCCTTCAGGAAATTGAAAATAAGGATACTATAAATTCTTAGGTGTATAACCTAAAAACCCTTCTGGAAGAAAATGCAGAATCTCCTGAAAGTTTTGAAGATACCGAATTTATTCATCATTTTGTGGAAGAACTAGTGATAAAGAAATAATGGAAAAATGTGGGTATTTAAACAAACTGGTTCCTGGATCCCATATAATGGCAGATAGGGGTTTCAGAATAATCAGCTACTTGAAAACATGGGATACACTTTAGTAAAGCCACACCTAGTGTATCACAGAATGAAAAAACTTCTCAAGAAGATGTACAATTAAGTAAAAGAATAGCATCTCTAAGAATACATGTGGAAAGAGTTATAAGAAGGGTTAGTTAATTTAACATGTTAAAACCACATTCGTGTGTGAATTTTAAGCAAGTACATTTACTTAGTAATATCTGCATAATTGCTTGTTGTTAACTTACAAGAACCTATTTTGTAAGAGTAAATATTAATTTAATAAACTTTTTTGTTTTTTAATTTAATTTACCTAATTATCACATTTCAGGGATTATAATGAGTTTTTAAACAGCCAATGTAATTTTTGATAAAAATTTAACTTTTCGAGCAAATTGAAGAGGAATGAGTACCTGTATATGCATAGATTTGTTTGGGACTGAAACTACCAAAACAAAGGCACCTATTTACAGCAGTTTAAAATGAAACATTTTAACAAAAACGCCTATGTCACAGTGATAAATATTAAAAACCAAGTTCAGTTGAATGTGGTAGCAAAGTCTATATATTCCAATAAATCGGGTAACTACATGTGGTATAACTGGTGATAAATTTAAAAATATCACAGTTCTTGCCACCTTTTTCAAAAAACCAGAAAGTGTGCCTTCTTATGAAAATGACAACAGTGATAAATGTGAAAAAAAAATTTCATGTTGCTATTCGTTATTACGATAGTAAAACATGTTTGCAGTTCCGTTTATTTTTTATGAAAATCTAAGTAAAAACAACCAATGTCAAAGGGTTTTAATTTTTTTTCTGTCAAACCAAATATATCACAAAATTAAAAATTGATCATAGGTCAAGCTAAAGTAATACCTTTATTAATAGTAGCTTTAAAAAAGGAGAAAGAATAATATTGACTTAAGTTATTATTATTAACATTGGTGATTTTTAATAAAAACTTCAATTATTGTTTACAAACAAAAATATAAAAATCTGTGAAAATTTTATTTATTAACCTTTTAATAAAAAATGAGAAAAATGAAGTAAAAAAACAATTTATTTACAAATAAAAAATATATACAAATCCTAAGAATATAAAAGTACTGATTTATTTTCCTGTAGTGGATGAAGAGGTTTCTTTAACAATCTAGCCAAGTGTACATCATTATCAATAACACTGAGTAGATGTTACAGATGGTTCCTCACTTCTTCTATGAAGCCACATGTTTACAACCTCCTGAAAAAAATAAAAGGGTTAGATATGCAGTTACAAAATAACTATATAACCAGCTACAAAATGCCTTATTTTATGTAACAAGACGAGCACTTTACTAGCTCTGAACGAATCCAGTAAAGAACCTCTGATTTTCAAAACTTAAAAAAAACAAGCTCACCACATTTTCACATTTTTGAAATATTATAGAGCTTTTCGAAAAAACTGCTATTTTTAAAAGTACCATTTTTGTTTAAACAGCTATGTCTCATTTTAGGCTATTGAGTATTATAAAATAAAAAATTACGGGATGCTTTGTTAGCTTCAAACGAATCCAGCAGAGCACCCCAGTTTTTTTTTAAACCACACCACATTTTTTGGCTCCTACAATATTATAAAATATTCGAAATTTGACATTTTTAAAAAAAATTCGCAATTCCCTGACTTCAAAGTTTTTTTTCTGAAAACAAATATACTTACCACATTTTTAGGATTTTAAAACAGCCTAAACATGTGTCATAAGTAGTTGTTTTTATATATTAAAAAACTGAAGTGTCCTGCTGACTTTGTTCCAACAAAGCACCCTGTATTATTTAAAAATAGCAATTTTTTTAGTAAAGTTTTACAATATTTCAAGAGTCTAAAAATGGGGTGTGGTTTTTAGAAAAAAGCTTTAAAAAACCGAATTGCTCTGCTGGCTTCTTTCGAAGGTTAGCAAGCACCATGTATTTTTTAAAAATATAATATTTCAAGTGCATAAATATATGGTGTTGCTGTTTTTACAGAAAAAACTTTATAAAACAGAGGTGCTTTGCTGACTTCGTTCGAAGCTATAAGAGCATTTTAAGTTTTGCATAAAACGAGGAGCATAAAATTTTTGAAAAGGGTATAAAAATAGCCTAAAAATATGGCATGTTTTAACTCAAAATTTCATAGGTGCTCTGCAGCATTCTTTGGTATCATAATTATTACTAGGTTCACTAACAAAATCTATTTCTAGATTATTTTAACACTTGCTGCGATTACAAAAAATGTCTCTTTATGTCAAAATTAGAAAAAAAATATTTATAAGAATAAAGGGCCTTATACACTGTTTATTATATGTGATATAAAAACAAAAAAGCATAATAAATATTACAAACCTTGAGATTCAACATATCGTAAGCATTGTGCACTAAAAAACAGCCACATCATAAGGTTTTTGCTGTACTTTATGTTTAGGTGTAATTTGTCTCCTTCTCTCTTATGGAAAAAGTAAATATCTCCATATTCTTGCTTGGCAGATCTAAAAATAAAACCTGAGATAAATATGTTTTACTATAAAGTGTACTGCTTCATATAAACTGTAACTACCTACCATTAAAACAATTTATAAATAAAGTTTTACCTTTCTATCTTTTGGAAACTGAGTATTGTTAAAAAATGCAGTAATCATCTCGGTAATCATATTTTCGTTTACAATGGGAAAAATACTTGATTCAACTTTTATAAATACAGCTGATAAATTCATATTCTTCTTCCTTTATATATCCTATATCCCACAGGATAATTTACCCAGATAAATGCAGATTAATAATAAAATTAAACCAAAACAAAAAACTAAGGTTAGTTGTTAGGTGCTGTCAATTTTTAAATGTCACTTAGATGTGCGTTCACTTCGACATTCTGTATGTAGGTTTGTTCGTTGGCTTGGTTTTGTAAAACAAAAAAAACTTCGACACAAGCTGATTGGTCTATTCCCGATGACGTATAATTTCAAATTTTAAATTTCAATTGGGCTTAATTTAAAAACTTTTAGGTTTTTTAACGAACTGATTATTTAGAATAACTTGTATAGCGACTAACTATTACAATATAGTTTATAAAACAGCATATCTCACATGTGAACATGGCCCATTGTCGGTTCTTCTACAGACAGATTACAAATATTGTTACCCTGCATTAGCCTGCGGCTATTATAAGAAATGTATGGATAAAAATACAAATACAGATTTGAAGTTTTGTAAATACTACACAGATCATGGAACTTACTTCTTGAATAAATGACTGAAAATTTCTAGATCCTATAAAGCATATGCCCATGCTTTCTGGCTTTAAAGCTATTTTCTTTAAATCATTTTCTACAGCCATGTGTTTTACTTCAGACTTTGTTAAATTTCCAATTGGAAACATAGCTCTTCTTAACATATTTTGTTTCACTTGGCACAAGAAAAAGGTTTGATCCTTCCTAGCATCTTTCGATAAGAGAAGTCTTACATCTGTAATTTATTTTTAGCAGTTAAATTTAATAATTTAAATACCTATTAACCAACCTTTATCTGGCTCATAATTTTCCAGATAAGGTCCAAAGCTTGTATTTGCATAGTGTCCAGTTGCTATGGCATCTGCACCTAAATGTTCTATTGCATATTTGTAAAAATAATTAAATTTTATATTTTTATTACATAAAATATCAGGATTTGGTGTTAGTCCAGATTCATATTCTTTGATTACATCACTAAAAATAAGGAAAATAAATTACTGCCAATGTTTATTTAGAGAAGCCATGTTGTGATCATTAAAAATTAAATTCCGCTGTTTGTCAGGACACTAAATTGAGTCATCTACTTGCAATACCGGCTACATAAAAAAAAAAAAAAATTAAACTTATTTCAATGTGCGATAGTATACTATGAAATACGTTTTATTACATGGTATATTCCGATTATATCATAAGCGACTCCATCCGACTGAAATCTGCGCTCAAATATGGGGATGCATTGCAAAACCGGCTACATCCAACCAGGAGCGGTTTCTCCATTGTTTCATTTGTGCAGTGAACGCCCAGTTACATTGCATAAAAACACATTATTTTTAAAATCAATTTTAATAATTTTATTATTTTCATATGTGCCAACCTCTATTTTTGGGTACGCTACTATGCTCTGGCTAATCGCCTCTCCGTGGCGCACTTTTATAATTGAACCTGAGGGAGCGAAATATTTTCGCGAAAGTCTGTAGCTAAAGAGAGGTCAACACGTCAACAGATCCGTGAAGCAAACAATGCGCCCGCTTAAAATCACGTTATTTTGTGCATCGCACATAATCAAGGCGTTACGTCACAAAGTAGGGCGGGGCATACGAATCTGATTTAGCAAGTTGTAAATATCCCGAAATATCTAATTTTGGGAGTGAGGATGACCAGGAACTTGTTGGATACGTTGTGGACAATAAGCACTGATGATGGCAAATAAGCCGAAAGCGCTCTGCATTTATTAATTAAAAAGTTTTGCACGAAATACAAGTCTTTCCTATTGAATTTAAACTACGTGCACACAGCTGTCAACCTTTTTTGGTTATTTTAATAATAAATATTGCAATGGAGTAAATTAATTCAAGAAAATAAAGAGTTGTGTCTAGATTAGTTATATACTTATATCGTAAAGACAAAATATTTATCGATATTAGTACTTTGGAGGTAAACTGAAATATGTCGATAGTGCAGTTTTATAAAGGTTATATTTTTTTATATCAGTTCGTTGAGATCTTTTCAGGGGTACACTATACCATGTATAGTAATGTCACAATAAAAGTTGACTAAAAAAAATAACACTATTCAATAAACTTACAAGTTAAATAATACTTTTTAAATCTCATGTTAGTCGTACAATTTATAGAGGCATGTTGGAGGTATATGACACTATGTCATATAAATATTTTACAAAAACTAACAATTCATGTATATTAAAAAAGTTTGAATAGTTAGATTATTAGTTAGCAATACATATTGTGACAATGATTGGGGCTAACTACATTTCTTGTTGAAATATAAGTAATATATGTAAATATGGAACACAGAAAGTGTCCAAACAATATTCAGTTTACTGTTACTAGTTAACTAGAATGATAAAGTGCAGTTTACCTCTAAGTTTCTGATTACCTACCTATTAAATCATTTTCAAAACTTTGACTTTATCATTTTTTTTATTGTACCTATTTTTTAGTCCATTATGTTATTGTTTTAGCCTTGATTATATTGTTATTATACCTACTCTGTAAAAAGTATTATAGATTTACTTTGTACATCTGTTCAATGTCCGTTTTTTGTCTGCACAATAAGTCAAAAACGAAAAATGATATCAACTCGAAATTTTTAGGAAACATCAAGCTCTATAAGAAGCACTTCGATTAAAAAAAAATGATTGAAAACGAATATTTCCTTCAAAGTTAGGAATGCTGATATTTTTGCTTATATCTTAATATTTGCTAAAATGGATGTACAGTCGGTTTTGCAAGTAGATGACTCAATACATTTTTCAAGTTCTAAAATAATTCATGTTACAAACAGCAAATTCAATACTAAATTTAGTTACTAAAAAAATTTATCAAAACTTGTTCTAGTTTTTACTAAATTACTAAGAATAGTTCTAAATGTATTGTATTTTCATGGATTTTAGCTTTTCAAAAATTGACACTGGACTTTTGTTTATTGTTTGTGCATTTGAGTGTTCTGTGGTGGATTTACACCATATTTTTTAAATAAAATTAACACTCTCATCTCTAATACCATAACTACTAAGCTAATCAGTGCAACTAGGTGCAAAATTACTTGAACTCAATAACCCTTATATTTCCAAATGCTTCATAGAATTTCAAAGTGAAAAGTTTTATTTAAAATTTTGTATTTAATGTTTGAGGGCAGTTACAGTGTTTCTTTAATAAATTAACTTTCACTATGTGAAATAAAATGGCGAGTTTTAGATGAGAGTACACTTTTAACAATTCCAAGGATTATTTTTTTAAATATTGTACAAATATGTGTTTATAGTTTCTTTCGTTTGCTGTTGGTGCAGTGTCGACCAGTGTAAATTACACCACCTTATTTACCTAGTTTACTTCCCTCCTTATACACATGTCGAGTATAATTTACTCTTGCTAAATAGCTGGTGGAGAAAATATCCATCAGTGGACACTACACCGCCAACCGAAAGAACCTAATGTAGTTCTTAATTACCAGAAAACTAGATTCCAATATTGTTTAACAAAATTAACAAGATGAAGTTTTATTTCTAATTTATCACAAACATATTGAGCATCTTTAAAATCCTCTTCGATACTACAAATTCCTTTTTCATCTCTTATATCCCAATTTTGCATAAAAACACCCTGTACATCAAAACCTGAAGAAAAAAATTAGAATCTATTATTTTAAATTAAAGGTATATGTACCTTTTCTTTTTAAAAGTAAAGCTGCTATAGCACTATCTACTCCACCAGATATACCTATGGCCACTTTTTTAAACATTTTGAAATTTTCACATTACCATAGATATTTTAAAAATGCACATAGACATAACCTAACCTGTTACAAAACCACAGAACTACAGAACATCAATATCAATATCAGCGACATAAACACAGAACACCCTCTTCTCTTCGAGGTTCGTAAATAAAAATAACAAAAAGTAACGTGATTGCATACGTGCAAGAGACCACAGAAATAGAAGATTACCAAAGAAAAAGATGACGATTTGAGTTTTGGTGGGGTTGATAGTGACATAAGAGAATTTCATTTTTCAATTTTTTCATTAATGTAAAATTTATTTTGTTAACAATAGGAATAGAGCCATGCTCTCCCAGGTATCACGACGTTCTATATCGTATACCCCAACTTTGCAAAACCGTCTTATTAAATTTAGGTATGGAGCATCTAAAAATCAAGTAATTCCCACTACAGCCTCTAAACCAAACCAGACATCGCAACAGGCACAAGGCGCTGCAATTTGGGATTTCGAATTACCAATTAGATTTAAAAGAAGGAATTTAGATGAACAGGAAATAGCAGTTATTAACAATGGTGGACCTTTGTAAGGCTTAGATATTTTGAGTATTATAGTATCCTGTATGGGGTATGATTACTAGCTTATAATAAATAAACATGTATAATTAAGAAAATGTGTTTTTATTCATTGAATTTAAAACCACAGGACGAAATACTTAAAATATTAAAATTAATCTAATGCTAGAAAAGTATATTAATGGTGATGATCGTGTCCAGAACAGCAATGGTTACTAGGATGCGTTTTTGGCTGTGCAATTAGAGGTGGCAATCTTTTATTTATTTTGCTTAAAATTTCGTATGGAAAGGATTCCTCTTCATCATCTATGGGTGAGGATTCGTCCAGTTCATAGCTAAAATAAAACAAAATTCTTAAAATTCAGTTACTTTCAAAAATATAAAAAAAATATGATGCGTCCAACACATGACTTTCCTGTATAGTCCACTTTAGAGAAGTCATGTATAGGACAAAAAAATATAGAATATGACATCGCAAATAATTCTGGATGAAATAATTTTCTTCTATTATCATAAATAACAGATAAAAAAATAATACATGGTAGAAACATACTCCCAATAAAGTAACTCCCTTCAAGATACTCCAACTATGCCCAAAATCTAATTAACTCGGCACAATATGGATTAGAGCTTAATTTTAAAATGGTTAGTTATGGATACAGACATCTCGAAAATGGTCAAAACATATTCAGAGGATCCCCAAAGAGTAAAGTCGCCTATTCCTGGCTATTTGTGGTTGGGTACAGGGGAGGGGGTAAACAACAAATACTCTTTCCCCATTGTCAATTCAATTCTTTATTAATCCATTTAAACAATTATAATGTTATTGGACACTTCAGGTAAGAGCAGTGACCTGTGAAATTCAAAGTACAGTAGCTTATTGATGGATTTTTCATTTTTTTGATGGAAATGAAATAGTATGATTCTAGACATGCATAAAAAAATTCCCTTTGCAAGTATTTTCTGTCAACCGGTTTTGCTACTTCCGGTGTAGAGATTTCGGCCGCGTGATTTGATATTTAACTTTTTAAACGATATTCTGGATATAGCTCAAACTAAGTGTTTTTGAATCTAAGATGATTTTTCATTTTTGGTGACTGTTAAAGGGTTGATATGAAAAAAAATTCCGAACCAAAAGTCATTTAATTGCTCTCAAAATGTTTGTATGACTCTAAGTATTTATTGCCTTTTTTTATTCAGTAGTTTTACCCCATTGGCCATAAATTAGACGATTTTGACATTTTTTCTTGAAAACTCCGGGACGAATAAAAGGCTGAATGGGGTAGAACTATTGAATAAAAAAAATTCTTGCAAGGGCAGAACTCTTAAATGAGAGTCATACAAACCTTTTGAGTATTTTTTTAGACTCTTGGTTCCCATTTTACACCCATTCACAAAGTTGACCCTTTCGCAGACACAAAAAAATGATTTCATCATCTTAGGTTTAGAAAATCCCTGTTTAAGCTATATTCTGTAAATATCTATAGTCGCTTGGTTGCAACTCCTACACTGCAAGTAGCAAAACCGGACAACAGCAAATTATTGCAAAGGGATCTATTAATCGGTTTCGACGTCTGGGAGCATATATAAAAATCGCCATACATTACCGTCTCGATGATGGTGGGTGAGGTTTTCCTCACCTGTAAGTCAAATGGTACCATCAATCATCTTTAAGTCGCCCCGGAGCGCCACGGCAAATAATAATAATAGGGTCCCTTTCCCCGCACAAGCTCAGCTTTTGGGGTTAAAATTCACTCGTTAGGGGGTGAATTAGGGAGAGTATTATTATTATTATTATTATTATATTTAATTGCTAGCAAAACTAAAAATCTTTCGATAGGCATGTTGTTCACCCACTCCTTTATACCTAACTACAGCCAGCAAAAAATAAGACCTGCCACTTTTTGCAGTCACCTGAGAGCTGGGGCGCATACAGACCAGATATGTTTGGGAGCGAAGTTTTAAATTTAGATTTTTTCAAAATCCATATGCCTCGACCCCTTATAGAGTTTGATGTTTGCTAAAAATTTTAAAATAGTTTTTTATATTTCGACCCCCCCCCCTCTCAATCCCCTAATTTTTATTCAATTTTTTTTAAATCAATAGACTTCGAGATCTTGATTTTCCGGAAAATTCAAATATATAATTTGAAAATAAGAGAAGATATTGTACAGGTTCTGATCTTGCAAATCAAAATATATTTTTTTTTAATTTAAGGGGTTTACAAGAGTACCTACCTTTCTCCAAACTTTAACAAATTACAAGTTATGAAAAGTGAGTTCAATATTATACTGACATTCAATATACAGTGTGTATAACAGCCAAATGGAATGAATTCAGTATAGTCCAATTAAATAACGAAAAAAAGCCCCTTCGAGGTTACATTAATTTGTAATTGGATGAAACAAAAAGGACCTTGTGTATTTTGATGTGATCTTTCCGAAAAAAAGAAAAAAAAAAGATGTAGCAGTTTTTCAATTTTTTTTAAATTAGGAAAAACCGGGTTTTCCGGAATTTTCCATTGTAAAAATGCTAATTATCTGGGAAAGTATCATTCCGATAGTGAAAATAAATGCACCATTCGAAAGAGGAGGCAAAAATAGTTCGGAAATTCATTGCACAGGTAGTTTTAATGGCGAATTTCTCGCTGCCAGAAGTGCTTTTACCAAAAAGTCGTTTTTTCGTTTTTTTGATCAGAACCATGGACATGAAATTTGCGATGAATTTGTGGCGAAATTATAAATGTTACGACATATGTGCCCATGAGAGAAGTTGCGTATTTTTTTGTTGGCTCTCAAATAAAATAAGTCCCGCGGAGAAATCTGACATAATTTTTCGGGAATTCGCAGGAAACCAGAGGCGTAGTTTTTTTTTAATTTTTTTCCCATGTGATTTTTTCCGGGTTTTCCGAAAACATCTAACAAAATAAATATATTTGAAAAAACTAACTTCGCCATCGAAAAGAGCACAAAAAAATACACAAAAAGGTATACTTTAAAAATGTTAGGAAATTAATCCTAAGTTCCAACTTGGTGATAAGCTTGCTTTTTGTTCGCTAATATCTGGTAATTCTATATTTTGCACAAAACTCAAGAAACGTCTTATAACAAGTCAGTAAAATACAATTTAATAAATTTTAAGCCTAATAAGTTTAGATATGCAAGAAATTTAAAACTGGAAATCGCAAAAAAATCAATGTAGTGTATACACGAGTTTTGGATCCGGCGGAGCGCGTGTAATGGGACTTTTGTCGGGAGAATTCTACAACTTAGAAGAAACATACACACTTTAAACTTTGTATACACATTTAGAAGACATGACATTTGGGTTTGTTTAATTTTCAGACAAAAAAACTAAAAATTGTCAATTTTAGGCAACTTTTCTCAAAAACCGTGTTTTTTGGTCGTCACTCAATGAACAGTGGTCAAAAAAATAGATAAAATATATTTGCAGAATTTTCCGTAATGTAATCGTATTCTAGACACAATAGAGTACTCAAAAAAAAAAAGTTTTGAGCCATTGGGTAGAGTTTTGGCATTTTTGTGCCACTTCAAACTTTCGAAAAAAAAAATTATTTTTTTTTTTTGGAAAAAAAAATTATTTGTTTGATATCTTAGCCAATTATGGCCCGATGTCGGTGAAATTCACACACACATAAGATTTCACATTTAAGAGTAAGCTTTGTAAGTGGCATTAAAAAAATTCAAATAGTTTGGCCGTTATAGGCAAACAATGAAATTAGGGCATTTTGCCCTTCCGCCATATGCCCAATTTTGGGATTTCTCTTTCCCCCTTCTGGGAATCACTAGTCACATCCCTTAAGTTCAAAACGCATTTTTTCAAATATCTTAATTTTTACCAATGTTATAAAGAATTTAGTGTTTGAACATTTAACAAATTCAATTTTTCGACCTTCGTCGCCTCAAAATACTAAACAAATTTCAATCGTCCATACCGCGAGAACGGTGCATAGGATCAAAATTTCTCAAGAGACATAAAAATTAGCATTTTTCCTAAGCTTTCAAATGTCGTAAACTGCGTTTTAAAAATATTGATTTATTTCCGACATGCGCCTGCGCAAAATTGAATAATTGACAAAATCCAAAATTTCGGCACTGCTACATTTTGTTTTGCCTTTTTTTGAAAAGATCACCTCAAAATCCATTTTGTTTCATCTAATTAAAATTTAATGTAAGCTCAA
This sequence comes from Psylliodes chrysocephalus, assembly GCA_927349885.1. Taxonomy (NCBI): domain Eukaryota; kingdom Metazoa; phylum Arthropoda; class Insecta; order Coleoptera; family Chrysomelidae; genus Psylliodes; species Psylliodes chrysocephalus. The sequence goes on from OV651817.1 coordinate 19,898,431, forward strand.
AACCCGTAATTTAATTCGATTAAGGCCGCAGTATCACTGTATTTCTCTTATAAGAAGCAAGGGTTCACCATTTCCGATTGCATTTAAATCCCGCTAAATGTATTAAAATGATTCTTCTACCAGCTTAAAGTATAAGGTTTGGAGAATGAAATCTCCTATTTTTTATTTGTCCTGTTTATACACTGAATTTTAAAAAAAATCATAAAAAGTGATTTTAAAACCAGAGGCTAAAAAGTAGGAGATTTCATTCTACATATTTTTCCAAGTATCCCGCCAAAATATTTCTAAATTTTATTGCGTATTTTTCAAATCTAACTGGAAATACGATTAACAAATATTTGATAAATTTATTTGTCAAATTAGAGATTTTCTATGAATTCCTGTAATTGTGTATAGTTCATGTAGTTCATCTATTTTTAAGAAGATGTCACCGTAAAAAACAATTAGCTACTCTGTTTTAGAGATGGTTTTAATAGGTAAATGATTGTTTAGAGGTACCAATTTTTGAAACAGTGATACAGGTGTATGCAGTCTTTTATTGTTTTGTGATTTTCATAAATATATTTCTCTCGTTTGGTTCCAAATTATCGATTGATTTTGCCTGTGTATAAACAAGTGTTGACCACGTTGCCAGATTATCGATTTATACGATAATTTCACAATTCTTTCTAGGACGAATTTGATTTTAAAGTGGGTGAAATATACAATGGTGAAATGCAGGAAAGGGAAGGAACTTTATTGCATTCCGATGTAAATTAAATCCGAATGACCTGGCATCATTGTATGATACGCACGTAATATTGGCGGTGTTTGCTTTCTTCTCCTGAATGTTATTTTATCTTTATAAGGAATCTTATTTATGAGTTAACACGTTGACTGCTATGTGTATGTACCCATGTGTATGTCCTATTAGTGCGTAATTGTTCAATATTTTAATTTATGTTAAAGACACGCAAACATGTTTCAAAAAAAAGTTATATGGATTTAAAAAATACATATTTTAAAAATATTTTTAGATATATACAGGGTGCTACATTTTTGCTTGGTATATTTTTAAAATAGAACATGTATTTTATTTCAATTTTAGAATGGTTTGGTAATACTGTATTCAACCTTAGAATAATTTTAAAAAATATTACAGGTCTGCCAAGCAATTAAATTTTTATAAAATTAGAAAATGATGCAGACCCCAAATTAAATTATCATAATTCAAAATTGTTTAATGTACTGACTTATAGCACATTAAGATAACGAATAGTAGTGATAGTGCTGGATTCTTTTATAGCGAGTGTTTTGAAACATGTCTTAAAATGGTTACTTTTAAGTCAAATTACTCAATTTTTAAAAGGCAGCATTTGATATAATATTTTAACATACAATTTCTTATAAATTTGCATATCCAACGATACCAACATATTAGAGAAGAACATATATACAGAGTGTCTCATCAGTACGTAATTGATCGATAGCTGTTTTATTATTAGAAATAAGAAAAAAAAATAATATAAAAGTTGTATGACCATATTTAACAATTATTTATAAATAAACAGGGTAATCCATAAACGATTGTCTGACCAAACTTATACATTTTTAAAGTAAATATGTCATAAGTTGCATAAACACAGTAGGTCTATGTAAGCTGATAACAAATGGAAAACTTTTTTATTATTTATTTTACGAAAAAAAGTTATTCTTCATAAAAATTTATGCATGGTCTAACAGAAAATGCAACCACTCGATAGTAAATTTTATCAGTCGGTTTTACAAGGTTTGTCAAAAAATATAATTTTGCTCTCAAGATAAAATACCTTTATTTTCGACAAACCCTGTATACGACTGATAAAATTTGATATCAGATAATTGAAATTTAGGTTTTAGACCATGCATAACTTTTTATGTAAAGTAACTTTTTTTCTAAAATTAATAGACCATGCAATTGTTTATGAAAAATAAGTTTTTTTTTTTAATTCTTAAAAAGGTTTTCCGTATGCCGATGCCGCCAACTTACATATAAATGAGATTAAATTTTTTGAAAATAATTTTTACTGATGCAGATCTAAATAAAGTATTGTTGGTAAATAAGGTACAGTTTTCTTTTTTTATTTGGTTCTTTGGCTGTAAGACCTTTCGGTAATATACATGGTATTCCATTAAGAATGGGAGCAACTGAAGATTAATTGATTAGAAATAAGCCTATTAAACGAAACATCCGTAGGTAAAACATTACTTGTTTCCGAAAAACAGTTTTAAAGTTGAAAATCAAAAATTATAAATAGCTACAATTTTTTTATTACTCAGTTTAATTTTACTAAATTCGGCAAACGTTATTGGTGTAATAAAATACATCTATCAGCAAAAAATAAGTTAAATAAGCTTTGCCAGTGGCGTACGTCATGGGCCAGTAACATCTTTTTTCCTTCTAAATTTTAGTCCACTGTCCACTTTTGATGTTTTTTAAATAAAGTTGAGTTAGTTTTTGAGATATTCGCACATATTAGAAAATTCTGAAGTTTTTAATTTTCGTTTTTTTTTTAATTAAATTTCTAAGAGTACATTATTTATTTTAAAAACATCAAAAAATTTAAAATTTTATGTCCAAATAACATTTTGGATAGTGACGTAAAATTTAAGAGGTATGCGGTATTACGTACGAATGCTGTACGCCACTGGAAAAGTTAATTAAGGTAACTTATTTTTTTGCTGATAGGTGGATAATTTAACACCAAAAACGTTTGCCAAATTTAGTAAAATTGTTGTGAGTAATAAAAAAAATAAAGCCATAAATATTTTTTGGATTTTAACACCTTAACTCGGTACCGAGAAACATTTTATCTAAGCATGATTTGTTTAATTGTCTTATTTTTAATCAAAAAATCGTCAGTTGTTCTATGTCCCATTCTTAACGAAACAAGTATAAGTGGTCCCTACGTAATGATACGAAGACCGTTGTCCTTTGTTGACTGGACACAAGAATGAACTACTAAAACTAAATAAATATACCGACGTGCCGAATCTATTGCAAAAGTTTTTATTTTTATACCTGTTTCATCGAAAATATTTGTCAAGGTCAAGAACTCGTTTAGTTATTATCGCGTAGTAGCTAGGGGTGATGAATTTGTTAGGTATTTTATAACAGTTACCGTTTAGAACTAATAAAATTATTACGCCATCTGTTGAACAAAAGAACTATTAAATATGGAATATTGCTCCATCTGCTGAACAAAAGGATTCTTAATTTATGACACATAAATGACATCTATCAAAATTAGTTCATGTTACGAATATTGGGGGTGGTACTGTGGTCTTAAGTAACTTTTATAAAAAATCACAACACACGTCAATTTTAGGTTATAAAATGACATCCTACAGCGTTAGTCTCTTAATTCTACATTATAAAAATACTTTGATTTTCTTTATTGTATATAAAAATTAACAGAAAAAAAAATAAATTCATCTGATCGGCGAAATTCCCTACAATACCCTAAACCAGTAGGTCCCAACGTGGACGGTACAGACCACCGGTATGCGATAAAATTCCATTCCAGGGGCCATTTTTGATCCAAGGCAAATTTAGGGTAGGGGGGGGCGTTGAGGAACAACTGACGCCTCCTGGAAAATACTCAAAAGTAGGTACTCGAAATGTAGGCAGTAGGCCCAAAAATGTTGGTAACCTATGCCCTAAACAATTAATAACTAATATAGTTTCGGTCGTGATGAGAAAGCAAGCAAAAACAATTTCAACGACCTTTTATAATGGTATTAACAAAAAACCTTCTTCATAGTCGTTAATTTCGTTTAATACGCTTTAGCAACTTGCTGCGTGATTGTAACCGCACGACATTACTTGCTGTCAGTGGTTTACTAGTCATTTGAATTTATTTACTACTGACTAAAAACATGGTTTATTTAATAAAAAAGCATTACATAACAATGTCACAAATGATTGGTTACAGAGATAAAACACGATAACAAGCCGAAGTTGTTCGCTTATTAAAAAAAATCCCGATTTGACGCCTATATCTTAAGGGACATTTAGTAAAATTGAAAAACTATTTCGAGAGCTTGGACATGTAGGGCAGTTAAAAAAAAACTTCTCTGAGTAATGATACCAAATTGGACGTAATACTTGAATTTGAGAGGAATCCACATATTTCTAGACGACCATCAGTCGCAATATTAGATGGTTTTAGCCATATCACTGGAATATTAAAAGAAAATGCATTCCCTCTAAATTGATACCAACTCAGGCATGGAAGACGATTTTGATAGAATAACCCATTTTTACGAGCAATTGATGGAAATGTTAGATATCATTGCAATCGAGCTAGAACATATGTTTTCTGACGAATGCACATTTACACTTCACAGTCATATTAATTGTCAAAATTGTCGCTACTGGTCTTATGAAAATCCTTACTGGATAAGAGAAGAAACACTATAATCTGAAAAGGTTAATGTTTGGACAGTGATAGTTGAAATTCATGTCATTGGTCGCCTTTTTGAATGGAGATAATTATTTACCGCTGCTCCAAAATAATGTCCTGTCAACTTTGGCAATTTTACACAATTTCCAGCGAATGTGATATGGTTCCAGCAGGATGGATCACCACCAAATTACCAAAACAATGTCCGGCAGTAAATGGACCTAATATTTCCAAATTGATGGATAGGGAAGCGAGGATGAATAGAATGGCCAGCACGATCACCTGATCTTACGCCATTAGGTATTTTTTTATTGGGATATGTGAAAATATGATATACAAAACTAAACCATGTGATTTAGCTGATTTAAGCAGAAAAATAACGTTTGCGATTATGTCTGTCACACATGTAAGAAGACAATTTTATTTACGAATAGCTACCAGGCTGTTCGAAGCATGCATTTTGCACATCTATATTACGATTTATGTTTTTGTTATTTTTTAATATTATCAAGAATGAAACTCTATTATAGTAATTAATTTTTTTCTGTCAAGATTTATATTACCCTACGTTTCGCTAACGCAAGATGGAGTTACGATAGCACAAAAATTGTCGAAAACTAGCGCTGAACATTATAGTTTTCTGTAACTACAAATATTGCTAATTAGAGTTGGTACGTGGAACAAAAGTGGGCAACCACATACTTTGATTTTCTTTAACTATACGGAAAATGATCGCATTGCGCAGCTTTCTGAGTGCCTTTTAAAAGGAGATAGAAAACTCCGCCATTTTGATCCCTTATTACGTGTTGCCTACATCTTGGCGCAATATTTTTAATAGGTGCGTTTTAATCATCCGCTTCTGCTTCGGAATTGTCGGTTTAGTCGTTTTAACCTGTCAGATTAGTAAAAGAAAATCAAAGTATGTGATATAGATATTACAAAGACGGAACAATATAAGTTGTTGCCAAGTATATACACACAGAGGTATATACTGTTCTAGTTGTCACGTAAATATTGTTAAGAGGCGGAGGGTTAAAATCGCTTAGTTTAGATTTTGGTTCGTTTCGATCTTGTTCGTAGATTTAATGACCGTTCTCCATTTTTGTTTCTTCGATTCCTCATAATTCATCAATGTACATACATAATTAAGATAAAAGGGACTCTCTAACAAGTTTGTTTTTGATTGTCTCAAAACGATTTCGCGTTGTAATGCGTTTATCTAATTGTTACAACTTTTAAACATTATATATTATACATTTAAGAATTTGTACAGTTGTTATGGAAGTTTATTAAATATTTAAACCATAAATATAATATATATTTTTTCACAAAAAAATTGAACATGTCTATTAACAAAGTTCTTTGTCATAATTAATTATTACGTTTGCTGTTATATTAATATCCGTTATTATCTGATATGTAATTCGATTTGGCAACTTTGTAAAAATTTCGGCGATCACGATACATTAAAGTGGGTAAATTCAGAAACGTTAATTCAATATCTATTCTTAGCAGCACCGACTGGATTAATGTTTTAGGTACCAAATTTAAAAATATTTAATAAATTAAAACGTTTTTAGTAATTTTTTACGATTATTCAGTGTTGAGAATAAATCTTAGGTGGTGTGTAAAGCAATAGAAAGTTATAATAAAAGGAAATAGACTAATTTTGTACGTTTATAAAAGTTTTAGAGATAATTAATTGTGAAATAATAATATTATTATTATTATTATTTATAAGAAACTGTAAGTTTAAAAATTTTATAAAAATTCTCTTGGTATAACAATGACATAGAGATCGCATAGAACAATTTAAAAAAAAAACTGATGAAAGATAACTTTTTACTTACTTGAATTTTTGAACAAAATATTTTTTTCCTCAAAAATGGCTTACCAGATTTTTTTCAAAATTTGTCCATTAGTTATTTATTTGATGAGTATGTTAGGTGAATTTTTTGAAAAATTTTGAACAATAGATTTATTTTTTGGTCGGGTAAGATAAACCTTAATTTTTGCAGTAAATTTAAAAACTACAGCATTTTTGCACAGATAATAAAGATGCCTTTCAAATGAGGTATCACAAGCACCTACTTCCTATTTACAAATTTGGGGGTTGCAACTGTCACTCGAAGGGGGTTGAAGGTAAATGTGACATTTTCACATTGCAGGATGTCATTTTATAATCTAAAATTGACATATCTTGGAATTTTGTATAAATATGAACAGTAATTAAGCAACTGAATTTATTACATTTGGCTGTTACACACTGTATAATGGATGTGAGTATATTATTGAACTCAGTTTTAAATGTCGTAAAGTTTTCATAACTTAGGGAAATTTGTAAAAGTTTGAAGTAAGTATGTGCCACAGGTACTCTTGCAAACCCTTTAGATTCATTAAAATCAATTTTGATTTGAAATATCAGAACCTGTATTAAGTCCGAGGGAGGAGTCTCTTGTTTTCAAATCACGTTCTTTTATACATTTTTTCAAGTAACTAGTCCTTGTTTTCTTTTCTCCTGACAAATTGTGCTGTATATCAAGTTTAATCAAGGTCTTTATTCAATATCATGAGTCACAATTATGATTTTAACCTTTTGAATTGGATTTCCGAGTTGTTTGTTTGGGATTCCAAATTACAAGTAAGAATTCTGTGATAAGTCGGAATTACGAGGTATAGGCCGGCCAAGATGAGATTGGTACAGCCACGTGCTCGACCCTGCGCGAAGGTGTGACGTCACAGGCAGAGGCGGACGTTAGTAATTTGTATTACCTTTTTTATTTTAAATTATGTATTATGATTAATTACTAACTAGGTACTATGATGTGAATTTTATTCTAAATATTTTTTTTTATATATGTGTGTATATGTGATAATAAAATAAGACAATATTAAAATACTTATATATTACAAAAATACATATAGAGACACAAATCTAATTTTCGTCCGATTCTAAATCAGAGAGCTGTTGTACTCCTAAACTAACATCACTGTCTTCATCCTCTGACCAACTTTCATCCGATGATCCAGTATTTACTGTAAACCTTAAATGGTCCATTGTGGAGTCCAACAAATGTTCTTTTTTAATATTCCTTGACATGTCGACAAATGTTGACCCACTCTTCTACTTGCAATGTTGCAAACCTTTCTCGTGTTAACGATTCTACATTAACTAAAGCGAATGTGGTATTTCTTGCTGCTACCCAATTTTTTTACAGAAGCCCATATTTTTTCAATTGGGTTGAAATCAGGATGATAGGGTTGAAGCCAAAGGACTTTGTGACCGTGTGCCTCCAATAATCTGTCTAATTTATAAACTACCGGAAATCTGTATTTATTATCTTTAATAATTTTGTACAATTCCGGTTTTGTCATTGATTCCTGAAAAGGTATGTCTTTTTCTTTTAGCCATTTTGTCATGGCTAATTTGAGACTTGCTGATGTTATATTTCGTTCCACAGTTACATTGTGGTATGAAGCATTGTCTATAACTAATACAGATTTCTCCGGCAAATTAGGCAACAGTTTCTTTTCCGAGATACAGGGTGTTAAAAGTGAAGTCCTGATGACACACTTTTGTAAATATTTTCTAAAGCATTAAAGATTATTAAGTGAAATTTGGTAGAAATGGTTAACTTTTTACGCTCTATTTAATGGACTAAACCCCAGTTTTTGATCATCTTCATAGGTGGGTAAATTAGGGGGGCTTAGGGTAAAATTGCCCTAAGTTTTTTTTGTTGGCAGTTTTTATCATTTTTGACTATAAAATTTGAAAAAACCATGATTTCTTTACAATAAAGCTACTATTGTTGCATCTCGCTAGGGCGCACCTTTTTCGAAAGAAAAGTATTTGAAAATTTCATGATAAGTTATCCGAAAGTGTAAACAATAATTAGTATGCCTGTGAAATCAAAAATTTTATTTTTTTTACTTTGGAAAACCGGTGACTAAAGGAAATTTTAGATAATATTTAGAAAAATGTGCTATCACGACTTCACTTGTAACACCCTGTATCTCGGAAAAGAAACGTTTTCGGACCTATGTTTATATGAACTTTTACTCCTATTTTAGGATGTAGATTACGCTGTTAAAATATGACCATCTAATTTCGGTACACCCTGTATATATAGAGGTGAAGTTACCTGTGTCAGTCCCTATTTTGTACGCCCGTTTTGGCCATAATTACCCTCGATTTGATATTAATTATGTATTGTCTACATAATAGATCAATTTGAATATTTGACTTCCTATTTTCAAATTCTGGGAATTGCGTATTAACAGGTATACAATAATACCTATTAAGAAATAGAGGACTTATTTAAGTACCAATTTACCAATATTATTATTAAATTACATATAATAAATATTTATTAATGTAATCATTGATAGCCAAGCTCTTGTCTACGCAATGGATTCAACTTGAATATTTGAAATTTTAGTATCATTGGTAAAAGCTTATTTTTCAATCTAGGTGATCGCTATGGTTACGATAGTTTCGACGTTTTAGAAATAGAAAAATCGGCATATTTACTTTGGGGAACTTATGGAACAATTATTCAAACCTTCATAATTATGGGCAATCTGTTATATGTTAAACGGTAATCAGATGGTTTTAAAAGCAAAATTTCTTTTGATGAAATAGGTAAATATTTTAAATATTAATTTTAAAAGAAACTGTTGATTCGCAATACTATTAACAAACGTTTGTTTCTAAAACAATTGTTCTTCAGTTAATTCAGTATTTGCATTTGCAATTTACAACTTTTTTATTAAATGTTATAAATTATGAAAACCTTCTCGTTATTATGAATGTATAATTCTGATTGTAGATAATTATATGCTCGTGGAATTATTGCACTAGCCGCCAACGCTTCTTACTACTTGTTATGTATACGACTGTTATAAAATAAATGCTATATTATCATACTCACCGATAATTTTTTAGAGGAATTTGAAATCCTTCATTTGCTTCTTTTTCCATAAATTTAGTAATATTATATATAATTTCTCTTGTTTGACTATTAAGGGACCTCCCTTTTAATCCGATTCTCTTTGGAGCCATTACAACAACAAAAACACAATACTTATATGTAAATATAAATCACAAGGCACTATAATTATATAAAATTGTCACTTTTCGCACTCTATTCACTTCTATTCACTTTGTATATACTCGACCCAAGTTACGCCACTAAATGACTAAGTTTGGCTTCACCGAGCGTCGTTGCTAGACAACAGCCAGTGCGCAACTTTTGTCGTCACCATGTTGTGTACCAAACTCATCTTGGCCCGGCTTTACAAGTCGGAATTTGTAAAAAAAATTGTGGCTGTTTTACACTTTCGTAAAAGCTTATAGAACACCAAGTTTAAATTGGTAAAAAAGTGGAACACATTTAAATAAGTATGACACTAAAAATTAACTTTTAATACATTACATAAACTAATAAATAAAATATTAAAAATTTCTCAGCAATAGAAAAATGTAATTCATTGTTTTAATAGTAAAATATTGAACTAAATAGTTTTGAGTTTTGATTGAGAACATTTTGTAATGCTATAATGTTAGACATTTGAAAATAAACATTTTTAAAATACGAATCTGAATATAATAATTACAATTATGGGAGGGGCCCCTGTGGGCACTGAATTGCCCTAGCTATGCCAGTGGGATGCAGTAGAGTCACTGCGCCAGTTTCTGACCATTTAAGTGACTTTCTGAAATTAAAACTTAACTATAGCCTTAGGCTAAATCTCGCCCAGGCAAATGTACATTTCTACATATTTTTTGTATTTTTAGTATGTACAAATAAAGGCCATTTATTATTATTATTATTATTATTATTATTATTATAACTACTCAAACCAAATATTTTTGTTTGAAGTAAGTCTGCTCTGGAATGAAACGACAGGTATTCTAAAATTTAAGGCAAGAAAAAGTTGAAAAGTAATTTTTTACCCATTTTCCAACACCTAACAAGTAATTGAGGACAAATTTGCTTCTCGACCATGCTTTATTTGAACAACAAAACAAGATATAATATATGAACACATGAAACAAATAAAATCCTTGGATGAAGCCTTATCATAAGGAATTCCATGAACCATCAAGTCAGGTGAAAAATATAATGTAGGTGGGAAAATGATGGTCAAGAACGGGGAAGATTTTAGATAAATACTCTTGATGAATATTTTATATTGTTTAAAATGGAAATATAAGTAGGAATATTTTAACTTCCAGATGTAGGCCTAAGTTATAAATAAAAAAATATCTTTCTACTTTTTTTTGACAAACTGCACTTGTAATAAAAAGTTCATTATTAACTATTGGTTAGGTAGTAGACTTTTATTGGTAAAATATTTTCTATTGTGATTATAAGTAAACAATGACTTACTTGAGAGCTTTGAAAAACTTTGAATACTGGTTATTCTTTAAAACAGTCAACACTACTTTTCTCATATTATTCTTAAAAGCTATTAGTTCCAGTATTTGCATCATAAACTTTCCTAATCCCTTCCTTTGAAAAGCAGAGTCCAATTGTAATTCGTAACTTAAAAAAAAAAATCAAAAATTGAAATATTACCATTATTTTTTTATTTACCAATATAGAACTTCAAGTCCTTCATCCAAGTCAAATCTAAAATGCGAAAACCCAAGAAGATTTCCATCTAAAGTTTTAGCTACAAGATACCAAGCAGCTTCGTCAGTTAATTCTTCCGCCTTTTTTAAATCATTCCAACCCCATGAGCATTGTTCATATCTAATAAACAAAATTACATTACAAAACACTTTAAAATTTATTTAACACGCTCACTTTTGTTGCATATTCTTTTTAGTTAAATTAAATGCCCAATCCTTCGTTCTTTGATCTACATTAGCTACTTTTGTCACAAATAATTCAACTTCTATACCATTTTTGTTATACTTCCTGAAAACAGGAAATGGGTCTAATGGGTCTTCTAACTTATTGGCAGCCGCCACAATGGCCATTGCTTGGCTTATTCTACTTTGTTCCTCTTTCCTTTGTAATCGTTTTTCTTTACTCTTAGCGCTGCTTGCTGCCGATTTTCTCTATAAAAATACCATTAACAAAAAAAACAGAAATATAAGTATAATACTTACTCCCATTATTATTATTATTATTAATATGTAGATACAACAGGTGGTCAAACAATAATTAGTAACTAGTGTAAGCAATGCAAACCACAAGTTTCAAAATCAATTTTTTTTTTTTTTACTTAAAAAATAAACAAATTACTTTAAGCGCGGTAATAATATTGACATATGACATATTTCTATTTTTGTGAAACAACCAGTGTTGCCAGAATATATTTTTATGTACCAGATTTGTCTGAGAAATGTACCAGATTCCATAAAAATGAACCAGATTATAAATTGTAGGTACTATATTTTTCGAATTATGACGGTTCGTTCAGAAGAGCAAAAAAAAGCTTTAAAAACGAATACAAACAAGGAAGAACCCAACCATATACCAGGTCTTCAACAATACCCGAAACCCACGTGATCTGATAACCATCAAAAACCCATCGAAAGGGCCTGATTTGACGTAAAAGGAACTAAACTGAACTGACAGTCCTGTCAGAAATGTCACTGGCGTTCATTTGGGGACTGAGAATATTTATATTATATTTGTTTACATTTTATAAACACCTTTATTCCACTTTTCATTTAATATTAATGGAGCAATTAGTTATTTTTAGAGATTATTGGTGGCTTAATTCTTTTTTGTTGGTGAGTACAAATTTATTTACTGTAACTTGTAAAAGTTAATGACTGTATTCATTTATTTCAGGTAATGTTACACTGGAACAAAATTATTTTATATTCGTAATTGTATTCCAAAATTTGAGGAACGTTTACCAGTGAATAAATGGAATGTGATTCTTTTTTGTCGTCATAAACAAATATTTGTTCAAAATTATATAAATGGAAGAAGCTCCATAGGCCCAAAGTAATAACAAAAGCGGTTGAAGATGTGCAAATTAACATGGTGCAAATTCCCAATAAGTTTTTAAAACAAAAACAGCACTTCATCAGGTATGAACGGTGTTTCAAAGACTGACTCTGATATGTGAAATTCAAAACATATATTTTTTAGGTTTGTCGCTACGAACTAGCCATAAAGTATTGAAAACATTTCTGTTGCATCTCCCCTATAAAGTTTCGTTACTGCAACAATCATTTTACCTTAATTTTATTAAACCTACCTATGGAATATTACAGATCATTCAATTCAAAATCGTTTGTGTGACGTTTATGAACTGGAGCACCTATATTAAATGAAATACAAAATACAACTGAGGAGAAACTGCATAATGTGTTCAAAGAAGAACAATTAATGCTTATATTAAAGCTGGTGGTAAAGATTTTGAACAGATAGGTACTGTGAATTAGTATCGTTTGTGCACCACCGATTACTACTCAATATCCTTTTAAATAAAATAGTTGGTAATAGGTATGCCTTTATAATTTAAAGTGAGAAGTGAGAGCTGTAAGGTAAAACAAATATGTGCTTGTTACATTAATAATATTAATATTTTTTTGTATACAAATAAGTAACAATGTATTTTGTAAATGGTTTAAACCCTGTAACAAATAAATAATAGAACAAACTTAAATTATTTGTTTATTACTTCCCATTGCTCAGGTAGAATTCCAGTAAGTTTTAAATTTGTTAACTTAAAACTGCAATAATTTCCAAATACTGCCATTGTCTTCTGCCTATCTTATTTAAAGTTTCAGCTGTAGCTAAATATCTTAGAGTCAATCTAAAGTAAATTTTTAATTTTATTCATATTTTAATGAATAACATTTTTTGTCCATAACTTTCTGGTAAAGGTTTTTTTTGCAATAGTGGCAATAACTAGTACGCATATTTCATGTTTATTATTCTTTTCGTTAAATACAATAATACAAACTAGATATAACAGCTCAGTTTTTAAGGTTATATTAATTTTAAATTATTGCATTTGAATAAATCTAATTAAAATATCAAATTCTAACATTAAAATACAATAATGTAAAGCACCTCTAATTAATATTATGATTTTGAGTTATAATTCCAACAGTTACCAAACTGAATTTTGTTCTCGTAGTTGCAGTCCATAAAAAAGAAGAAGATCTAGTTTGTAATAAAATACCTACGGCACTGGCTCACATCTAGGGATTTTTACTTTTATTTTCACCAATCGCTGTCATGACGATTTGGTCACGTGGGTTTTCGGTATTAGGCATTCCAAACAAATGAATTACCAGTGGGCAGGTTTGGTATATCTAAGGGTGGCGACATATGGTGTATTCTATCTACTTTACGTAAAATCATGAATAATGGATTACATTTAAATATTTTATGTCAAACACAATAAAAATAATATTTAAAAAACCCACCTATACATTTCTTCATAAATTGGCAGGCTTGGCGAATACTACTTTGAATAAAAATAGCGTCCAAGTTGCAATACTATGTCGCTACCCCCTTAGATATACAAGAATTTCCCACTGGCACCTATTGTTTGACAGGTCGTTGGAATGCCTAATTGTTGAAGACCCAGTATTATTTTACCCGTCAAATGCAAACGGGCTGAAAAAAGTAAGAGTACTAGATTCTTTAATAATGTACTAGATCTACTACAAATGTACTAGACTGGCAACACTGGATACAACAAATAAAGTAGATATCTCTTTTTAATGAAATATGTTAGATAGTGAGAAGAATGTAAATTATTTCGGCCTCTCTTTAATTAGTTCACAGCAAAATTTCTATTTCACCTATGGCTGGAGATGGTCTTCTCTGTGAATTAGGCATTCCAAACTGAATGCCTATCAGTGGGCTTTGACGGGTTATGATATTGCAAAATTATGGCAACCCTGTAGACCTGGTGATTTGACAAGGTCAATGAAATAGATAGTTACATAGATTGATTATCCATATTTTTCAAAATAAACATAAGCGTATGCCTTGAAGTAAAAATGTAAGCAATTATTTTTATTTAATATCTAAAGGCTAAAAATTGGTTTTAAAACACATTTTTGCTAAACCGATTCAAATTAATAAATATTTGCCAGGCAATATAGCCGCTCGTAAACGACCAGCTTTGAGCAATCTATATATGTATGTATCATTGACCCTGTTAATGACAACAGGGTTGCCATATCTAAACTGTCATTACCCACTGGTAGCCATTTGGACAGGTCGTTGGAATGCCTAATAGTTTGAATGAACTGTGAATAACCTCAAAAAAAAATCATGGTACGAGTTTAGTGTTGTGCATTGTACCCTTGAAAACAAATATTGAATAGGTATTAAATAAATTACTGTTTAAGAAAAATGGGCCAAACTTCTGAAATGACTGCATTTCTTAACTTGCATGAAGATCAGTTAGTTTCTGCAGGAGTACCAGAGCAGTTTTGGCAAACTTTGTATACAAAATTGGTAAATCAAACTTTTAATACTTCAGAATATTTTGAATTACTTAAAGTTGAGCAGGACGACGAAGAAAATGATAAACATCATCCGTCGCTAATACTTAGAGCTTTAAAAGACATAAATAAATGTAATGCTCAACATATTTATCTTATTGATCATGCTTGGACATATAAAATTAATGGGAAACAACAATTACTAGAACATGATGTTCTTATAAAAAGACTCTGTAACATTTTAAATATAGCTTTTAATTTAGATAAAAAAGAACTAATTGACAAGTTGCTTGACAATCTCTGGAAAATAAATAATTTCTATTCAATAAGTAATGCTAAGGATGTGGAAGATAGACTCCCAATATGGTATATCATGGATGAAGTTGGAACAGCTGTTACACATAGTAATCATCCAAATTGTAGAATTGTGCCATTTGTTTATATTAATGACCAAATCACCTATTCAATTTTATTTCCTATAGAGGATATCAAAGAAGCAGAAATAATTACAAGAGATTTTGCTGAAGGTATAACTGAATCTATTAGAAGAGAAGCGATTTTACTTCCTTGGGTTTTTAAATCATTTGAATCAATTGATGTAAATCCTCCTATGCCTGATGAAGAATATTTTCTTTCTGGTCATATCAAGGAGAGTTTACCAGATTTATCAAAACTTGAAGGTAAAAAGGTTCTTGGAAATGTCTTAAAAGTTTACTCCCAATATAGTTTAATTAACATCAATTTGAATTCAAACAAGTTTACCATAGTTGACAACCCTGATGATGCTGATATTTTATGGTATACTGAACATTTTAAGGATTTCAAAAAATTAAGCTGCAGTCCAGAGAAATTTATAAACCAGTTTCCATTTGAATATGTGTTAACAGTTAAGGATCTTTTATGTATAACTTGTAGGAGAAAACAAACGGCTTTAAACTGGTTGCCCACTTCTTATAATTTAATTACTGAAATTGGACATTTTGTTAGTTATTTTCAGAAAAGAGATAAAGAGGGATTCGATAATTTTTGGATTGTGAAACCTTACAACCTTGCTAGAAGCTTGGATATTCATATAACTAATAATTTGGATTATATTCTAAGAGTTTCACTTACAGGGCCAAAAATAGTTCAAAAATATATTACAAATCCTGTGTTATTCTACAGACCAGAATGTAATGGCAGAGTCAAATTTGACATTAGATATGTATTATTGTTAGAAAGTGTTAAACCTCTCAAGGCATATGTTTATAAGCATTTTTTTTTGAGATTCGCAAATAAACCATTTGAATTAAATGATTTTGAAGAATATGAAAAACATTTTACTGTAATGAATTATATAGAAAATGCAGATCTAAAACATATGAAGTATACAGATTTTTTATTGAATTGGTTGGTGCAGTATCCAGACTATGAGTGGGATACTGTTGAAAAATTAATTTTTAAAATGTTGAAAGATATTCTGGAATGTGCAATTATAGAAGAACCCCCTTGTGGAATAGCTCATAACCCACAATCTAGAGCTCTGTATGCTGCTGATATTATGCTTGAATGGACGGAGGATAAAGAAATTGAACCAAAAATTTTAGAAATAAACTTTACCCCCGATTGTAAAAGGGCTTGTGATTATTATCCACAATTTTATGAAGATATATTTAGGGTGTTATTTTTTAATGAAAGTGTTGATACTGTAATACCTTTATAATTTACATAATATGCTTACTTAATATAAAATTGTAATTTTTTATGTAATAATATATACGCCTGGAAAAAATTATGCAACAGTAACTCTCTTAATTAAATGTTTTTAACTTTTTCTGTATTTTCTACAATCACAAATATTTGCCCTAATTCGTCATAAGTATAGGTTCTTTTTAGGAATGTGTCTAATAATTTTATTCCAGAAATAGTTCTTAAACCTGGTAATAAAGGAATGCACCGGAATTCTAATATTGTATGTGACATAGGTAGAAGTGGTTCCAATTTTCTTCCTGATATGTCACACCAAGCTATACCTTCTACATTTTCTAAATAAATCATCAACTCCACTGTTCTTTCACTAAAAAAAAAAAAAATTTAGGAAAATAATAATAATTTTAATTATTCTAAATGATTACCAATTATTAATCAATTTACACTTAAAAGTAAATAATTCTTCCAAAACAACAAAATTTGGTAATTCAACTATTGTCATTCTGATATCTCCATATTCAGGACTCTAAAATTAGATAAAAGTTAGTTTTTAAACAAAAAATATTTCTGATCTGTTTACCATTCTTTGTAATTGACTGGTTTGAAGTCTTCCACGTTCTCCTAAATTAGACCTCCAGACAATATCTAATTTGCCTATATTGGTAGCTCCACTAAGCGACTTTAAGTCCGAGGCTAGTTTCTCATTTGGTATTAAACAATACAAAAACTGACAAATAGCTTGAGGTTGGAGAATAGTTAATTTCCCAAATATACTGTTTCCTTTTTTATTTGAATTCAGAGAAATAACTAAAAAAATAATTTAAATATTAGGAATTTCAGTTATTTAACAAGAGGTCTTACCATTAAAAAGATGAGATGCATCAAGAGCAACTTTCTCTAAACAAATGGGGCCAGCAGTTATATTTTGAACTTGTGCTTCTAAGTACACATCATCATTTTCTGCATTATAGAATTTTGTTTTGACATCTAATGGTTTCATTACCATAATTTTAAAGAATTTTCTAAATGACATTGGAGTTCCAATTAAAGACTGATATGTAACCTCACAGATTAATCTGTAATTAAATATATGGACTAAAAACATATAATTGTGTTGTAAAACTTACATGTGTGTACCAATTTCTTTTACTTCATGGTGTATGACAACATCAACTGTTTTTTCAGGATATAGCTGAAGAGTAGGGGGGTTAGATGAGAGTGATAACCTTTGGGAGCTTGTCTGTAAATCAACCTTAAACAAATTTAAATTTTACAAATTACATTTTTACCTAAAGTGACCATATTTTAAAAAGTAGAAAGCGGGACGAATGGACAACATGGAAGATTTCTATAAAAACTGAATATGCATCAACAGTAAAACATGACTTACACTAACAAAGAAACAAGAATGCCTAATTATTATTTATTAAATAATAAAACTAAACCCTAATAAATTGGTTATATTTTAAATTTGTTGCAAAAAATATTCTCTTTTTGATGTACTGGATACAAAATTATGTTGTCATATCACCATAAAAATTGTATTTTTAGGTGGGACAACATCAGTACACATGTTAATAGTTTAAGCTGGATTTATAAACTTCGTTCAGTTTGAGTTCAACATAAACAAAGCAGAATGACACGGTATGTTTTGGATAAGAAATTATAACGGATTTATAATTATGTTATAACCACACCATCTACAAATATAATAAAAATAAAAATAACAAATAATTTATATTGTGGAATTTGTGGTTATATCTTGTCAACTCGAACTGAGCGGCAACTGAACGTAGTTTATAAATTCAGCTTTAAAATTAGGACTGTCCCACCTAAATTGGGATGGATGGTCACTTTATGTTTACCCCACCATTAATAACTAATTACTCACTTTAACTGAAACATTGTTAACGATCTCCTTAGTTTCACTATAAACACAAATGTAGCTGGAAAATGTCTCTCCTAGATAAATATTTACAGGCGTTTGTGGTAATAATAAAAATTGTCCAATACATAGTGTTTCTGTTCCTTCCACAGCTGTAGGATCTTGTTGTAGAGCGTTATTTAATAAGTTTCCTGGTAGATCTTTGCTATCACAAGTTATAGGAAAAGGACTAGCTAAGGTAGGTCTAGTTAGCCTCATTACTAGAATAATTTTACCCATATATTAAAGGAGTTGAATATTTACTTTTAAGATTATTTACCTTTTAAAGAAAGAAAGTGTTCTTCTGCCGACTCCATTCTTGGTGTTTAATTTTATCTATCAAATACTTATAAATTAAAAACTTTTATTTACTGTATAAATTAAAAAAATCAAATATGAAATGAAAATCAGGGTTTGGTAAAATTATTGAAATATGGTCTCTTACTCTTATGTTTTAAGTCAGTAACAAGCTACCAATTTTCTTATTTTCATATTGGCCTTATCATTAAAGGAAACAAAACCCTACGAGATTACTAGAAATTATTTTCATTAGCAAATAGAGAGTTTTAGCAAAAATGTAAGATCTCCGTTAACGTCACGTTAAACTTAGATTGTGATATTTTTCATACCTATTCAAAGGGATAGATTACAGTATACCGCTAATATATAACGTTAGCGGACACTGAACTATACCGTTACAACAGTTCAGTTTTAGCGGATGTTTGCTCTCTATCAAAGTTTAAAAAGTAGTGTTTTAAAACAAATCGGACTAGTTTCCCATATACCATTTCCAATACACCATTCAATTTACGAAATTTTATTTATGGCAATAATTTTTTGCTATGTGTGAAGGGTGGCTATTTAACATATGGGTAAAAGGAAATAATTTGATCAACAAACGATCGAATAAACCACGGCCACGATAATCGAAATGATGACGCATGCGTTTTAAAGAAAGTGACGTTTGTGAATGGCAACCACCCCTACGTTGTCATTTAATTTACTTAACTTTTATGTGTTTATAAATATAAATAATTAAAAAAATAAAAATGAGCCTAAAACCTGAAAAAGACAAAACAAAGCAATTACAGGATAAATGTCAGTCAGTTCTAAACACATTGTTAAGGGATGAAGATAATAAATATTGTGTAGATTGTGACTCAAAAGGTAATTTTCTAAATCATTATCTGCATTATTTTTTACCAAATATCAAATAACAGCCTGCTGGTTAATTAATTGTTTCACATTTTCTCTTTGGTAGGAAATATATCCAATAAACAATATTTAATAAAAAATAATCTGGAACACTCAATATTGTTAGTTTTTTTATTATTTTTAATTAGGTACATCATACATGGAAGCAACTGAGAATTTAATTTTATGAAGTTTATCTATACTTAAGTAATTTAAAATATTTAACTATTGAAGGAAAACCCAAATACCTAATGTTAATGTTTGATAAAGTTATTGTTGTGTTGTGAAAATTTGTACCTATTTCAGGACCGAGATGGGCATCATGGAATATAGGAGTATTTTTATGCATACGTTGTGCTGGAATACACAGAAACTTAGGAGTACATATTTCCAAAGTAAAATCTGTCAATTTAGATTCATGGACTCCAGAGCAAGTGGTTTCTTTACAACAAATGGGCAACTCAAGGTAAAGTATTTTTCCTTTGAATAAAAAAAATTGGTATCAATTTATGACTATTTTGTTAGGGTATTATTCAATAAATTTATTTTTTAAACATTTTTTGAGATAGAAAGAATTGATAAAACAAACCTAAAAGTAGTGTCTGACCTAAACAAGGTTTTATAACCAAAACAGTTACTATTTTTAGACCAATTAACTCATTGTAAATTATAGCTATACTTACTTATTATCTATCTATTTATGTGATCAAAAAAAGCCATTAATTCTTCGCTGGAAAGATAAAGAGGCGTAAGTCCATTTTAGATAATTTACACTAGATGCAATTCAACTTTTGGTGTATAGTGCTTTGCTGCATCCCTCCACATATTATTTGCTATACTATATGTTAACTATAAGGAGGAGATATACTCCCCTTGTCACATCATATATATTATATACACTTTAACAGATTTGTGGTGGTTTTAAGTCAAATTGGACATTTTCAACTTACGCCCCTTTACCTTTCCAGCAATGAATTGATTTATTGACGTAGTTCTATTTTTTATTACTTTTTCAAATTAAAGAGAAGCATTTAAGTGAATTACAAAGTAGCAAATGGTGCTACATCTGTAGTGGATTTTTTGTAACAAAAAATAATATTACAATAGGTATTGCAATAGGTATTATAATTATGTAGTTATGGAGTTACCAAAAAAGATAAAAAATGTTTTTATTAAAAGAAAAACCATTACAGCTGATAAAATATGTTTGTTACTTACAATTAAATTAATATTCATAAATAGACAGTCTAATGTTGGCTAGAAATAAATTGCTTCTCAGATCCTAATAAATTTGGCCAGGAGCATAGTAAAGAAGTTTGTGTGCACATTCAATGTGTAGGAATAAAAAAAAATGATTTTGAAAGGCATTCTCAGATTTTATTTGACTTGTAATAAATAATTCATATCTAAAAATATTATCATAAAATAAGAATAATAGTGGCTTTAACACCTTTTTAAATAAATTTACAGAGCTAGAGCAGTCTATGAGGCAAACCTTCCTGATAATTTCCGGCGCCCTCAGAATGACTCTAGTCTAGAGTCATTCATTAGAGCAAAATATGAGCACAAGAAGTACATTGCTCGTGAATGGGTCCCACCCGCTTTGCCAAAAGTAAATTGGGAGAAGGAAATAGATGAAGAAATTGAAAAACAGAAACGTAAAAAGAAAACTATAGTGGAAAAGAAGTCACTAGGATCTGTTGAAGTACCGCAACTTCCTAAACCTACCAACCGTAGCCCCAAGCCATCTAGAATTGTTAATAGTGCAGAAAATAAGAAACCAGAAAAAAAAGACAGCGATCTGTTAGGTAAGTCTCAATTTTTAGTATTCAAATTTTTTAAAGCTAAAATAGAAATGGATTTAGATTTTTCAAAACAGTATTTTTTTTTTAATTTAAATATTTTGTCTAATAATTGAAATTGCTGATTTATAATTGAGTGGTTCAGTGTCAGAGTTGCTTAACCAACAAATTATTAGAAGGGAGTCAATGGAGATCAAAGCACTTTACCTGCATCTACTAGATGAATTGGCAATTTGGCACACACAGAAATTATTTTGGAATAATAATATACGAAAAAAGGTTGTTTTGAAATTTTGTTGGTTGGGCAACTCTGGCACTGAGTCACTCAATTACGGCTAGCAAAGCCAGTTTTTCATGCAGGGATACATATATAATGTGCCCACTGATGGACTTAACTATACATGTAAAAATATTTATTTAAAATTAAGAAAAATTCATTCTTCATAATTTCTTTTGCACATTAAATAAATAAGAATCAAATTGAAAATGTTCGATTTTGTTGAGCAACAATTATGGATTTTCAAAATTAATATTTTTTTTTAATTTGATGTCATCGGCATCGTCTATTAAGGCCATTAGCCTCGTTATCTGTGTAGGTTTCGTTACTGTTTCCCAGCGTCACTTTAGGAACAACACTGTTAATTAGAACCCAACAGTGAATGGTTGAGTGGGGAATCCTACCAAGGCATCAGAATTAATTTTAAATAATTAAATTAAATAAAAAAATCCCGGCCAACGGTGGGATTCAAACCTGGGACCCTTGGATCCGCAGGCAGAGACTCTACCACTGAGCCACCCACCCCCTTACAAAATTTTAAATTTTGCAAATTTACAATAAGTTGTATTTTTGTTGCATACCCTGTACCACAAAATCTAAGTTTCTCAACAAATAAAAGAAATTATGTAGATTAATTTTTTTTTTAAATTTTAAATAAATATTTTTACAAGTATAGTTAAGTCCATTTGTGGACACACTGTATTTGTATAAATGTATTACATACTAACTTTACTAACTGCAAATAAGTAATAAATAAAAAAATCAAGTTATCAATTCTAAAATTGACAGTTTAGCAAAATTTTGATTTTTGTGACACTATTTTTTTGGGATCTCTAAATTTTTGGTAAGTTTTTGTAAAATTTCATAAGTTTTAAATAAAAATAATTTTAAATAAATTTTCAGCGCCACAATGCACAATTTTCTTCATAAAGTATAATAAAATTTTACATTTTTTTTTTATTGGAAACTACTTCCAAATATTATATTGATTATTTTAATTCCTAATATAATTATATAATTTCTTGAACTGATTTTTATAAACTGAGCAGTAACTGTCCACTGAAAAGATAATCAAGGGTTCAGAACCAAAAAATCCAATTAGCTTTCAAAAATGAAACACGTAACAATACTTTTCAAATATACCACTGGAAACCCTATAACTTAACTTTTTTCTAAATTATGTTTATACTTTCACTGCCCAGCTCTCTACTAAGCCTGCGCATATGCGGTGCCCACATTAAATTGGTAGATGTAGTTTAACTTTTTTATTTACTTATATAAACGGGTAAATTTAATTTAATTGCAGTATCGGTGACTGTAAACAATACGGACACAACAATTTTCACTTATTTTCGCTATATTCTTAATGCAAATGATACTACTTACTATTTTTGATCAATTTAACTGCGGCAAAACCCAAATAACCAAAGTTAATATAAAAATATTGTATATTAATCACAAAATAAACCATTTTTTTTATATAACCTCAATTTTCTTAAAAAAACCTCTATCATTTTCTATAGCCATGTTGCCAATTTTTTAAGTGCGAATTTCGAAACGTCGGCCGGGCGCGCTCGCTTCGCTCGCTCCTTCCTCTAGTAGTAAGACCGTTGTTGGGATAAGCGCAGCTGACTCTTATGGTGTAGGTGTAAAAAGGGCGTGCTCGCTTCGCTCGCTCCTTCCTCTAGTAGTAAGACCGTTGTTGGGATAAGCGCAGCTGACTCTTATGGTGTACGTGTAAAAAGAGCGTGCTCGCTTCGCTCGCTCCTTCCTCTAGTAGTGAGGCCATTGTTAGGACAAGCGTAGCTGACTCTTATGGTGTAGGTGTAGAAAGGACGTGCACGGCCTACATTTCAGAATTCGCGCTCGCGAATTTCGAAACGTCTGTCAGGCGCTTTCTTCCTTCCTCCAGTGGTAAAGCCGTTGTTGGGATAAGCGTAGCTGATTATCATGGTAAAGGTATGAAAAGGGCACCCTCGCTTCGCATGCTATTTCATCAAGTAGCAAACCTGTTGGTAGGACGCGCACAGCTGGCTCTTATGGTGTAGGTGTAAAAAGAGCGCACTCGCTTCACTCGCTCCTGCCTCTAGGGGTAAGGCCGTTTGTGGAACGAGCATAGTTATGGTATAAGTGTGAAAAGGATGCGCGCAAATTTCAAAACATCGGCCAAGCGTGCTAGCTTCTAAGGTAATTGGGACGTGGCACCTGCCACCCAAATTACTCTACGACTCACAGGATTGATCCGTTTTAGACGTGCGTCACCTTAAAATGTTCGTCTTGAGTTTGCCTATCGACCCTTGTTCCGGGATTTTTGATTTCGAATTTTATTTTTCTGTAATTTGTGTCTAAAAATTTACTTTCATGGAAAAATGGCGATTTTGGGTGCCAAAGTCATCCTAGCGAACGCAACATTGAGTTTTTACAAAACTTTGAAGGAAACTCTTCCTCTTGACAACCCCTACAACCCTATGTACGTCAAATTGCGAGAGAAATTGGCCGTCATGCCTAAAAACGACCATAGTGATCCAAAACTATTGATGCGAAAGGAAATTGTTCCTCAAAAATCTATTGGAACAAAAATCTAAATTTGTTTCAATAAAAAGTGTTTGTAATCAATCCAGCAATACGTACAAATTTTCTCAGAATGTTTGAGGATATTTTTGGCCATTTCATTTGGCCAGGAAATCGCCAAATTCCAGAATCTCGGAAAATTTCCAAAAATTCTGTAAAAATTCGGACATATTCCTTAGGTGATACTGAACACTTTTCGTTCAATACAAGTTTCTCATAAAGGTCGTTATTTCCGACATTATAGTTCATTATCAATAAATCATTAATCAATTTTTCAATCAATACTCTCTTAGCATTACCCAGGACACACCGCGAGGAGGTTTTTTTTTTTCTTTTTTCTGGTTTTCTAATAAGTATTTTCAAATATTCAATCAGAATCGGATTCATTATCATCTACTATCACTATCACTAAATTAAATGGCCAAAAATATCCTCAAACATTCTGAGAAAATGTGTACGTATTGCTGGATTGATTACAAACACTTTTTATTGAAACAAATTTAGATTTTTGTTCCAATAGATTTTTGAGGAACAATTTCGTTTCGCATCAATAGTTTTGGATCACTATGGTCGTTTTTAGGCATGACGGCCAATTTCTCTCGCAATTTGACGTACATAGGGTTGTAGGGGTTGTCAAGAGGAAGAGTTTCCTTCAAAAAAGTTTTGTAAAAACTCAATGTTGCGTTCGCTAGGATGACTTTTGCACCCAAAATCGCCATTTTTCCATGAAAGTAAATTTTTAGACACAAATTACAGAAAAATAAAATTCGAAATCAAAAATCCCGGAACAAGGGTCGATAGGCAAACTCAAGACGAACATTTTAAGGTGACGCACGTCTAAAACGGACCAATCCTGTGAGTCGTAGATTAATTTGGGTGGCACAGTGGCGCTCCACTGTGCGTGGTAGGACGAACGTAATTTCATGGTGTAGGTATGTCAGGAAACGTTTATATTTTGCAAGTCAGTTAAAAATATATCGGGTGCACCATTACTCAAAAATAACGAATGGATGATGGTTAATGGCTAATAAAGTTAGCACAATGTTATTTTAACGGTTTTATTTTAAATTTAATTTAGTACGAAAAACTATTTAAAAAATATATTCTTTTGTAATTTATGAATACTGGTCAACCCAGTATATTTCTTATAAAGCACGAAGGTGTATTTCTTATTAACTTGATTTATTTCATGAAACTTTCATCAAATCTTTTTTTGTAAACTTATCAGGAATATACATAATAATAAGTTAAGTTACTTTTTGTTCACTCTGTATATAAATTTCTATTTTATCATGTCAATTTTTTTTAAATATGAGTTCATTAAAAAGATGTTTAGAAAACTTGGCCATAGTATTTAAATTTATTACATTTTATTTAAATATTTATTTACTTCTATAATTTTCAGATGAATTAAATTTTCTCCCTGGTAAAATGATCTTTTGAATATCTTGTTAGCGCGCCACTGTGCATATATGGCACTAGATAATATAGACGTATTCCGTTTTGACATGTCCAAGCAGTTATTCTTATTCGGGCGAAGAGTAACTACGTGCCTTGTCTTGATACGGTATAATATTTAAAATCTAAAATCAGAAAGTGGGATACAAAGAATCCATTATTTAAAATCGACGTCTAAAAATTTATTATACTGCTCGAGCCGTCGCGACTAAAAATTGTTTATAATATCATGAAGATAAAAGTTGACCGTCAAAGAAAAATGGCAGAGTTGTGTTTTTAAAGATGGGACTATTTGATTTCACGTTATAAGAAGATATTCAGCTAAGTATATTTTGTCAATAGCTAATGTATTTCAGCGTCTTTTATTTATTTTTATTATTTATTTATTTATTTTTGTTTGATTTGATGCCGCTTTCAAACATGAATTAAGTCATTGTCATTTTTTTATATCGGTTGTCGATTAGGTAGTCTAAGAAATATTTTCGCTCAAACACTTACTTTTTTTGTGAACAGTGGTGTTTTTGTGCAGTTAAAAATATAGAGTTTGCTTTCCTTTTTTTTTTTTTTTTTTTTGAAGTGAAGTTTACGTTAAAACGAAAACTGTGCGTATAATATTGAACAAAATGACTGATGAACATCATATTACTCAACCAGTTTCTGTCGAAAATACATTAACGACTTTGCTACGGGATTTCCTAAATCGTTCAGTGCCTCATGAAAGACTTAACTTGCCAAAGTTTGAGCCGCGGCGAGATGATCCTGAACAATGGGTTAACGAAATATCGGAGATGGCGTCTGAACTTGGATGGAGTGACAGCACTATTATGGCTCAAATAGGAGGTTGTTTTGAAGGGGAGGCAGGTGAATGGTTTAACGTTTGGAGTCCGATTGACCGCCGCTCATGGGCAAATTTAAAAATCGATTTATGTGAGAGCTTCGCAGGTACAGTTAATTTTGGAAAATTGATGTATGACGCAATTTCTTTTTCTTCTGAGGGCTGTCCAACGTTTGGTCAATATGCCCGTTTAAAACTTCAAAAAATTAATGCCCTAAAATTACCTTTCACTCAAAGTCAAATCGTTAGCATGATTTGCTTTACCATAAAGGATGTAAGTCTTCAAGCTCAGATGACACAAGTTGGTCATTCATCTGTGACTAATCTTATTTCTCATTTATGCCGAATTCAAACTAAACCATCAGTTAGCAATAAAATTAGTTCCTTTGTGCCTATAGTTTCAAATAATGCACCGAACAAAAGTTTAAATCAAGTAAAAAATTCTTCTTTAAAATGTTATAGCTGTGGTCTTTTAGGACATCCAAGATTTTTATGCCCCCAAAAAAGTACTCAAGGCAAAGGTCTTAAACGTGAAAGAGATGATTTTAAACCCAACACTAGTAATACTTGTGATTT
Source organism: Psylliodes chrysocephalus (assembly GCA_927349885.1). Lineage (NCBI taxonomy): Eukaryota > Metazoa > Arthropoda > Insecta > Coleoptera > Chrysomelidae > Psylliodes > Psylliodes chrysocephalus. Next base: position 19,925,619 of record OV651817.1, read on the forward strand.
TTGTCAAAAACCCGGACATGTAATTGATAATTGTTTTGCTAGAAAAAAGCAAAAAGGTAATCATTATAAGAAGGTTAATTTGTGCTATTCTCCTACACCTATTTCATCAGATTTAAATTTGTTTTCACTTAATATTGATGATCACGATTATGAAGTTTTAATCGACACTGGTGCTCAAGTGTCTTTATTGCGTCAATCTGCTGTTAAAAATATGTATTCTTTGCCAATTTACGAACATATGACTATTAAAGGCGTTGGTAACCGCACCTTTACGTCTAAGAGTGTAGTCAATGTTGAAATAAATCTTAAAAAAGAATTTAAATTTCCTCTTAAAATGCATATTGTTTCAAATGATTATATTCCTTGTGATGCAATAATTGGTTTGGATTTTATAAACATTCCTGGAATGTCTTTAAAATTTACTCAAAGTTCACCTATTTTGGAATATGTTCCTTCAAATCTCGTTGAAAAGCAATTGGAAGAGTTACTTCTAGAATTTAACGACATTTCTTCTTCTGGAAATAAGATACCCACTCCTATCACAACAGGGGAATTTAAAATTCGTCTCACATCTGATACAGAGATCAAATTTCGCCCTTATCGATTCTCAATGGTGGAAAGAGAGACTGTACGAAATCTTATCGACGATTTAATTAAAAACGAAATTATAAGGCCGTCTAATTCCCCTTACGCAAGCCCTGCCTTCCTTGTCAAGAAGAAAAATGGGGATTCTCGTTTGGTTTGTGATTTTCGTGCGAATCACAGTAAAAGATCGGTATCCTCTTCCCCGAATTGATGATCAAATCGATCAGCTAAGTAATAAAAAATATTTCACTACTCTTGACATGGCCGCTGGGTTCCATCAAATTAAAGTACATCCTGATTCAGTAGAAAAACTTGCTTTTGTTACTCCAGATGGCCAATTTGAATATTTACGAATGCCCTTTGGTTTGGCTAATGCCCCCTCTATTTTCCAGCGAGCAATCAACACTGCTCTACAGGCGGAAATTCTAAAGGGTATTGCGTTGGTTTATATGGATGATATCCTTATTCCGTCAGAAACAAAGCAACAAGGTCTTGAACATTTACGGTTAGTTTTAACAACATTAAAGTCCCATGGTTTTTACATAAATATAAATAAATGCAAATTTCTTCAAGAACAAGTTGAATATTTGGGTCGTTTAATAGTAAACGGGATTGTTAAACCAAGTCCTTCTAAAACAGAGACCTTGAAATTGATGAAACATCCAAATAATGTCAGGGAGGTTCGTCAATTTTTGGGACTCGCTGGTTATTTCAGAAAATTCATACCACAATTTTCTGTTAAAACAAAAATACTATCAAATCTTTTAAAGAAAGATTCAACTTGGACTTGGACTAATGAACATTCAAAAGCTTTTGATGAAGTTGTTAAAATTCTTTCTGAAGAACCTGTGTTGGCAATTTTTAATCCAAATCTACCATTAGAACTCCATACTGATGCTAGTAGTCGTGGGTTTGGAGCTATTGTTTTTCAAAATCATGATGGTAAAAAAAAAGTAGTATCCTATTTCAGCAAAGCAGCCACAGATGTGGAATCTCGATATCATTCATACGAACTTGAAACTTTGGCGGTAGTAAATGCTTTAAAACATTTTAGACATTATTTTGTAGGTGTGCCTTTTACATTGGTCACTGATTGCAATGCTCTAAAAAATTCGCAACATAAACGTAACCTTGTGCCAAGGGTAAGTCGTTGGTGGATTTACCTTCAGGATTTTGAATTTACTATTTTACATAAATCTGGAGACCAGATGGCTTATGTTGATTATTTGAGTCGAAACCCACCAATTCCAAGTCAAGATACTTTTAAAAGCGTTTGTATTACCAAAATTTCTGAAATACCATTTGTCGAAGAAATAGACTCAAGTAGTCAAAACTTAATGCCGTCTGGGTGGTTATTTATTCAACAAAGTACAGATAGCGAAACAACCGAATTAAAGCAAAAATTACAAAATGGTGAAATAGATAAAAATCAGTTTTGTATTATTGGAAGTACCCTGTGTCATTTGAGTAATATTAACTCCGAAAAAGTTACTCAATATTTTGTTCCCAAAAATGCCAGGTATTCGTTAATTAAGGAATATCACGATGGGCAAGCTCATGTTGGTCTGGATAAAACCATTTTAAGTATAGCTTCACATTTTTGGTTTCCTCGAATGCGTCAATTTGTAAAAAAATATATTGACTCATGCCTCACCTGCCTTACCCGAAAGCGCCAGCCTCGTCGAGTTTTCAACGAAATTCACTCCATTCCGAAGATAGATATCCCTTTTCATACCATTCATGTCGATCTTCTTGGACCTTTGCCGAAAACTGAAGAAGGGTTCACTCATGTGTTTATAGCAGTCGATGCATACTCAAAATATACATTTTTATATGCTGTTAAGAGCTTGAAAACTGAAGATTTGGCCGATTGCGTACAGGATATTGTGTTTTTGGTTGGCACTCCAGCTCGTATTATCACAGACAATGCTTCTTCTTTAAAAGCCATTCAAAATAATCTCAATGGGACATCGAGTGGCATTTCATTACGCCCTATGTACACCAATCCAATGGGCAAGTGGAACGTTACATGCGATTTGTTTCTAACTTGCTAAGAGTTCAGGCCGACTGTACCGTTCAATGGAGTTCGATGGTATCTAGAATTCAACTGGTAATCAATTCAACAGTTCACAAGACAACTAAGAGGACACCACTTCAAATTCTCTTTGGTTGTGACAACAGGCTACCAGAGATAAGCCGGATCATTGAAAATGCCTCAGATGATAAATTACCGCTAGTCACAATGGAACGTGAAAAATGGAGACAGTTTGTTAATAGACGTCTCTCAGAAAACGCAACTGCTCAGGATAACTACGCTAAAAGGAACTCATCAACTTCCACAAAATCATATAATGTGGGAGATTTTGTTTTGATTTCAAGAGAAGCTTTAAAACCCAAAAAGTTGGAATCTGGTTGGGTAGGACCTTATAAAATAACAAAAAAATTACCAAATAGCAGATATGAACTTCGAAGAGTTGACGACGTTTCCGAGTCCATACGAATGACAGTAGCTGTTCCAAGTCAAATGCGGCTATGGACCAAAGAATGGTTCCCGAACGAATGCGCAGAGATATTAGAAAGTTATTTTGATATGGATGAAAATGTCAAGGTATGTTTATTACTGTATTAATTTGCCGTGTTAGCGATGGAAATTATTTAGTCCTGGAGTATCTGGACCTTCATGTTGCATCTTGGTTTTCTGGCCGGCAACGATTATGCCTTGGGGTGCTTGGACCATTTTGGTTTTCTGGCCGGCAACGATTATGCCTTGGGGTGCCTGGACCATCTTGGTTTTCTGGCCGGCAACGATTATGCCTTGGGGTGCTTGGACCTTGATGTTAACATTTTGGTTTTCTGATCGACTATCTAGTTTCAGATGTTCATAGTAATTTGACCTTAATATACATTTTGGTTTTCTGGCCGGCAACGTTTATGCCTTGGGGTGCTTGGACCTTAATGATATATTATGGTTGTGTGTTGATTGCAAAGAAATATGACGGGTTATTTTAACCTTGGGGTACCTGGATCTTGATGTACATTTTGGTTTTCGGGCCGGCAACGTTTCTGCCTTGGAGTGCTTGGACCTTAATGTCACATTATGATTTGCTGGTCGGTTATTTTAACCTTGAAGTGTCATGAGGAATTTTATATTTCTACAAAGAAAACCTCTGTTGATAGGGATTTCTTTTGTTTCAGAACGATAATCGTCAGGATGAAGCCGAGTCGTCTTAATAAGTTATTATAGTTACGTTATTGTAAATGTTTTAGGAATAAAGCTAATATTATTCTTATAAATCGAGTTATAATTATTATTGGGCCGAGAGCGTCCCAATTTCAGGATGGCCGTGTTAGCGCGCCACTGTGCATATATGGCACTAGATAATATAGACGTATTCCGTTTTGACATGTCCAAGCAGTTATTCTTATTCGGGCGAAGAGTAACTACGTGCCTTGTCTTGATACGGTATAATATTTAAAATCTAAAATATCTGAAATATCTTTTAGTTTAAAAAAAAAAAAAAGGTAATTTAAAAATAAGGTGTATTGATGTACGTTTTAAATGGGACGCTGAAAGTTTTCAGGGGTGACTGTCACGCCGCGCCGGACTATTGAATGAATTCGGTTATCCTCTTTAGTTGATATAGTCATTGACTTTGGTTGACGAAAGTTTAAAAAGTTTTACAGATGAAGTAATATTAATATTTAGTTAATAAGTGTCTACAATTTAATCAAAATGTATAAAAAAATCACTAGACGTGACTGGAAATGAAAAGTTAAGGTTTTTAGGAAAAGCAACGAAATAAATTAATAAAAGTAATGGGTCTATTGAATAAAAAGAAGTATTGGCTTCTACTTCCTCTTATTTAATTATTTTCTCAGTATAAATTGAACAAAAGGTAAGTGACTACTTCATGTAAAAGAGATTACTTATGGCCATAAGTACATTCTTATGGTTTCAAGTAGTTACTTAAAATATAAGGATTTACTTATATTTTTCCAGTACTGGCTTATTTTTATTTGAATAAAAATAAGATCTGTCTTAAATTAGTCAGTTATAACTTGATGATTTTTATGATTTTTTTCTTGACGGTAGTTGCTAGTATATTTTGTTAAACATGGTGAACTTCATAAATGTTCGTAACAGGAATAACTTTAGAAAGAGAAGCACCAGCCCAAGCAAATCTAAGCTCTTGTTGCGTTTTGAAAGTGAAAGTTTGACTTTTCAACAGTAGTATTTGTCCCAGAAATTTTGATAAATTCGTCTTTGAGATTTTTTCATGTCTTTTCTTTAGCTTGAACTATAGTAGGAATCATTGATTTATTCAAAAGAATCTTATACTTTTTTAGCCATTTGACAAACATAAGTCTGTAACCGCCAATTTTTACCGGCAATTAATTCTTCCTCACTCGAAAGCATGATTGTAACGAATAGACCTATACAACGCTTAAACTTGAAAACAAATGCTTACTTGCGGTTGCACACAATCCTATCACGGCTTGTTTAGTATGAATTTTTGTTTACAGGGCTGCGTTTGCGTTCCCATGTATTTCATTCATCATACGCAACGAAAAAAAGTAAATACTTGTAAATATAAGTAAGTACTTACAAGTAATTACTCAAAATTAAAAATATTTTTCTGGTATTTACTTTCGAGAGAGTTCTAGTTTTTATTTAAATAAAAATAAGTAATAGCTTCTCCTTAAACGTTTCAGCTTTTTCTTATAAGTTATGACTTGCAAGGTAATACTTTTTTTTATTCAATAGACCCAATGCCTTTTAAAGTGTTTGGAAATGCTACGTCAAAAATAAGATACTTTGTGGGGTTTCCGGTGGTATATTTGAAAAGTACTATTTTTTCTAATGTCTAAAATGTAAGTATAAAAAAAATTTGATTATTAAGAAAAATATATGAGTCACCTAAATGCAAAACTCGGTATTTGACGAAATTTTCAAAAGTAATGTTTTGGCGCCATTCAATTCCTTATGTCAAAGTCTAGCATTCTCCTTCTAAAATAAGATGCAAAACTTATTTCTGCATTAAAAACGCTTTAGAAAACGAAGACTAGATGCAAAACTCTGTATTTGCCTTCACTTGTCAAATGCCAAACTACGTAATTGTAACTTGCCAATGGCGTTGCGCCTAATAGTCACGTGATTAGGTAAGTGCACGGGCACGTAGACATTTTAATTTATTCATTTATAGTTTACTTATTTAGGGAAATTTTTTTTGCTTGTATGTATTTTATTACACCTAATAAAAATGTTTTTTCTACGTTCATGCAAAAAACAAAACTTTATTGAACTATATTTACTGAAAAAACTGGTTCTTTATTGCACTAGGGCAATAAAAATTTTATTGCACTCATCTGTCATTTTACTACAGCGTTTTATGATCATGACAAACATAAATATTCAAATCAACGCCAAATATTTAGTTCATTTTCTGTGTCACGTTTTAAAAACAATTGCATATTTTATATTATTTTCAATGATTTAATAAATAAATTAATAAAAAAATGTATTTTATTAAAAATGTCTTTACAAATTATGAACACAAACGTAAATAAATGCCTCAAACAAAGGTACACGATTACGGCTACTATGATTTGGATAATACAACTGCAGTTCTATAAAACATTTTTTGGTTTTTGCATGAACGTAGAAAAAATATTGTATGCAACTCGTGCAAAAAGTGTTTATTGCACTCGACGTGCTGTCCAACTCGGCCTGCCGGCCTCGTTTCACGTCGCGTGCAATAAACACTTACTTTTTGCACTTGTTGCATAAATAACTATTAATTTATATTTTGGTATCTTTATAAATAAAAAAAATTGTAAGAAAATAAATTTTCTAAAATAAGACAACCATGCACTTATCGGTATTAGCAATTGTGAGTTGCAAAACTGGGTATTTTTAAAACATAAATGCAAAACTCGGTATTTTAATTTTAAAAGTATTTTTTTTTTTTTAATTTTTGGTAGGATTTCGGAATGAAGAGCATAGTTATTTCAAAACAAAATTACTAGAGCCAACTAAAAACAAAATTTAAAACGAATACATATGTATTTTAATTACTGACAGCTTTTTGTCCTTCCTGAAAAATTTTGTAATTAGCAAATACCGAGTTTTGCATTTAGGGGACTCATATATTCCCGATAATTACCTTCTGATGCGTGATATGAGCATTGTTTCAATATGTATTCGATTCATAAAAGTACCTTATCGATTCTGTCAATTATTAATCTAGATTTTGTTATAAATTGAAATATTTGGCAAGTTTGCTTATGCTTTATAGGAAAATCGAAAAATCTTAGGTTAGAATCACCAAAATTCGAAACTTTTAACTCATATTTCTGTTATTTATGCCTAACCCGCAATTTTTTTTTTGTTATTTTATACAGGGTGTTTCCGAACTTGCGTCCAAATTTGTAGGTGTGGTAGTTCTCATAATTTGAGACCGATTCGCAGATTTACTTTTTCCAAAATATTTAAAATTAAAATAATTAAAAATTATAAACAGGTACGGTCCTGCACAGCGATAGGAGCGCCTCGACTCGCGCGCGCTTCGCTTATAATAGTGCAATTAAATAACGAAAAAAAGCCCCTTCGAGCTTACATTAATTTGTAATTGGATGAAACAAAGTGGAACTTGTGTATTTTGATGTGATCTTTCCGAAAAAAAGAAAAAAAAAGATGTAGCTGTTTTTCATTTTTTTTTAAAATTAGGAAAAACCGGGTTTTCCGGAATTTTCCATGGTAAAAATCCTAATTATCTGGGCAAGTATCACTCTGATAGTAAAAATAAATGCACCGAAAGAGGAGGCAAAAATAGTTCGGAAATTCATTGCAGAGGTAGTTTTTAATGGCAAATTTCTCGCGCCAGAAGTGCTTTTACCAACAAGTTTTTTCGTTTCTTTGATCAAAACCATGAACATGAAATTTGCGATGAATTTGTGGCGAAATTATAAATGTTATGTGCCTATGAGAGAAGTTGCGTATTTTTTTGTTGGCTCTCAAATAAAATAAGTCCCGCGGCGAAATCTGCCATAATTTTTCGGGAATTCGCAGTTTTTTTTTTTCAGTTTTTCCCATATGATTTTCTTCGGATTTTCCGAAAACATCTAACAAAAAATATATTTGAAAAATTACGTGCGCCATCGTAAAGAGCACAAAAAAATACACAAAAAGGTATACTTTAAAAATGTTAGGAAATTAATCCTAAGCCTGAGTGTAAGTTCCAACTTGGTGATAAGCTTGTTTTTTGTTCTATAACATCTGGTTTTCTTCTCGGTTGATGCTCCATCCTCCTTTTTTTTTTGGCATTGTCAATCGTGGCCCTTTTATGCTTATCCCAGGTTTTATAAATAAACTTTTCCGTAACGTCGAGCTACGTAATATTTGCGACACCTCTCATGCAATATAAAACCTGGTTCTAAAGAACTGAAAAAATCATCCCCCTCTCTTTGCTGACCGTCTGCAGACCTTTTAATCCTGTTGGTCTAATTGGGGTAAGTTCATCCTCTGCAAGTGTCTGATGACATAATAAACACAGGCCAGCCATTGCAACCTGGAAACAAAAAAATTATAGCACTGTGATAGAATTTTCTTAATTTAGGAACGTACTTAATAAATTGCTGAGGAAGTCCGAAAAACCACGTGTACACAGAGCATGTTAAACACGGTTATTAAAAATCTATGCCGATGAACACAGTGATTCAGTTTGTAATAATATGACCGTTTGAAGTTTAAACTTGTCGGATAGCGAACGCTGAGACCATGGCTATCCTTGATACGACGTGCGGCTAATTTTGCGGTAATTCTATTTTTTGCACAAAACTCAAGAAACATCTTATAACAAGTCAGTAAAATACAATTTAATAAATTTTAGGCCTAATAAATTTAGGTATGTAAGAAATTTAAACCGGAAATCACAAAAAAAATCAAATTACAGAAATGCAGAGTATACGCGAGTTTTGGATCCCGCGGAGCGCGTGCAATGGGACTTCTGTCGGGAGAATTCTACAATTTAGAAGAAACATACACACTTTAAACTTTGTATACACATTCAGAAGACATAAAATTTGGGTTTGCTCAATTTTCAGACCAAAAAACTGAAAATCGTCAATTTTAGGCAACTTTTCTCAAAAACCGTGTTTTTTTGGTCGTCACTCAATGAACAGTGGTCAAAAAAATAGATAAAATATTTTTGCAGAATTTTCCGTAATGTAATCGTATTCTAGACACAATAAAGTACTCAAAAAAAAGTTTTGAGCTATTGGGTGCATTTTTGGCAATTTTGTGCCACTTCAAACTTTCGAAAACAAATTTAGTTTTTTTTTAGGGAAAAAAATGTGTTTAATTGTTTGATATCTTGGCTAATTATAATCCGATTTCGGTGAAATTTACAAACGTATAAGATTTCACATTCAAGAGTAATCTCTGTAAGTGGCATTAAAAAAAATTTAAACAGTTTGGCCGTTATAGGCAAACAATGAAATTAGGCCCGTGGTACACTTTGCCCTTCCGCCATATGCCCAATTTTAAGATTTCTCTTGCCCCCTTCTGGAAATCAATAGTCACATCCCTTAAGTTCAAAACGCATTTTTGTTTTTTCAAATATCTTAATTTTTACCAAAGTTATGAAGAATTTAGTGTTTGAATATTTAACAAATTCAATTTTTCGACCTTCGGCGCCGCCTCAAGATACTAAACAAATTTCAATCGTCGATACTGCGAGAACGGTGCATCGGATCAAAATTTCTCAAGAGACATGAAAATTAGCATTTTTCCTAAGCTTTCAAATGTCGTAAACTGCGTTTTGAAAATATTGTTTTATTTCCGACATGCGCCTGCGCAAAATTGAAAAATTGACAAAATCCAAAATTTCGGCACTTTCGAAAAACAGCTACATTTTGTTTTGCCTTTTTTTCGAAAAGATCACCTCAAAATACATAGAATCCATTTTGTTTCATCTAATTACAATTTAATGTAAGCTCAAAACCCGTAATTTAATTCGATTATTAGAATCGACAAAATTGCAAATCGCATCTGTTTTTGAGGACTATTGCGCTACGCGCTCAGGGTATGACCTGCTCTTTGATTTTTTTTATAATGGCTCTATTTTGTTTATCATAATTTTTTTAGAAAAATGAAATCTGCCAATCGATCTCAAATTATGCGAATTACCACCCCTACAAATTTGGACGCCAAGTTCGAAAACACCCTGTATATACACTTAATACTATTTTCTAGTTTAATTTTTTTTTTTTTTTCGAAATTCGTGTGTCCGTTACGTTTACAGGCACCGCAGTATCCTCAATATAAAAACATTAAACTGATTAGGGGGAGCCAGAGGGTGGAACCTAAGCCTGTTAGTGGGAGCCTTCTAAAACTCCTCAGGGGGAAGAAGAGGGAATCCTGAAAATAATATATATGTTATTGTTAAATAATGTGGCCTGAATTTTAGTTTTATTCTACTTTGAGTCTAGGTTAGATTTAAGGAAACAAGAAATATGTATAATATAACTTTTTTAAATAAAAAATATTGCACTTAACATTATTTAGGTCTTCAAAACGGTGAAGATAATTTCAGCAATTTTGTCTCTGCACCTGTGACCACTAACCAAGTAGAACAGAAAGAAGCTCCAGATCCAGTTAAGAAGGAGGAAGAGAGCTTTTTTAATCAAGTGTTACCTACTGAAAAAGAGAAAGTAAAATTAGATAAAGATAGCATCATGGCTCTCTATGGTAATGGACCTACTAATAATTTCAGCCAATTTCCTCAGGTAATTTTATTGTTTGCAATAACATGTTTGACTACAGTTCTTCTTTTTAATTGAACTTGTAAACCGTTGGTAACATACAGTTGATTAAATGGAAAAACTGCATAGCTGGTTTCAGAGATATTCGATAAAAAAGAAATTATTATTTATATCTGTACCCCAGAGCTAAACTGTCATAAGTCACATTTTGCAAATTTTACAGGAGATTAAAACAAAGGTTTTTTAAATCTTTTAAACTACTAGACATATTGACCTAATTTTTTCGATAGAGTAAAAAAGCACATTGCATATCCATTTTTAGAAAATAGTTTTAAACAGAAATTATATATTTTAGAAATAATTAAATTGTAGTTAATACCATTTGCCTCTCAAGATGGACTTAATATTTAGGTGACTTAATATTAAATGCTGCTATCAAAATTGGCCTTGATACAACTTGGCTCTATCTAAAATTGGGACTTAATATTATAAGACTGGACATGAGATCATATGGCTCGTAGGTATTTTTTCAAAGAGAATTAAGGTCAAAGTTAAGTAAAATTATTCCTGGACTTATATTTGTCTGACCCTGAAGTATTTATTTAACTATTATTTAGTCCAAAATGGTTTCAACACTTTAATGATAAAAACTACAAGAGACCAATGATAGTATTTTTTTATGAATATGTATTTATGCAAAAGGTGATACAGAACAAATTATTGAGAAAAAACATTACAATTTAAATAATAAAAAAATAAAACTAGTATTTATTTATTCACGAAATGTTACTTTTAATCTTCTTCTACAAATCCGTCATATGGAAGCTCTTTGTAGAAAGAATGAAACCTTTTAGGGACCCATTTTAACAGTTTTTGTAGATCGTCGTATTTTTTCTTGGTTATTGGTCGTAAAGTGGACCGGATCACTTCTAAATTCGGTAATAGATTGTGGGTTTTCTTTGACGATTTTCTATTGAAGTCTATTTCCTTAAAGTCCTTATCTAAATCAGATTTAAAGAACATTTTTCCAGGACAGTCTTGTTTAAATTGCATACAAAATAAGAAAGTTAGTTTTGGTTGTGGTTTTTTTGTTTTGAATAAATGGGGAACGAGCACTATCATAAGCTGCACCAAAGTCTTTAAAATCTTCAAGTTCCATTGCTTTTACTTCTAGGTTAGATTTGGTGCAGCACAATCTTGCCATTTGTTGCCAGTCCCATGGTGTTATAATGGAAAAGTCTGAACATTTTTTTTGTTCTCTTTCTAATCTCGAGTGAACCGTGTCAACCTCCATGTGTGTGTGGCCTCTAAGGAGATACTTATGTTCAATAAACTTTAAGGACGGTTTCAACGAAAGTGCGTAAATATAACATACAATCATTTGCATGTTTCGATTCTGAGAAGGACAATTATCACTCCAGATAATAAGTTTTTCTACAGAGTTTTCCAAATCGAGAATATATCTAAGGAGGCAAGATGCCATTTCATTACCTCCACGACCAGCGAGTGACTCATCCTACATAAAACACGACGATTTTTTCAAAGTAGAATCATAAACGGTATAATTAAACGACCAAAGTTTCAGAGAATAAAAGCTCTGAGCGTTATGCAGCAGTGGCGTAGGAAGACATTTTTGGAGGTCAACCATTATCACTTTTACATTAATCTTGCCTTGTGATTCTTCCTTATCTTTTTTCTTTTCCGAATATCTTTTCTCTGCTTCTAGTAGGTGACGATCATACTCTTCTTGAATGCTTTGGCGGTGTTGCATGGAACTTGTATCTTTTAATTTAACAATAAATTCATCGCAAAGATCGCAAGTGTCGTTGGAGGGCTGACTAAACGATAGATTAAACTCGCTGTTAAAAATATCTGAGTATAGCCAGGATTTTGGAATATCTTTTTTGGAAATACCTTTCTCTTCACAGTCTTCTACAAATAAATTATACATTCGAGTAATATTTAGATGGGACCCCAAATATTTTCGTTTAGACCTAGTCCTAGAGTAGTGTGATTCGACACACGAAAACTGTTGAATATGCTGACGTACGATATCTCTGGTAGCGACTGAAAATTTATTATTCGGTTCATGCCGACCCCTCTGATCTACTTCTACAATACCACTATGCGTTTTCTTTTTTAAAGCAGTCCGTATTGCTGTCTGTGAAAGGGATAGCGTATTAAGAAAGAATGTACGACACACAGGTATCTTTTTTTTATCGACATAAAAAAAGTATTTCAAAGACGTTTTTCTTTTGCCTTCACGACGCCCATTCCTTACACGAACTCTTTTTACGGGACTTTCTTCGATTTTGTCAAAAATAAACGTACTTTACTCTTGAGCAAAATTCATATTTTGTGACAAACCTCGTATACGGCTTGAAAAATTTGATATGTGATGACTGTATTTTAGGTTTTGGGTCATGCAGGACTTTTTATCAAGAATAACTTTTTTTCCTAAAATCAATAATAAAAATGTTTTCCATATGGTTCAAACTTAAGTAAACATACACGATTGATCTTGGCCTAGATTCTGAGCAGTCTTTTGAAATATTCAACCGCCCTGTATGATAGTCGAACGAATACTCCTTTTAAAATATGTGGGATTATTTTGTATTTTGTAATGTTGACATTAAAAATTTGTCCAATTTTTTCAAAATAAAACTTATATTTCAGCCACAATTTGGCCAACCTGGATCTCAAAGTACTTTTCAAGGATTCGGTGGATTTCCTCAAACGCAACCTCAGCAAAATGTTTTAAATCTTTCAAATCCTCAAAATGGATTAAATCCAACAACACAAGGTTTAGGGGCGCAATGGCCTCAGGGACAACAAAATCAACAGCAACAACAGCCACCGCAACCATGGTTTTCTTCGGGAGCTCCAGCTTTCCCAGGACAACCACAGGTAATTGTTAAATGCATTTTACCAATTCTTCATAATGAATTATGTAATATGAAGTACAGTGTTTATTTAGCAAATACATTTCATAGTCTTAACAAATTTAATGTGTATTACACGTTAATGAGCTATTTTGTGTATTTAATACTGGATATCTTCCTACTTAATTTCCCGGATTTTGATAGATTGTTACTTGGTAATTTTACAAAGGGCATGAACCGCAAGTTATTTGACATGCATTATTTATTTTTTATGGTATTAAAAATATGTTCAAAAATAGACTTTCAAATATATTATGACTAACAACATTTTTGCGAAATCAACCGTTTGTTTAAAAGATATTGAGCAAATTTGGTTTCACTATTTGAGTTTAGCACCGTTTTTATCCTCCCCGGTTTACACAGAAATGAAAATAATGATTTTTAAAAATAGGGCAACTTAGTTATTTCAAATTGAATATTTGTCGCCTAACACAAAACCTTTAGCTTTCGAATAATTTTTACAGTATGACCCACTTTCCATGACATTTAGAAATAAGTCGAAAAGAGAGATAGATAATATAATAACTTCGAAATTGATGTTCTATATTTATGCACATGTACTAAAATTGTATGAGTAGAAAAGCATTTCCTACGTCTTACTAATACCGCTAGAAAAATTTATAGGTATATCAGGGTCGAGATATTAGCTTGGTTAGCCTGTCTGAGTACCACAGAAGTCATGCGTACTACACCAACTGCAGCAGTGAAGGTACTATTAAACCTCACGCCAATACAAGGAGAAACCAGGTCCATCATTCACAGGTTAAAGCCGGCTACTCACTACGCGTTACTTGCCGAGTTACTTGGCTTGAACTGAACTTGGCAAGTACTTGTTCGAGTACAAGTAAATCTTCTACATTACGTGCGCCTTCTAAAGTAGTAGTAGTAACTTTACTCGGATCCTTTGACTTCGGTCCGTTTACCGACAACCGACGGGAAGTACAAGTAACTTGCTGAGTCTATACAAGTCTCCATACACATTACATGGTACTTGCAAAGTACTTGGCAAGTAACGCGTAGTGAGTAGCCGGCTTAATGCAGGGACAAAACCCAATACGTCAATTACACAGAGTTGACCATACAAGGCTATACCAGCAAGTAAAAATGGATAATATTCTAGGAATGTCCATTGATATAGCCAAAAAGAAATTTACAAACTCAAATATCGGTCCGAAAATCCTGGAAAGAGGAACCTTCCATACAGGCTAAACTCATCTGGTATAGACAGTTCAAAAAAACTAGTGCTGGAATGTTTGGATACAAGTTACAACATTTTCGCGGAGTCTAGGAGAAACTCAACAGTGTTCCAGACCGAACTGATATCCATGCAGTACTGTACACAAAAATAAATCGGCAAGAATGCGGCAAACTTATTCCTATCTACTGTGATAGCCAAGCAGCTCTAAAAGCAATTCTTTCACTAGAAATCAAATCACGACGACGTCAAAGTCTGCGTAGAAGACCTGACAGGGATGCAAAAGAGTCTCAGGAATAGTGAAACAACTATCCAGGATTGGGACAGGCTAATGAGTTAATTAAAGAACCGTTAGCCAAGTTCATGAAAGACCTACGGAATCACAAACGATAAATCGTTAGGATAACAGTAGGACTTCTTACTGGACACTGCCTCGTAAGAAGGCACATGAATGTCATCAATCTAGTAGAAGAAGCCACATTGTGCAAGTTCTTCGAAGAAGAAGAAGAAGAGGAGGATACGTTATCCACATCCTGTGCCAGTGTGAAGACCTTGCTAGATTGAGGTGTTTACCACTAGGTGAAGAAAAGCCTGGTTCATAACTTTTTGTGGGAGGCACTGTCAAAGCTACTAATGGCCGGTTTCTGGTACATTTCGTTATTGAAAGAATAACTATTGGTCCGATAAAGTTGTGTACAATAAATAATAAAGCGTTTCTGAAAACTTATCTCTAGCAATCCATCATATAACTAGGTTTGACATACCCTCAATAGATGGACTTTGACAAGTTAACGTCGTAAAGCAATATTTTATATCGGAAAATGAAACAAAAATTTTCTAAAAGTTCTAAAAAATTTACAGATGTTGATAAACATTATTATGTGTTATTCAAATGGTTATTGACCACAAATGTCATTGAAAATAAAAAATACCGTTGGTACAAGTGTGAAAGAGAAAATCCTCCTATGATAATTAGTTCAATCAAGTATTTTTAGTAATTCTAAAGCTGTCCCTAAATTCGTTGTCACTACTATTCTTCAAAAGGATCATTGACTCAGTATATCATTGTACCTAAACAAATACTTTGATGATAAGGCTTGCTGAAGAAAATTTAAATATATATTTTGGATGAGCTCATTGTAAACTATGTTGCAATTATTTATCAATATCAAAATTATGAGATACTATTACTATTTATAACAATGAATTAACCAAACTTATCTCGTTTTACATTATATTATAATATCTATTTAATTTTGCTATTTTTAGTTGCTACTTAAATTTTTATTGAAATTAGATATTCTACTCCTCCAATAAATGTCCTTGGTCTCCTAAAATACATTGTCGTTCTTTGGTGGTAGTGCTGTTATTTTTATTTCATTATTTCTATTACAAAATCAGTAATTATCCTAATATTTTTTTTATTTTGCCTTATTTTACGCTGTTTATCTTTTTAAATCTTGTTGGATAGTTGGTAGTTTCTATCTTTTCATTGAAAATAATCTTCAAGGTTTATCCTATAAAAAATACAATATTTTAAAATTGTGGGAAAATTGGCTTAACACTTTCACTGCCTATGACATTCATTAACGTTTTATAATGTCGTTTGAAAATTTATGCTATGATGAATGTAGTCAAGCCACCATGCAGTGAATTGCCTTTATAACCCTATAGGCATTAGTCGCGTCAAATTAGCATTTTACCTGCAACTTTTTGCGGAGAGATTCGATTGAGATGCGGTTTTCTGCAAAATGTTGAGGAAACCGTCTATAACAAAAGATATATCTAACCTCTGTACGCTCGCAAATTCTTAATTGTTTATTTAACAAATAAGGCATTTTTGTTAGAGTGTTGATGAATATGTCGCAAATGTCACACACGGTTCAACGTAAATGTCTGAAAAATATTCTCTTGGGGGGGGGGGGGGTTTGAGGTCCCCCTTTATCACTTTGGTGTCAGATTTATTATTTATTGCTAAATTGTTGTAACTTGACTAATTAACAAATTAAAAACTCAACCCCCGAAATCACTAGAGAACCATCGGCACAAGATTTTTGCAAACATAATTGTTTATTGTTCGATTGTTGCGACCTCGCTAATTAACAAATTAATAACTCGACTCCCGGAATCGTTAGAAACCCAGATTTTTTTTGCAATAACTCTGGGATCATGAGGAGAACCATTGCCAGAAGGTTGTTGCAAATATGATTGTTTATATTTGAATTGTTGCAACCTGGTTAATTAACAAATTAATAACTGTCATCCAACAAAGGTCAGAATACTGGTGTTTTTTAGGTAATGGAAGATTATTTGAAAATTTTTCCGTAGTGGGGTGTACATACTTAGCTTTTTCCTCTAAAAATTCTTTCAATTCACTCATAGTGAATAGACAGTCGTGATTTTCATTTATATATGCGAACAATGTTCTCATAGCGATATTAATGTTATCAGTACGAGGGCTTTTAATAATTTGGTTTCTTTCACGTCTAGTAAATTTCCTGTAACAGTCATCATGATAAACAGCTCTTCAAATAAGTCTACATCTTGGATACGTGATTTGACAGTATCGTGATCTCCATAATTCTCTAGCAAATTATTCATAATAGTTTTTTTTTGGTGGTTTCTGAAACTGTGAAAATACTTCTACGGGAAATTTTCCTTTGGCGATTATTCATGTTTTTACAGCATTCTTATTACAAATAAAACATGTATATAAAAAATTAAATTCTACTGAATCGTGATTTTCCAACCCATTTGATTCTGCTGAATCCTCATCAGTTTTACGTTTTCGTATGGACTCAATGTTGTACTTATGATTATAAGCTGAACGACAATCTCCATGAACATACACGTTCTGACCACTCTGTAAAAATGGTAGGAAATCATCTCGTCGTTTCCTTGAAAACTCCTTCAAACTATTCAAACCTTTCAATGTCTTGACGTGGGTCACTTGTCTATCATTTTCTTTCTCACAAATAAAACTTCTCCAACTTTTGTTCACAAGCCATGATGGTATATACAAAGAAAATATAATTAAAGCGTATTGTAGGGACGCCACTGGTTACGTGACGCTCTTACAGAGGGAGTCAACCTTTCAAAATGGTTTAACTAAAAAATGGAGTACTTCTCCATAGAATTCGCAGATCCAATTATATGTCCGTCGAGGAGTCACAACTTGAAGTACACAATAAAATAGGACGGCACTGTTTAGTTATTTACATCCGTTTATTATATACAGTTACAGTTTTATAAATCCAAACTTCGTCACACATACATTTTAAGTTACAAAAATTATTAAAAATCACTGGGTTATAAAACAATCATTACTGTTGCACTGGTAAACATGAATTATATATTAAAAAATAAAGTGAATATTTAAATTGCGAGAATTAGCTTGTTTTATCGATGTAAGAGTAAAAACAGAATGGCCGACACCCTGAACCCCTCGTCCGTCGTAGCCAAAGCGCGGGAAGGCAAAACCTCAAGAGCCATCTGTCCAGATGGTACTAAAGTTACATTAATTCTTAATGAATGGACAAGTAAAAGATTCTGAAATTGTAGAATCGATAATTTGACCACATGCACCCTCTTCTTTGCTGGGTAGATGTCACCATGAGTAGTGTTTTTTATAAATAAAAATACAAGTTTGAAATGAGTGGAAAAATGATTGTTACTTTGTTCAGGGAATTTGAACACGTTTTCACACATAAAAAACTTCAAATTGCAACGTACTTACTTTTAAGAAAACACTTGCAGGTATTCATCAGTATTTGATCCTCGCTGTTCACGTTCACTGATGAATGCACGGTAGCATCATTCACAAACGTAAAATTGGTGAATTGCGAAAAAACTCAGGAGATCGATCTAGCCAGCACAAACACTGATAGGAGACTGAACTAGATGACTCGATAATGTAACATTTTGGTCGGAAATTCGAGAAAAATCGCGAGAGTCGGCACGAAGACAGGACATAACATGTAGACTCTTTAATGTTTGCCGACCGCCCAGAGAGAAAACCGCAATGTTCTGAGAGTCACCAAGGACATACAAATATGATTTCAAACTACTTGTACAGATTCGAACTATTCTCTAAACACTTCTATTTGTACACGGGTATGAGCAATTTTTCGAAAAACTCGTTTGTCAGTCGAGAATTATTCATTTGTTAATTAGCCAGGTTGCAACAATTGAAAAATAAACAATTATATTTGCAAAAATCTTGTGCCAATGGTTCTCCTCAAGAAACCAGAGATATTGTAAAAAATTCCGGTTCTCTACCGATTTCGTGCCTTGAGTTATTAATTTGTTAATTAGCGAGGTCGCAACAATCGAACAATAAACAGTTATGTTTGCAAAAATGTTGTGCTGATGATTCGCCTTAACAAGCCAGAAATGCTGGAAAATATTTTAGTTTTCTAGTGATTTCGGGGGTTGAGATATCTAGGAGGATATCAAATAGAAGAGGGAGATTTACCTAACTTGAAGCCACTTCAAATCCTACACTTCCTTGAAAATATAGGATTGGAAGGGTCGTTATAGGCATTGAGACATTTCCTTGGTGCATTGGCGACAGAAGGGGGCACAATAGATCTTTTAGATCGCAGTGTATTAACAACCCCATTCCCAACATAACATAACATCTCTCTCATATCTCTCATCTCTCTCATCTCTCTCCTCTCTCTCTATCTCTCTCTCTCTCTCTCTCTCTCTCTCTCTCTCTCTCTCTCGCTCGCTCTCTCATCAGTGCGTAATTGATCTATACCTGCTTTATTACTGAAAATACGAAGACATTTTTAATACAAAAATTGTACGACCGCCATATTTTATAATTATTCTTAAATATATAAAAGTGGGGCGGACCAAACTTATACTGTTTTAAACCGAACACCCTGTATGACAGATTTGATTGTTTTAACGTCGTCAAACAATTTTACGTTATTAAAAATGTTATGAATTTTAATTCATTTGGTATGTTATATAGGGTGTATCAAATTGCGTGATTACGATTTTCTCATTTTTTTAAAATGGAATATCGTCAATTTAATGAACTAATTTGAGAGATGCTAAAATGGTGGTTCCCACCTTATCGAGACTGAGGCCCACAAGGGTAAACTCGTAGCGTAACAAAAACGAGAAATGATTTAACTTGGAACGAAATACCGAAAGCCGATAGTTGACGTTGAATTTTTTGGTTTGTGAAGCATTGGCATTACTTAGGTTAAACCATGTGATGATTTTCACAAACCTTGATTTTTAAAACCATTCTATATCGCCTTTTGATTAGGGTTTAAAAACTTGTCCGAGCAATTTATCCAATAATAATTGGCACCTTTACCTCTTACACCTGCTTATGTAAAATATTTGGGCTCCTTACTTCTCCTATTTATATAATATTAATAAAGGACAGAAGGATGAGAATTGCAACTATGTTAAAAGAAATAAATTGGCTTTCAGTTCAGAATTATGTTCAGTACATGACTGATATTTATTTATAAAATAAAAATGACATAGTACCATCGCATCAGATCTATTAGAAAAAATTCAATATAATTCGCAATATCACAACTATAATACAAGAAACCAATCAGATTTTCATGTACTGCAAGTCATCACTAAAAGTTCCCAAAATACAATTTTTATTAAAGGTTTAAAAAATTTAATAGACTGCCTACAGAAATTAAAAAAAAAAAAAAATAAATGTATTCAAAAGTAACCTCAAACAATACTTGATAAATAAACAGAACGGATATACTTTCTGGTGGTAATACTCTTTAAACCTGCCCTTTTTAAGTATTTCCCTTAATTTATTATTTTACCCCTCGTTTTATCCGCATTTATTATAGATTATCCGTTTTTAGATCATGTACTTTATTTTAAAAAGTTACTTGATGTTATATTAATACCACTTACTATGTTTAAATTATTAATAGTTTTGCGAAGATAGGTTATAGCAATTTATAGCCACAAAACTATTTTTGTGTTAAAGTAGATCTATAGAGAGCAATGTAATTTACAAAGGCCTTCTTTCAACATACAAATAAATGACAACTTTATAATTAAAATGAAAAACACAACAAAATGCCTCGGTATCATAAATGATCCAACCTACCTCTCTTTTATATAATAAAAAAGTGCTTTGTATAAGAATATTTTCTGGTACAGGTACAGTAACCTTTATTTATGGAAAGCCTAAATTGAGATATTTATTATTTGCAATAAATATCAAAAGTATACATTTTTAAATAATTTGACATTTAAGAGCCATTCACATATATCACAGTTGACATCTTGATACTTGACAGGCACAGCCAAGCATTATTTTGATTTTTGCCAAATAAAATGGCCGGTTAACTATTCAATGGGGTTGTGACAGAGAACCAGTAAATTTGATGAAGGTGTTTTTGTGGCTAGGGGTGAAATAGTAATCATTTTTAAGAAACTGCTTATATATTTTTCATAAATTGGCAGGCTTGGCGATTAAATTTGAATGAAAATAGCCTCCAAAATGGCTATATGGTTGCAAGTATGAAGATCGCAACCCGCCTTAGAAATTTCACCTTTACTATCAACAGCTGTTGTTTGACAGGTCGTTAGAGAATGTTTGCAATTTATGGAATGTGAAGAATGTTAGGAATTTTGACGTTAGAAATAATTGAAATTCCTAAAATTGTTACATAAAGAATGCATAGGCGGATTTTAAGAAAATTGTTATTATAGTTAAGATGAACCGAAAATTCTGAAAATCTAAGTTAGAAGTAATTATTCAAGAAAATCAAAACTGCAAGTCAATCAAAACTTTCGTTCTAGAGTTATCGTGCTGGCATACATACATACAGATGACCAGACGAACAATTTTTTTTGGATTTTCGGATTCAGAATGAACAGAAACATGAAAAAAAGTTTTAAAATATGGGGGTCAGAAAATTTTTTCGTCTGCACGAATGCAATACTGAGGCCCCATAGGAAGGGCCTCAGTAATTAATATTTTATCTTGTATTTTGTTTGGCATTCCGTATACCAAAATGCATTTTTAATTTTTTTTTTACAATGGTTTATATTCCATTAATTCTGACAAATGCGCTACTAAAAATTAAATTAGCATTTTACCCTAAATAAGTACATATTATTATTTTCAAAAGCCAATTAGAAAAATTATGTCAGTTTATTATGGTAAAAACATCAAAATCTTGAAAAAAAAATCCGTTTAGGAATAGAATGCCAAACAAAATCAGAAAATAAAGAAATTAATTTATAAATTAGTGATATAACATACATGCATTTGAAAAATTGAGAATAAAAACCGCGAGTTTAGACACCCCTGTATACATCACAGCAAATTAATAGAAAATGCAAAACGTTTTTAGGAACTTCTATTAAAATTGTAAAACGATATGAAAACAATTGAATCTGTTATGCGTAACTACCTACAGGGTGTTTAGTTTAAAAAACTAAGTTTATAGACTACCATGTACAGGCGATTCATTATGGGTGGCGACCGGCCGTATCTCAGAATATATTGAAGTAGATTTTTTTTTTTAAAGAAATGCAAAGACATTTTTATTTCAAGGGAGACACCTTTCTATAATATCCTCAACTGTCGTATGTCATTCCTCTCCCCTACGTCAATCTAACTGATACAATTTAAATAGGGAAAGTACTTACTAGGTAATATGTTAACTAAATCAAAAATGAACTTAAATGGAAAAAATGGGTTATTACTAAATTTATTTTTTGCACGTTCAATATGGAGATATCTAGGTTAATGTTTGTTACAGTTTCAAATTTCCTAGTAAACATTACTCTTCGAACTAGTGAGAAAAATGCACCTCTTATGCAAATGAAACGTTTAATATTAATATTTAAAATTTATATAAAATATCCTGTAAAGAGAATAAATCTAAAGCCTGATGACATTTAATAGAGTAGTTTCTCTCCCCAGCTGATTCTGGTTACCTGAAATTTAAAATAAAACATACCTTTAATAATCGGAGAACCAAAGTCATGAAGTTACTGACCTTCTTTAATTAGATTTTCCATGTTAATATTCTGTTAATTATATTATATTCTTCTGTTCATTTTTTCTCTTATCGTTGATATTTTCTATCCTAAAATAAGTAATAATAATTCTAGTTATTTTAATAATAGATAGGGTTTGTTTATTATTGTGTCACTTGTCCTTGTATCATTGTCATTCAATCCACCAGATTGACAAGATTTGGTTCTGGGTGAACTAAAGTACAGTTGGAACTTATGATAGGTACCTTTGTTCAACATTTTTAAAGAGAACTTTGACTCTGACTTTCAACCTTTTTTGGGGGTTGATTTGGGTCACTTTCTAACACGACTTGCTAGGCTGCAGAAGGCTCTGTAACTATTTTTTTGAAAAGGATTTTGCAAGTCTAGAACCCAAAAATATTATTTGGAGGTTATTTATTCTTGTCCAATTTGTTGGATAGGTGATAAAAATTAGGGATACTGATTACCCAAATAATATTAGATATTACAATAAGGCCACCCACCATCTTAGGCCTGCAAGTTTCACGTTAACTTTTTGTTAACTACAAATTCCACTCAACTTCACATCGACTCCTCGCTAACCACTAGTTTTACATTTAACTTATCGATAACTAGTTTTCTGGAACATATATACCAACTCTGTGATTTGGGATTAAATATATTGATATAAATCTCTTGGTAACTTCACTACAGCGGCCAGTACCAGTTTCCAGTACACGTATTGTATACCTGGATGATCCTGGAAGAAAAACCATAGTTACCAGTTATTTAAGGAGGTCCTTCTCAAAAATTTGCACGGTAAGGTATAGTTAAAAGTTCACTATTAGATAAATAAGGACTTCTACTATTAGAAAAAAATTAATTTTAGTCATAATCTAATATTTTTTATTTAACATTGGTGGCGAAAGGACCTCCTTAATCAAATAAGGAACACCGAATATCCTTCAGGAATACTAAGGTAGGACCTTCCCATATTATTAGGCCCACAATACATCCAGGGTAATCTTAATTTGGACCATCCAGTTAATACACTGTCTACAAATTTAGATAGTGAATATCAGTTGTTTGTTTGGACCATTCGATTAATCATATATTAGTAGCCTACTAATCGTTTGTAAATATATATAATCGTTTTTAAAGCAGGGTTTGGCCCTCATATCGGGTAAATTTTCTGTATTTAAATTAGTTTATAGGTTATTTAATTAGTATTGTAGATTGCAAATATTTACCTGTCAACCAAAAGTACGTACTTGAGGGGCAACTACCCTATTCGTAATTAGAATTGTCTTGATAAAAGTTACACGAAGATATTATATATAACCTCACAATTGAATACGCACGAGGTCGATTTAAGATTTGACATCTGGTCATAGAAATATATAATTAAAGGAACACAATACTTCATTTAGCACTGGCCTTTTATTTACATTAATTATAACCCGACCCCTCCTGGCTGAGCTTATAGTAAACTTTCTTTCTTTTTTTTTATTAGTTATAATAAATTGAACTTTATAATAACTAAGTTGGAATTTAAAATCCAGAATAACAAGTCCGTAAAAATACAGGATAACATGTTATGTGCTGCATTGGATTACTAATAAAATTAACTTTCAAATGAAGTGTCACACTTTAGCATAGGTAATAATTTTTAATCCCGCTAGAAGGCGTTAAAATTAAAAGGAACGCAATGAACAGTCATATTGTTGAATTCGCCATAAAATTACCTTTCCGACGATGTGTCATACTTGGTAGTTTCCTTATTTAAATTGCATTGGTTAGATTGACATAGGGGAGAGGAATGAAATATGACAGTTGAGGATATTATAGAAAGGTGCCGCCCTCCTTGAAATAAAAATCGACCTCTTTTTACGTTTCTTTCAATAAAAAAAATACTGAGATACGGCCGGTCGCTATTCTTAATGAATCACCCTGTATATTTAAGATTACTTTTGTAAAACTTTTGTATTAAAAACAGAGTTCGAAAATATGATATTTATATAAATATCATATCACATGATATATATCGGATAGATATCTGATATACAGGGTGGCTCACGCTCAACGGGACGGAGCTTTATGGGAAAACGACCAAAGATATAAAAAATTCGTTTGGGAGGAATACGTAGGTTACAGAGGGCTACAATTTAAAATTTGTTAGATGTATACAGGATGTCCCACATAAGAGAAAATATACAAAGTTATATTATTTTTAGTGGAACACCCTGTTTTTTATTTTAGAATTAAAAACTACATCAAAAATAATGTCAGTTAACTAAAGGTTCCCTATTACTATTATTATTAGTTTTCGATTTATTTGAATTTTTAAGGAAAAAAAGTCTCCCAGAAATTAATTGTTTACTCTTGTTTGAATAATTTTTAATGAACTAATTTTTTTTTTCTTATGTGGGACATCCTGTATACATCTAACAAATTTTAAATTGTAGCCGTCTGTAACCTACGTATTCCTCCCAAACGAATTTTTTATATCTTTGGTCGTTTTCCCATAAAGATCTGTCCCGTTGAGCGTGAGCCTGTATATCATTTTTAAAATTTAAAAAACAGTACTGTTTCTTGCACAAACTATATTTTAAATTTTAACACAAACATACTAATAAAAACCTATATTCTAAACAACAAAACCGTTTATTCTAACTCAAGTTAAGACGAAAAAACAAAAATAATTAATAAAATAAACCGATTTTAACATTATTTTGTTAATATTTTAACACGAACACATATAAATTGCTAGTTATTATACTTTTATACAGGGGCGTATTGAGACATTTTCAGATGTTCAGAATGGTAGAAAACATTTTTAATTTAATAAATAAAATTATCGAATATATCGGATATATATCAAGGTATAAATATCATGATATATATCGTGAAATATATCATGATATATCACTTGATATATATCCTCCGAATCCTGATTAAAAATTTAATTGTATCTCCAATAATAATAAAACAGTTATCGATCAATTACACTTAGATGGGGCACCCTTTATATGTACTCGTAGGTATAATAGACTAACATGTTGGTTGGATAGGTAAATTTATGTTTTTAATGCCAAAATAATATACATTACATTTGAAAAGATTTAGTCATATTTAAAACACTATATAAATTTAACCAGTTAGATCATCACTATTCATTAGATTAGTCTTTATAAGTCTGTATTTTAAACAATTTTAAAATTATTTCTAACCTACATAAATATGATAATTAATTGATTAGCAACCCTGTAATATTTTTTAAAAACATTCTAGGTTTAAATACAGTATCACCAGGCCATTCTAAAATTGAAATAAAATACAGGGTGTTCTATTTAAAAAAGATAATCATTTTTATTTTTCAGGCAAAACGTAACACCCTGTATACCCAAGAATATTTCTAAAATATGTCTTTCTCAAATCCATGTAAATTTTGTTTGCGCGTCTATAAGACTAATGGGACACCTTGTATAATAATTAAGTTATTACTGTTTACTTTGTCGAAGACTTATTCTAGATATTATATTTGAATGGTTGACCCTCATTTTAAAATGTTATTTCCAAAAACTTTAAAAAATGTGTTCGATGCACCTGTATGGTTGTTATCACTGATCTGTATTATTTTACTGGATAGGATATAGCCCCCTAAAAAACATTCCGAAAAATTGGCCGATTTGGGCAAATAATATGGCGGACCGGATGTTATTTAACATAACCTCTATTTCCATTTGTCATCACATTTGTCATTTAATTGTGTCAACAAGTTACGACGAGATGTTTTTTTTTATTTATGTAGGTAGTATCGGATAGAATTACTATGATATAAACAATAAAGGTTCTTTCGTGAAGACACAATATGCTTCACGTTTCCATTTTTATATTTTCTTTCATAAAAAAAATCAAATCGTGGGTGAATTGTCCCGAAGAACATTGCCCGCAAAAGAAATAGAAGAAGAATAAGAAGAAAAACTAATCAAATTATAGGTTAGGTATGTCAAATTATCCCAAAATTCAGTTCTGTGAACCCACCATAATTTGCCCAAATCGGCCAGCAGTGTTGCACTTCCGGTCTCCTTGGTGGAACGGATTTTTAGTATGTTAAATATAGCCTATATCCTATCCAGTAAAATAATACAGATCAGTGGTTGTTATCCATGATGCATCTATTTGGCATATTCCAAAAATGTTAACTTCAGAAAATTTAACTGTATTTTAAATGAATTTAAAGCAAAAACTTGTTTTCAATATTCTATAAAAATTAACTACAAAAATTGTTACAGCCTTTTGCAGTCAACCCTCCCACAATGAACCAATACATGGGCAACCCTACTTCATTCAACGCCGCACCACCAGCATTGGGACCCGCTGCACCATTTCAATCTTCCAATAACATGTCCAACTTTCCTGCGAATCCCTTCTTTTCCAATAACCAGAATCCCAACCAAAACTTGCCTCAGCAGTTCACTAATTTATCTCTAAAGAATCAGACACCACAAGCAGGCAACATGTGGCAGTAACTTACCGTATTTCTGGGTGTAACCCGAAATTAGTAATCGTAAAGTTCTGCATGAGGTGTGAAAGATAAGATGAACTACGTGGAGAAATATTCATGTTTAATTTTCCCAGGTTTTAGGCTACTTTTCTTTCCTCAGATCTGAATATGTGGCCGTTGCTTACTCAGGATTTTTCCGTTTCATCTGGGCGTTTTTGTAAATTTTTAATTTCTTTAGGTAGTTCATGCTTATCTTTTGACATAGTGTATAATGAAACAGGGTAGAGATTTTAAAATCTTTTTCTGTAGCATCTCATTGTGGTAAGTCCACTGTATTGTACATTAAAAAATAAACATGCCATTTTTAAGACGTTTTTCTGCGTATTTGTAAAGTTCTAAAAGACTGGTTTTATTTTTATTTTTTTTCAAGGAGAAAGTAAACTTTTAGGCAATTGTATATCACATTACTAGTGCGGAAAGTGATACTTTTCAGACTAGTTGGATAAATCACTTTCGCATAAGTTATGTACATTGTTTTTCCTACGACCACTAGATATTTTTTGCAAACTAATTTAAAAACGGAAAAGCTGGTTATGGCAGGTCACTCAAGATATGGCGTTTTAAAATGTTTTAATTTTATATGTTTTTAGAAGGGATATGCGACCTTTTTGTCCTCTACTTTTTTAAAAAATAAAATTTATTTAAAAACAGGAGTTTTGTTTCCTCTTAGTATTTGTTTTTACTGAATTATAAGCCCCTGTAAATATTTTTTTAGGATTTTTTTTTTACTTTTTTACAACTTTATAAATACTAAGAGGCAAAAATGTTTTAAAACAGATGTAGGATTTCAGTGGCGTCCTGTTTTTAACTGAATTTCTTTGTTAAATTAAATAAAATTAAATTGGTGCGGAACCCCTCTAAAAACCTATAAAATTTAAACAATTTTAAACGCCACTAACTCCATTTTATTGGTCATTGTATAGTTAACATTCCATATACATTTTCATAAAAACATGTTAAAAAATAACTTATGAAATTTCTATTTTAACACCCTGTAACTTTATTAATATCCATTTTTTATGTAAACAAGTTACCTTAAATCGACTTATTTTTGACCCCTAAAAACTGTGGTTAAACTTACTGTACATATTTTTGTTGCACTCTGTATAATGATCATTTTAAAATAGACTAATTAGCGTTTCATTTTTTAAAATGGCGCGCAAAAGAAAGCTAGTACGTGGTGCGGTTCGTGAAATATGTGTTCAATTGTGCGAATTACAATATATTTTAGAAGATAATAATGAAAATTCTCTGATTCTTTATATTTCTACATCGCACCACTTAAATACCATATCGAAAATAAACTACTATATCGTGACTTGTTAAAGCTTGTCAGTTCTCACTGTTTATTGCACTTTTATTTTTATCAATAAAAGTGATAGAAAATGAAGAGGCAAAATTTCGTTTCATTTTCAATAAAAATAGCCTGGACTGGATGTGGGGCGCCAATCTTGGCACCTTGTGTTTATTTATACATTTATTATATTGTATAAAATATTTCATTAGGAAAAACGAGGGATTTTGTACCATTACAACAATCAAAATAGAAATGATGCCGGAAATAGATTATTACACGTGGGATATAGGACACTTTCCATAGGTCTAAACACTATCTTATGTGGTTGTAGGAAAAATTATTTTTAAAATAGTTCCTGGGCACTATTTACATACTTGCAGTCAGTACTAGATGTCAATAGTAAACTAAATTTAATTATTTTTAGATAATGATTTATTTTTTTTTTAATTCTTACAATGTTCTATAACTAGACAAACTTATATTTTTTACAATGACCTAAAATAGTTAAAATACCAGTCTGCAAAAATTAGTTTTTTATTGATATTATTTTGTAAATCCATATTTTTATTTATTTTATTTATTGGTTTAACTATTATTTTATTAACGAAAACGTGGAGATTTACAATTATTTTTATACTAATTTAATGTTCCTATTTTTTTTACAGGTTTTGCATATATTTTTGACAATTTTGTTAAGTTTTGTATTCGTTAAAGGCTTGTTACTGCCCGGCACAAATCATTTTGAGTATTTTTGATTACGAACCCAATTGCGTGCCTTGAACGTACACTAATTATTGCAAAATATTCTATTTAAAAGTATGCTCATGAGGTTCTGTACATAAATGTTCTTACAAAATTGTCAAAAGTTATGCTTTCTTTAGTTTGGTTAGCCTGAAGCTTATGCCAGGGCTAGATCGAAAAAAATACACAACTAAACTTATATGGATTCATCCAGTATTTTACAAAAAAAAAAGGTATTTATGATAAATTGTCGTCGTTGGATATCGGAATATAGTTTACTTCAACATATTTTATATGATAAATAAATAAAGTTCCTTATATAAGAAGTCTAATTTTATAAAAGCAACTTTAAACGCAAATTCTAACGAAAATGGAGCATTCCATGCCAAATCGGATACTATTTAGTCTTTGCATCTTGGATTTTTTTGAAACTTTTCTGTTTGAGTATAGGTTGAAAGAGACCTCCATGATTTTTTTCAAATTTTTTTCTCCATCCGTTTTCGGGAAAAATTATCTGAATGAAATTTTCATAAGAACAAAAAATCTGATGTGTCCAACACATGACTTTCCTATCTAGTTATTATAGGCTTTTTCCGGTTATTTTGTACAACCTATTACAGCACCTCTATAAATGTTTAGAGGAGGATAAACTAAATATATACATTTTTCACATACATCTACCTCGAAACATATTTCTATAGATATTCATTGAAAACGAAAATAGTGAAAAATTTTAATTTAGCACTTTTCCTACAATTTTTCCATTACGGTCTATTTTACAAAAATCATGAGATCGATATCGCAAACAACTTTTATTTCAACAATTTTCATAAAAATCAGAATTTTGCACATTTTGTCAAATTTCTCGAATACGGACCATTTCAGGAAATTTTTACATAGAGCAAAACTTATAGATAATATTATTAGAAGTAACTTTTATTTGAACAATTTTTTTCTCCAAACATAAATAACAGATATATTCCATAAAATATAAAAATGATCACCCATAAAGTACCCTCCCAGATGTTCCGACTCTGCCCAAAATCTAATCAGCTCATTGGACGCTGGAACAAAGCTTAAGTTTAAAATTTGGTGTTTTTCTGTGTATCGGTTCATGAATTATGCGACACACAGACACACACACAGACATCATCGCGAAAATAATCAAAACGGATTCAGGGGACCTCAAAACGTAAAAATCCGTCGAAAACTCGAGGTCGAAAAAATCATGATTCCTATACTTTCCTTATATCTGTATACAGATAGGAAAGTAAAAATATTTTCCCCCGGAATATCTGAATATTAAATACCAGTTTGATTACTTTAATAGTGCGATTATCGTTTTAATTCTACATAAAAGAAACCTTACAGAAAAAATATACCGCTGATAAAAGGGTCTACCGGGTGCAAGTTTGTCGGGTCAGCCTGAAGGGTGACGAAATCCACTACGAACGTCGCCTAGAGTAGTACTTTTAATCATTTAGTAACATTTTATAATGTTGAATCAGAGATACAAAATATCTGGCGTTTAACTAGACTAGCGTGGTATCACCAGTATTAGTTACGCCAATATTTTAGTCGCTTGGTAGATACAATCTTACAAAACAGTTCTAGGAGCGAAATTTGGTTCTATTCAACGTGTATCTGCTTGGTCAACCTGACTATATCTCCTTTTACTAATATATAAAATATAAGAAAAAGGTGGTCATCCTAAGGACAACTGGATATCTATGCAGAAGCCGTCGTTTATAGAAACTAATTTCTCTACTCCGTCGATATCTTTTATTTCCGTTGTCAAAATATAACAAAATCGCGGCCACCGTAAGGGTAGCGATATCTCTTTTTAATTATATTTATATTTTCATTATATACAGTGTGTCCATGGATGGGGTTCCCAAGGGGGAAAAAATCTTTATTATTCATTTTACGACCAAAAGTCATTCCTTATAAAAAGTTCTGCTTGTTGAGAAAATGGAGTTGCCTTATAAAAATTTAAGATTAAATGTACAGGGTGTTAATAAATTAGGAAAATATGAAAATGCTTCAAGAGGGAAGTACCATTATTTATTATTTTTAACAAAAATTTTATAAAACAAAGTTGTCAAAAATACTGACAGATGTAAATAAAATGCTGACATAACATGAACGTATACAAAATCGGCTATCTTGATTTTTTTTTGTAAAATAAAAATTCCAATATTTTAAAATAGAATATTAATAATTATTACTTTCATGTAATAATTTGCATTTTACAAAAAAAATCAAGATAGCCGATTTTGTATACGTTCATGTTATGTCAGCATTTTATTTACATCTGTCAGTATTTTTGACAACTTTGTTTTATAAAATTTGTGTTAAAAATAATAAATAATGGTACTTCCCTCTTGAAGCATTTTCATATTTTCCTAATTTATTAACACCCTGTACATTTAATCTAAAATTTTTATAAGGCAACTCCATTTTCTCAACAAGCAGAACTTTTTATAAAGAATGATTTTTGGTCGTAAAATTAATAATAGATTTTTTTCCCCTTAGGGACCCCATCCATGGACACACCATATATAAAGAAAAAGGAGTCACCGTGGCGGTAACGTGGATATTTGCGTTTTTTGTTAACTTGACTCGGCGAAGATGAAAAACCCCGGTATTTATACTTAAATTTCCCATATATGCAAATGTATCAGACAAAGAACGACTGTGACTTCGGTGTATAAAGACTATAAAGCCCTGTATTAATTCCTGAATATAACCCTATCGTCTTACATCTGTGTTGTTCTAGCGACCGTTAGAGTTTACGCGTAGATTTTTTTTCTCAGAAATAATTAAACGGCGCCTACGAGGCGGGATACGATGGGATGTTGTTTGAATTCGAAATAAAAATTTGAATATTTGTAATATATAGGAATTATTTAAATTAATTATCAACCCCCGGTTGTCGGATTTCATTATCATGGTAATTATCAAATTTTATTTCCGAAGAAAGATTATTATTATTAACTCACATCTATTTTCTTACACGTTTAAATATTTTATATATCCGAGATTCAACGGATGATGAAAATTATTTAAATTTCAAAGTAGCCTTTCCATCTGGAATGACACAATGATATTTTTGCGTCCCTGTGATTGTCTTCGCTCGTAAATATCTTTGATCTAATAATAGTTTGGCCTGATTATACTCTTCATTCGAAAAAAATTGAATATTCATATTTGGTAAAGAATTTGTTTCTTTCGCCCATTCTAGAGGAGTTGAAATATGTTGGTCATATGGAAGCTGAAGACTTGATCGTGCTGCCATCCTCTTGAAAGTTTCCCCTGCTCACAAGGTCCTTTGCCATGAGCGGTTGCAAAGTAATGTCATTCAGCTTTAATTCTTCTTCATGATAATTGAGATAATTCTTAAATTGTTGAGGTGCTCCGTCGGAAAAGTAAATAATTTTTGAGATATTGTTGGAAAGACCTTTGATAAAATTAATGGTAATTCTTGTAAACTCATGAACGGCAACTGCATCATGAGATAAGCAATCTGATACGATTACTACACATTTATAAACCAGCTCATTATTTTTTTTATAATAAATTACAACTGGATAAACAGTTACCTGGCTGTTATTCCAATGGAATCCAGATGCAGCATTCTGAAAAACAAAGGCATACTGTTCCGCAAAATCACAGATAACAACGTACTCATTCTCATTTAATGATTCTTTAGCAATGTAATGACGGGGAAGAAGACTTGTGATATTTTCACAAAAACTGTCGACGAAATCTGATGATTTTTTTTACAAATGTCTCGTACGAGGTTTTGTCTAATAGTAAGTCCTTCAAAGTTTGTATACCTGGACACTTATCACAGTTGTGAAAATAACAATTACAGGTGGGATTTTGACATTATTTTAAAGCAATCTCTGTTTTTAATGGCGTTGCTAATTGGTCAGTAAGTGCCGTTAAGTTACACCCTGCAACGGAGGAAACCATGAGTTATTTTGACAGAGTTTTTTAGTATATAACTTACCTAACATCATAAGATTAACGTTTTGGTGCATAGAACGAACACAAATGGTATGAGTTCCGCTAGAACCAGCAAGCACACAATGTTGAGAACGTAATGATGCAAATTTTAAAAAGCCAACCCTGCAATCTATATCGTTATTTGAAAAGTTCATATAATTCTTTCAAGTTTGAGAGAATGAGACGTTTCTGGATATGCTCACGTGTTCCAGCATCATTTCTAATAAAAAGATATTCTTTCATCCCTGGCATATTCACACTAATTTCATCACTCGCATAGAATTCCAAAATCTTTGGTAAAAATCGACCTAAAATGTAAACAAATTAGACTCAATTATCACTGAAAATTTCCATATGCATTATTTATTTGAATATAATTCTAAAAAGATTCTAACCTAATTTGGCATTCGGAGTTGATAGAATTCTTTTCTTTTCTCGAAGAGATTTTGCAATAGACGCCATGTATTTTGTACATCCCATTACATACTCGCATCACATACTCGAGGTAAGCCCCACGTTTCAGGCAAAAGAGTAAGAATTTGGATTTTTTCAGATCGTTGCGTATTACTATCGTTAAATTTAGTTTTTAATTTTTCGAGCAATTCTAGGAAATTTTGTGAATTTGTTTCATCATCAGACTGTTTTATGACTTCTAAAGTCGTATTTAAGTCATTGTAAACTTTTTTGACTTTGTTTTCTAAATAAGTTTGTCAATCAACGTGTTTCTTGATAATTGGTGATTGATTCAATAAAGCGAAATGCATTGTTAACAACAGGCAGTACTTTTCCAAAACTTAATCCAGACAAACTATTGGTTTGTGTTGATAGTTCTTCACTAAATTCTTCTAACCCTAAAAATTTAAGAGATTAAATTTTTATTTTAAAATAAACCTGTTTTATCATAATAATGATAATATTCAGGACAAAGTTTGTTTAATCTTACCAGATGGAATAGTTGAGATTGAAGAAAGAGCACTTTTAGTACGAACATCTTCCAATTCCTCTTCAAATTTGTCATCAACCTCAGGAACAGAATTACATGCAGTATTTTGCGAATCGAGTGCTTTTCTACACGATGTACAGAGATAGTCATTTGTACTTAAGTTATGTGCAATTTGATGTGTAATAGAAGCTCGTCGGAGACCATTTTTAACCGACTTCAAAAAAGGAGGAAGTTCTCAATTCGTCGCAATATTTTTTTATGTATGTTCAGCGATAACACGGTTTCCAATTTCAATGATTCTTTTTTTGTTAGAAAGGGGGTACTTCAGGAGTGGTCACATATAAATTTGGTAAAAATCTAATAATTGGGTCCATGAGAAAATCCTCAAACTCTTCATTTTTTATGTATGTTTAGCGATAATGCTTTACTATCTTGTCCGATTTATATGATTTTTTTTTGTTGGTAAGGGGGTACCCCAGGGGTGGTCCCATATAAATTTAGTTAAGGTGTGATGGCATCTGCACGTTTTTGAAATACTTGTTCACTCTATGGTCTTCCAATTGTTGAGGATTAGAGCACAAATTATAGCTCTGTTCGAGGTAAGAATCCTGAACCAAATTATTACTAAAGTAACGATTTCGCAGGCGCAGTAGTTAAAAAGAGTTCGCGGAACAAAAAGAACTGAACTATTGGTTCTATCCTACGTTCACGGTAAAATAATTATTGGTTTTGAACCGCTTGTCTATACCTGAACACCGAGATATAATAGGGATTGCGCGCGCGGTAAAAATTCAGAATTGATGATTCGGGCATGCGCTCAAAGTATGAATTAGTAATTCTGAATCAGTTCTGGACTGGAACTCTGTGTCATGTAGAATTCTACTTATCGCTTTCTACAATAGATTCTTTTGTGGCACTCTGTGTAATATAGCGGAAAACCAACGAGTATATACTTACTACAGGATAACTAGTTTCATAAGAAACCACATTGCGATATTTCCCGTGCGGTTGATAACGTATTTATCACAAAAGAAAGTAATCGATTCCATTGTAGAAAGCGATAAGTAGAATTCTACATGACACAGAGTTCCAGCCCAAGATTGTTACCGCGAATGAAGCTATGATCTACCAAAATTTTTCATGGCATAAATATTCATAATACTATTTGCTTGTTTATGGTAAAATTATACACTAATATTTTTTTAAAAATGTTGATATTGATCATTGACAAAAGACGCTAATATCATGTGATCAAGAACATAACCCTACTCTTTAAACCTAGATGTAAACAAGAAAAATTCTCAACCGATAACTTATCCACCACAGTCTTTTTTGCCGACCGACTACAGTAAATGGTTGGAATTAATTTAAAAAAGGAGGGGGCTTACAAACACATAAATAAAAAAACTTATGATTAAAAATGTAAAGAATTTTCATCATCCGGATTTATAAAATATTTAAACGTGTAAGGAAATAGATGTGTGTCAATAATAATCTTTCTTCGGAAATAAAATTTGATAATTACCATGATAATTGTGTCTCAAATAATTGTTAACAGTAAATCCTGAGCATAGAATTTTTTTTAGACATTTTTTATCACAAAAATCTGAAATGTCAAAAATGAAAAATGGAAAAAAAATAGATCTCATCGTTGTCCCACTATGATTATGGCCGAAAAAGTTGTAGAATAGGTGATAGTTTGTTGAGAAAAATTTTGAGGAAAATCGATCAGTACCTGTTTTTTGTAAATCAATAGTTTATGCTTAAAAGTTAAAATTCTAATAGAAGCTTGCCTCGAAATATTTTTTTTGATATTTTTCACGAAAAGTATGTTTGACAACAAAGATTTTTTGTTCTTATGAATATTTCATTCATATCATTTTTCGCGAAGTTATGGGCGTTTGAAAAAAAAAATCTGAATTTTTTAAAAATCATGGAGGCCTCTTTCAACCTATACTCAAACAAAAAAATCCAAGATCCAAAAACTAAATGGTGTTCGATTTGGCATGGAATGCCCCATTAGACTTCTTTGGATATTTAATATGATCTTGCTGTAAAAACAGATTTTTATAAAAACAAATAATTTTGGCTCTACAGACCGAGGCGTTATCGGTAGCCCACTCTGTACATTATGAGCCATTTCTTTCCCAACAAAATTCTATATATTCAATTACTAAAATCTTTGATTGGAAGTACAAAAAATTAATGCATTTTAAAATAATTTCGTTAGAATTAAAATTTTCTTCTAATTGTGAAATATAAGGTTTTTTTGTTTTAAAATCAATAATATAGGTACATTATTATCGAAAGTTTATATCAAAGAAGGGTTCTGGTGAAGCATCCTGAGATGCGAATTTTATAATTTTAGCACTAATATATTGAAGTAACTTTTTAAAATATTTTAACTGAAATTAAATATGGAAGACTTAAGTTTCATTTGCTATTTTCATTTATATTATAATAAAATACAATATTGACTGATTTAACCTAACTTTCAATCATTTCCTTCCATAAAACCACGAACATAAAACTTAAAATAAAGTGATTCATGAAATTGTCAGTTTTTGACACATACGGTTCTCGAGTTTGCAACGTTGCCATATTATATTGTTGATTTTTATCACTGTCTGATAATTTCCAAGTTTAAGATTTTTGTTTGAATGAGAAGAAAATATAATTATGGTTATAGGTGAATTACAAAGCAAATATTGTCACGAATTGCATTTAAAAATAATTAGATTTTTATTAAAGATAAAATAAAGTACTTTCCAAAAATATATTTCAACTCAAATTTTATTTAAGCCATTTTCAAAAATATAATTTTATTTCAATCTTTTTAATTTCGATTCAATTCCAATTTTTGTTTAATATTACATCATTTAAAGTTATTTAAAACAATAACAGTCTTTTCGTCTAGTAATTAAAAACTTTATTTTATGTTGAAAATAAACAAAGCACTCAATTCGGTTATGCTGATTCTACAATTTCAAAACAATGTTGGGGTCAGCTAGCCAAATTGACAAAACAAAAAATAACAAACTTTTTGGCACAACCGAGGCTATAAGTTCTTCGGCGGGGACATAAATCGCAGTAGGTAATACTCTGCTGTATTACAGTAATAAAAATAAAAATAAAAAAGTCGTGACATTCCAGCTTCCTGTTAAAGCATGTGGTAAGAGTATTTTATAAATCTAATAAAAAATAAAATAAAATCTCAAAAGGTATTTCTGAGAAAAGTAACCAGTTGGTTCTCTAAAGTCTTTGTAGTGTATATATTGTATATTTGGGGTGTATTATAATATTGGGGATTTGTGGACAGTTCAGGGGATTTTAGTTTTTATTTATTAAAGATTTGTAGTTTTTTATGCAGTGACTTTTATTCCTTCCCCAGTAGCGTAAAGCCAAGCCAAGCGTAATAAATCATAAGAAAGGTTCTCCAGTGAGTATTTTCTGGTGGCGCAAAGATCTTCCTCGACTGGAAGATCGTTTGGGCGATCCGAAATACGCAGTGGCGTACCCCACGATTAATTGGTTTGCCCAACAAACCACTTAACGTGACATGGTGGAGTTAGCCGTGATCTAAATCCTGCGAATAATTCATCAAAATTATTCTCGTTATTTGTAATTTTTCTTTTTCATTTTTTACCTCTCGCAATATTGATTAAATACGCTGCTCGATAAGGAATAACACTCATAACCAAATATTTTAATATATATTTTTTTAAATTAATAAAGCTTGTTGCTTTTTCAGAAATACAATTTTCAAATAAAATCCTTTTTTTTTTTTATTTAAATTACTTTTAAAATAATGTGCTTTTCTTGAATTTTTTGAAATATAGAGTTCATAATAAAATAGGACAAAGGTGACTTCTTGCGGAGAAAGTTTTATTCTCTCTAATAATTATATTTGAAATAAAGTTTAAAGTTCCCAAGTTGCAGTGCAAACTTATGTGTCGCGTGGACCTGTACTACAACAAGGTGTGAGACAAGCATGAACACATTTGTAGTATACCACAGCAGCGTGTGAGACAAGCACGAACACATTTGTAGTATACCACAGCAGCGTGTGAGACAAGTACGAACTCGCTGTAGTGAACTACAAGGGTGTGAGACACCTCGTATGTAGGGCAGGAGTACGAAACACGACAGAAGTTTGCCACTGTATCATAATAAGGCCCATAGGAGAGAGCCACAGTGACTCTGGCTTATGGGAATTATAAGATACTAAGCAATACTCGGCTTCATTCTCTTCTTGCGTGAGTGCACACAAGGAATGAAACGTTCGAAACATGGGAAAGCAGAAAGGCTCAGAAGAAGAAACCGGTATCTTCGCTTGTGCAATTTGAGCCCTATTAGAGAACCAAACCTTACGGTGCCTCCATTAACTCCAAGAGTTTTAGGCCCAGCAACACCCCTAGGGTATAAAGAAGTTCATTTTGACTTCGAAAACTAGCATGAACGGGGAGAACTTTGTGCTATTCTGTTTGGCTGTGTTGTAGACAAATGTCACGAGACTTGATATATTCATCCCAGTCTGTGTGTTCTGTATTCGTGTACATTGCCAACATGTTAGCGAGAGTTGTGTTGAACCTTTCGGTGAGCCCGTTTGTAGCTGGGTGGTAAGCAGTGGTAAACTGACTAACCGTTCCCATCATCTTGGTTAATTCAGTGACCATTTCGGATCTAAAGTTAGTTCCTTGATCACTGAGCAAGAATCGGGGACTCCCATGTCTACAAATTATGGAGCTCATGAAGAACTTGGCCACTTGGTTAGACTTGGCATTAGTTAAGGCCACAGTCTCTGCCCACCTTGTGGTATAATCTGTTGTGACTATTATCACCGTTTTACCATTCCGGCTTTTGCGGAACGACCCAAGTATGTCAATGCCTACTCTCTCGAAAGGTACTCCTACAGGTATAGGCTGCAGCAGTCCCACCGGTTTCCTGTTTTCTTGGCCTTTTCTCGCTTGACAGTCCCTACATCCTTTGACGTATTTTTCTACGTCTTTCTGTAGGGTCGTCCAGTAATATCTGGACTTTATCTTTGTCAAGGTTTTTACGATTCACAAATGACCTGCTATGGGTTCATTGTGGTGGGAGA
Source organism: Psylliodes chrysocephalus (assembly GCA_927349885.1). Taxonomy (NCBI): domain Eukaryota; kingdom Metazoa; phylum Arthropoda; class Insecta; order Coleoptera; family Chrysomelidae; genus Psylliodes; species Psylliodes chrysocephalus. Next base: position 19,964,758 of record OV651817.1, read on the forward strand.
ATAAAATCTCCCCTACAAGAGGTTTTGGAATCGCTAAATTTTGTAAGCCTTCGGGGTTAGCATTAGTTTTGTACAGCACGTTATCGAAAAGCCTGAAATTTTTTGCTCTTCTTCTCGTGCCGATAGATGCTGTGCTGGGGTCTGAAATGGCATTTTTAATTGTGTTATTTCAGGGTCTTTGTCCTGTTCTTTTGCGATATCTTCCTGTTAGAGGAGGAATATCGGAACTAGGTCGGTTTCCTCCACATCTTTATCTGTGGGGCTTAGCACCGGATCCCTTGATAAACAGTCAGCATCTTGCCCGGCGCCTCCACCATGGCACGTTAAGTAGTTTGTTGGGCAAACCAATTAATCGTGGGGTACGCTACTGCGTATTTCGGATCGCTCAAACGATCTTCCAGTCAGGAAGATCTTTGCGCCACCAGAAAATACTCACTGGAGAACATTTCTTATGATTTATTAAGCTTGGCTTGGCTTTACGCTACTGGGGAAGGAATAAAAGTCACTGCATAAAAAATTACAAATCTTTAATAAATACAAACTAAAATCCCCTGAACTGTCCAGAAATCCCCAATATTATAATACACCCCAAATATACAATATATACACTACAAAGACTTTAGAGAACCAACTGCTTACTTTTCTCAGAAATACCTTTTGAGATTTTATTTTATTTTTTATTAGATTTATAAAATACTCTTACCACATGCTTTAACAGGAAGCTTGAATATCACGACTTTTTATTTTTATTACTGTAATACAGCAGAGTATTACCTACTCCCCATTTATGTCACAGCCGAAGAACTTATAGCCTCGGTTGTACCAAAAATGTTGTTACTTCTTGTTTTGTCAATTTGGCTAGATGACCCCAACATTGTTTTGAAATTGTAGAATCAGCATAACCGAATTGAGTGTTTTGTTTACTTTCAACATAAAATAAAGTTTTTAATTACTAGACGAAAAGATTGTTATTGTTTTAAATAACTTTAAAACAATAAATAAAATGTAATATTAAACACAAATTGGAATTGAATCGAAATTAAAAAGATTGAAATTATATTTTTGAAAATGGCTTTAATAAAATTTGAGTTGAAATAAATTTTTGGAAAGTACTTTATTTTATCTTTAATAAAAATCTAATTATTTTTAAATGCAATTCGTTTCAATATATTGTTAATTATTACTTTGTTGTGATTGTATTTGTTAAAAGTTCACGGGCAACTCGCTATGACTCCATACCGTTCAGCATAGCCGAGAGATCAGAGCGAAGCCAGAGTATGTTTAAAAAAAAGTTTACGGAAGGTGAATTTGATTCCCGATGTGAAAACACAGCCATCCTTTTAATTTGATTTATGTCCAGGCCGTTGGACTCTATGCCGGTCGTCGTAGCCAGCTATGGGTTGATATTTTCTGGTGGCGGCTAAGCCGCCACCCTACGAAAATTTGTTGCTTTGTCTTTTTGTTGTATATTTTCTTCTTCTGATTCTATATATTTTAGTTTATCATGGGAATTTAGCGCTACATTATTAAATGCACGTGATGAAGACACGTTCGTTAAAGGTCGGAAGCCAGGGTCATTGGCTGGCCAGACGACGCTAGTACCTGTTATGGCCCTAGGAGGAAGCCGTATTCGTAGTAACACACTTCATGCTTACGCATACGCAGATAATAATACGAAAATATAATGTGTTATGTGAGACTTCATTTCAATTTGAGCTGTGTCCAGGCCCTTGGAGTCTATACCGGTCGGCGTAGTCAGGTATGGGTTGCTATTTTACGGTGTCGGCGAAGCCGCCACTCTACAGTAAGACGTTGTTTCGTTTTGTTGTATATTCAGGGGCTGGTATGCGCATAGAATGTCTTCTTACTATGAATACAGCTTTGTAGCTCCAGGCCAGACTGTACAGCATAGCCGAGAGTGAAAGAAAGTTTAAAAAAAGTTGTATGTAGTTTTGTTGAGCTGCATTTTTAAAATTAATTTTGATATGTTAATTTTTTCATTTTATATACGATTATTACCATACTTATCTTTTTGAAACAAACAAAAAATGTATGATTTTTGATTACTTCTTTTTTATAATCTCATAATTTAGAAATTTGGCAACTTGGCAACGTTTGTTATTTGTAAGGCAGAAAGTGGTGATTAAGGTAAATGTACCAATTACCGGCACTGTACCAATTATCGACACTAATTTTATATAAAATAAGGTTTTTGTTGCTAGATAAATGTATAAAAGTATTTCTCGCATTTCTGCGAACCTTTATCTGCGCCACTGAAAAACCGACAGACTGTCGGCCAAAGTCGCTAGTGGTAACTTTTAAAAATATATTGGTCAGTTCCAGCTGACCTCTCATATGTAGTGTTTCTTATTACAAGTGTTAAGAAACAGGTGAGCTACATTTGTGTTATACTTCCTAAATAAAGTACCTTATGACCGTTTTTTTAACTTTTGTATATTTGGACATTATTATTTTTGACATTTGTTTGTCAAAAACTGCCTTTTCATAGCTTTCTTGAGAATTCCAAGGGCGCCGATAATTGATACATGAAAATTAGTGGCTGGCCCAATCATCGGCAGCAGATGCCGATAATTGGTTGTATGCATCAGACTCTATTTAGGTCGATTTTAGCTTAGCTTTTAACTTATCCTCGATAATTTTTAGTCATTAAAGGCAGTGTGAAGTGATGATATTTTCTACCAATTTTCGGCACCCCATATTCCCACTAGATCTCATCTTTATTTTGACACAAAAACTGTGCCGGTAATACGAGCTTTTACATGCCGGTAATTGGAGATCGAAATAATCTTACAATGGAGAAGAAAAAACGAATTCAATATTCTGTTGGAGCCATAAATGAAGCTGTTGCCGCTATTCAATCAGGAATGCCATTTAAAACTGCTAGCATAATAATATATAAGATACCCAGATCGACTCTACAAGATAAAGTTAAAGATAGAACACGTAATAGACAGGAAATATGGACCAGAAATGGTGCTGACTAAGGAAGAAGAAAATTTACTAGTAACATGGCTATTTCGGATTGCAAACTGTGGATTTCCAGCAACGAAAATACAGTTGTTAGAAAGTGTTCAGTTACTAATTAAAGAACTAGATGGGCCTAATAATTTTACAGACGGAAAGCCTGGTCCCAAATGGTATGAATTATTTTTAAAAAGACATCCAGAATTGTTTGCAAAGATTTTCCAGAACCTCTCATGTGCTAGAAACAGCCTAACAGAAAATCGTATTCGTCAATGGTTCATAGAACAATCTTGAAGTAACTTCTGACCCCAGTCGTATATTCAATTGTAATGAAACGGCTTGTTTTCTTAGTCCGAAGGGAGGGACATGTGAATTACAATGTCCTTTTTGTCAATGACAAGTAATATATTGAGTTTAAGTCAAATTTGATTTTTACCTATGAAATACCAAATATTTTGCATCTAGCTTTCATAGAACATAGGATTGTATTAGTCGAATTTTGTGTTATTTACTTAATAAAAATGTTTTTAGAAATCTCAATTTTAACTTACTTGATTGATGATTCGGTGCCGATAAAAGGATCTTATATATGCCTAAAAATGGAACATTAATTTATTTTGGGATGCCGATAGTCGGGGCATATCGAATTTTTTACATTATTGCTTTTAACAAATATTAGTTATTTACTTTTTTCAAAATAACTTTTTTCACATGTAATATGATACATTTAATTAACAGATTCAATAATCAGACCATAGGTTACTAGAATATTTTCTATATCAAATGAAATGAAAGCATGCCTTACGGTATGCAATGAGCTTAAGGTGCCGATAATAGGAACGTGTACCTTATAACCTATAAAATTGGGATTTTTAATTAAATTTTTTTTGAAAAATACTGTTTCATTCATAATTTTTTTGTTTTCGAAAATTTACTATAAAAACTAGTTATTTTTGAGTGTTCAATTTTTTTTTGTGAATTTTGCACCTCAGGATCCTTCACCGGACCCCAAAAAAGAACAGATTGACTTATAAAAATAGAATTTGGTTAAACTTACAACCTAGTTATAATGTTGTTTTGATCCTTATTTTCATTTTTAAATCAGCACAAAATAAAACAAAATAATCAACTTTCTTGAAATCGAAATAAATTTACAAACAAGTCGTTGAGAATAAATTAATATTTTCTTTGTTAATAAAAGAATGAAGTTAATCGTATGCAACTTTTAATACAAGAATGTAGAAATATTGGTTGCCTAGATGACAGTAATTTTTTACTAAAACACAATTTTTTAAATAATTAGTCAAAATTAGAAAACAATATTGTATGCAACAAGTTACAAAATTCCTTTTTTGTGTAAGTAGTGAATATTTGCGGGACGAGCGGACCGAGGTCCCGCAAAATGAACTGGTTACATAATAGAATTTGGTTACTTTACATAAATATATATTACGTGTCTCATCCAAACTATCTTAAAACATAAAATGTATCTGACAATGACAATTTCGACCGATTGTTGAGGGAACACCCTGTAAATATCTGGAAAAATAATTTGTTAGAAATTTACCTTTGAAAATCAGTTTTATTTATCTGTGTATGTACTTATTTTAGAAATTTGAGAAATGTATCTCACACAATTTTAGTTTAAAATAATGATGCACTTCTACACATTCGTCTTTGCATTTTGCATTTCTTATATTTGATTGGGAACTGTTGCAATATGAAAGTACACATCAACTATGGTGCAAACATTAATTTAAACGAATTATTTTTTAATTTAGGTGTTAAATAATTATTGGGTCGCAAATTTTTTTTAGCGACTAAATAGTTTTGAAAAGTATTTATAATTAGTTAAAATTTTTTGTTAATAATTCTTTGATGCTTGTGTATGTTGTATGAGTTTTCGTTTATGATATATGAATATATCAAGAAAAATATATTGTATGAAAAAGAGTATATTGGAAACAACCTATTGGATATTGAAATTAAATGCGATATTTAAATTATTGTTAATGGCTTTCATTTAATTTCCTATACCTGCAAAATTTGAATTTGGTCCTGATGTAATTATGTAATTTGTGGTGGATAAAACGATTATTTCTAAGAAAAAATTCACGAGGAACTTTCGACTAAATAAATAACGTCAATAAGCTAGATAGGTGTAAAGTTTACTATGAAAATTATACATTGCATTTAAAAACATTGAAACTAATACAGGGTGGCGCATCGAAAATGGGACAAACATTTACTGGCAGCTCAGTTCTTTTTTTGAAAAACGCTCAGACCCGTCGATTTGGCAAAAAATCACGTTAACACGTGCAGCCCTCTAGGCGGACGTGGCACCATCCCAAAAATCTAAAATGGAAAGGGAGTCAAATCATTTGAAAGGCCTTTCAATTCCCTATATAATGTAAAATTCATGTACTCAGTAGTTTTGGAGATTTATTGATTCTTCTTTTTTCTTTCATTAGTGGCCTTCACCATTTGGAGTATTTAGCCACGGTATCATGGATAAAAATTATTCCTCACACTCTAACCTTCCGTGTAACAAAGACTTACGTTTGGCGAGAGGTTAGATTATGAGCAATGTTGTTCCTAGAGATTTTTAAATTGTACAACTTTGTGTCAAAATTGTACACTTTTACGTTTGAGTGTACAACCACTAATTAATCTTCTCCTTTTTTATTTACAGACTATGGCCTACTTCTTTCCGATGCTTAACTCTTTTTTTCCAATTTAAAATATATTTTCGATGTAAATCGGTGTACTGATTAGTCGCGAATGGCGTCAAATTCAAACTTTTATTTTTCATTATTAATTTTAATGAATGCTTAAACGAATCGTAGACTTTTGGGCGAAGAAAACTTTTTATATACCTGATTTTACAAAAATATTTAGCAACTTCAAATTGTACAACATTTCTCTTTTTTCAAAAGTGCGTACAACAGTACAACCGGATAACTGATTGTACAACTTTTTGTACAATTGTACAATCAGGAACAAAACTGATTATGAGTGGAGCCAATAAGACAGTATTAGGTAATTTTTACTGCCAACTACCAATAAGAACTAGGCGCAACTTTTGACTGCTACAATTATTCTTTTGTACTTATTTTATCTATGAATAGAGAAAAATAATTCGATCTCGAAGGTTTCAGCAGAGACCCGTTAATTTTTTTTAAGCTGTTGCATAGCTTTTATCGCGGGCTTTGAGCGCGGCGACCGAATCAAGAAATTCCGTAATGACCGTAACGAAAAAAAACCTAACACCCCCCACTCCGACCGGCACAGTGGTGCGGCGTTAAACAGTATTAACTTCTCATTTATTCAATAAAAGAAAATCGAAAAAATCGAAAAAAATCGAAAAAAATCGAAAAATCCAATAACCGAAAAATTGAAAAATCGAAACAGAAATTACATAACGAAAATAAACCTAACGCCCTCCACTCCGACCGGCACAGCGGTGCGGCGTTGAAAGCCGTGCATCGTCTTATGTCGTTTCAGTTCGGCAGACTTCGGCACGTGTACACAATTTCGGAAAAATTGAATTTGAAAATGAATAATGATCCACAAGAATCCACAACAAAATATGGGTCCACCATTGACGCGGTATTTTCCAGATATTTAGAGGATATCAAGTCTCAAACTTATGTTTCTTATTTCAGTTACCATAAACCTATAGTTTGAATGATAAAAATTCCTGAATAACCTACATGTATTGTAAAATAATAAAAATGTTTTAAACTATATTAACTTCTCATTTATTCAATAAAAGAAAGAAAAATGTTTTTTTATCAGTCACCATGCTCAAAAAGTGTAACTTGAATCAAAGAAAAAACTTGAATTAATATAAAAAAAAATACTGCATAAATAAAATAAATAATTAATTATAATTGCATAAGTTGATAGAAAATGCTATGTAATAGTTTTACCGCGGCAGTCCCCGAGTGCCACAAGCATTTTTTTATTAATTGAAAATAAGTTTGCATGATCATGATTTAAAGTTACATTCACGTTATTAAGTCTTTACCCTGCTAGCACATAAAACGTTGCCAAGCCTTTCGGTGATGATGCTTTAAGGAACCTAATAACATTACGATACAACGTAAATGTAACGTTAAGAAGTTAAGGGAAACCAAAATCTCACAAAACTTCTATTTGTTACTTACCTGTTTACCTTACCTGTTATGTTAACACAACGTAATAAAGTAATTTGCTAAAAAAAAGTATCCACGAGAAGTACTGTGAATATCCCAATCTGAATTCGGAACGTTTGTTTATGTCAATTGTCACTTGTTAGTTTTTCTTGTCATTTGCCATGTTTTTGGTGGTTTATTTTTTAACTTTGATAATTTATTTTATAAATATAATTTATACATTCGAGTAGATTTGGGGTCCTCTATAAAATAGAATAGTATAGTTTGTGCAACGATTTAAAATTTTTAATTTCTATATCATTTCCTTTAATAATAGTTAAATAAGTAGGTCAATCTCTATTTTATTCAATATATTTGGAAAAATCATTTTCTATAATATATATAATTTATCCTCTTGTAATAAATTGTCATATATTTATGTTACATTATAGCATAATGTGATTATAATAAATAAATTTTCTATTACCTTTGCACAAATAACAAAATTAAAATATAACTTAACTAAGTACACTCGATTTTGGTTTTTTAAAAAGATTTATTTAATTTAAATTACAACTTTTCATATCAAGAACAGATTCTAAACTGAATTATAATGAAAGGAAATACTCTACAACCGTGGCACTACACCTAAGGTGGAATGACAACTTATCTAATATAACATTCAGCAGTTCCAAGGTTCATCCACGAGGTTGCCGACTCAGGGTTATTAACTCTATAACTCTCCCCTTGTTAAAATGAGGCTTCTTGCGGAAGTCGAATATGTCCTTGTTCAGGGGTTGGTTCTGGTGGAGATTTTTCCTTCTTCTTCCTAGGCATCTTCTTGTGGATAATAAAAATAATTGTTACTGCTACTCCAACGTAAAGAATAATTGTCCATGCACTAGGAATATGATACTTAAAATGTTCGTTTATTATAGGTATTGGTCCATTTGAACTGATTTAGTTTTAAACTTTTTAAATTTAATTTCATTGGCAACAGATTTATTTTTTCAAAATACAATTTTGGTTTATTTATTATAATTGGTTGTCCAAATGATTTTTCTTGAAAGGTTAATTCGTGATTTTTAAATATTATTTTACATGGTGAATTATCAATTAAAAATATTCCAGATAGGATTTTAATTTCGGTTCCTTGCAAGCATTGTATTGATAATTTTTCTTCTCGAGGAAATATTGCCAAAAATTGATTTGTTTCTGGTATAATTTCTATATGATTTTTAGAAATATCTACCTTAACATATTGACCATTGGCTAGAATTTCCTTTTAGTAAAATTTATTTTTCGCATAATTGTTGCATTATTATTTTGTAAATGGCTAGGACATTGGAATTTTTACCGCGTGTGCAAATATCGTTTAGAGGCTTTATTTGTTTTCCAGATTTTAATATATATTTTACGTTTTGCTTGAAAATCTACAATGTCTTTAATTTCTAGTATTTTAGATTTAAGATTAATTTAATTTTTTTTTGATATCTTGAATTGTTTGATTAAAATTATTTATTATCTGGCTACGGACAGAATATTGCATTTTTAATTGATTCTGTAAATTAGCTTGATTTTCTTTTAAATGTTCTAAAATTGAATTTATTCTTTCTCCATCTTGGGGGAGTCTAAATTTCCGGTAATGGATTTAAGAACTGATCCAAACCCATTTATTAAACCTCTTATTTTTTCTAAAAGTGAGTCAATATTAAGATTGTTAAATTTTATTTCTATATTAGTTTTAAGATAAACTATAATGTTAACGAAATTCTCAGTTTCTATACTGAAGAATGTATTATTTGAAATATTATTTTTATTATGTTTAAATTATTGTATTCTTGCAATAGCGGGTTTAAATCGTAAAAATGCACGAATGTGTGCCTAGATTTTTAAGTTTGGCAGGACCTAGATTAATTGGTAGGATACCTAAATTGTGGGTGATGTCTTTTATGCGTATCCGATTGTGACACACCTGAAATAAAAGTATAGGGTTTTCTTTTAGGACGTTTAATATTTGATAAATGAATATCTTCGGCAGTATTTTTATGTCTAGTGATAATTTTAGTATTATTTCTTTCTAGATTTGTATCTTTAATTTCTTCAGCTTGATATTTATTTTTTGTTTTACTTTGTTTTTGTCTGTTACGAACAAATACTTTAGAAGGAATTTCATCGGTTAACTTTTCTCGCATTTCATTAGCTTTGGTAATAACTTTTTCTTTGGTTTCTTGTATATTTTTATTTAATTGTGCATATAATTTCATTTGTTCTTTGTGATCAGAAATATATTTATTAATTGTTGCTCTATATCTAAATCGAAAACGGAATTATTTTCTAAATGACCTGTGGTAATTTCATAAGGTTTTAATTTTGTTACAGAGTGAATGCTATTAGGTATTATACGCTAAAAGTGCGTCATTAACTTTTTTTTTCTATAGGTTCAGTTTTATATTCGTTTTGGTTCTTTAGTAATTTAATATGTTCAATAATAGAAGAATGGAATCTTTCAGCGATACCGTTGTATTCTGGATGCTGTGAGCTAATAAAATGAATTTTTACTTTGGGAAGATTCAATAGATCTAAAGGAATTTGAAGTATTTATACTCATGGGTGTTGGATTTTGGAATTTTTGATTCGGATTAGGTCTGAAAACATTCGTATTTGGACCTCTACTTGTACTAGGTTGATTTCGAGGCACTAAACCTACATTTCTATTTAATTGTTGATAATTTTGAGATGAACTTGGCATTATTTTGAAAATGTTGTCTATTTCTAAGTAAATGATTATTTTGGTAATTATGATTAATATTTTTATATCTTGGACTATAATTACTATTATTATAAGGTCCCATTTCAATTTGAAAATCATTCGTTAATGTATTCAAAGCAGAATTTAAATCTAAAGGGTTTTTTGTTCGTATTAATGTACCTAATGGTTCTTTTAGTCCGCGTAACAATATTCTGAGAGCCTGATTTCTAAAATAATTTCCTAAAACATGTTGTTCATTTTCGTTAGAACAAGTCATTAATAAGGTTATTTGGAGATTTAAAAGTTGCTGTATTTTATTAAAGAATTGGAAAGGAGAATCGTTACCCTGTTGTAATGCTGAAATTTCTAAGCTTAAGGTATAAATATCTCTTTTATCTGCATATGTATTCAATAAAGCAGCTTTTAAATTTTCCCAATTTCTTATCGTACAAGACGATATATTTTTGGCAGCTTCGCCTTTTACTTTCGTTAAAATACTAGACATTAAATACTCATTTTGAAAATCGTTTATATCTACAGTATTATAAAATTTCCTAACTAATTTTTCGCTTACTTCTATAAACCTAGGAAGCAAGGCGGGATCACCATAAAAGTCTGGGATCATATCTAAATATTTCGCTTTTAATTCTGGAATTGTTGGAGCCATTTTAAATTTATTATTTGAAATTAAAATATTTGAAATGTCTAAATTTGTTTTGTTTAAATTTGAGTCAGAATCTGTATCTGAATCAGAATTGTCTGAACTTTCAGAATTGATAATTAAAGGTTACTCTCTAAACGACATATAAAACACAGTAAAAGTAGTTTCCACTCCATCTATTCAACCAAGGACTGGACCGGGTAGACTCTTAAATGTTCACTTGAATGTCTTTCTTAACTCGAATAGCGTTCTTCACGTTAGGCTACTCAATTCATCCAACTGGAAAACTTCTTAAACACGTTTTAAAGTTCAAAACGGTCAAAAAATCGTAGAAACGAACCAGGAATTATGTGCACTAAACTCGTTTGACCATCCTACTGACTGCGCCACTTAATTAAGTACACAAAGTATTTAGTTTTTTAAAAAGATTTATTTAATTTAAATTACAATTTTTCATATCAAGAACAGATTCTAAACTGAATTATAATGAAAGGAAATGCCCTACAACCGGTGGCATTATACCTAAGGTTCATCCACGAGATTATCGACTCAGGGTTATTGACTCTATAACTTATATACATATCTATACAAAAAAGTTAAGACTTGATTTAAAGGTAAGAAATCAGTCATTGTTGCAATTGTTTTATTATTCACCGATCTAGTTTTAGCATCGTATAATTTCCGTCTTGATAAAAATCTTGCGAACATTTAAAACATTCCTAAAATTGCAGCTTAGATGGGATGTTTTTGTGCTAGCTGGGATTAATCTTATGATCAAAATGATTGGGGACATTTGTGTTTATTTCTGTATACACCTACTTGATAGGAAACCACTACAAAAATTTTCCGGGGATGAACTGCCAACCTTTCCCATCGACTATTTGATTCAGCATGCAAGACCGGGAGAATTGTTGGATATTTGGCATAAGTTACCTAAAGACTATCAACGTAATTCTAATTTACAAATTCGCCTACTATGTTACGATCACTATAATAGACCTGAGACTCAAAACGAACTTTGATGGACCTGCTGATGCGCTTGTAGATTTTATTTTAAAAAATAAATAAGTATACATATATAGTGTATTTGTTTTATTATAAAAGACCTTATCTCTCCTAATCCTCATCAGTCATGTCTCAGTTGTTGACTCTTACGAGTACGTCTCACGAATTCTCGTTTACTTTTTAAAATCCTATAATATTAAATCCTGAAAAATCACATTTTCTAGGATTATCAGCATTCGTTTCATACAATTCAATACCTAATATTTGTGGAGAAAAGTTTTTCTATTTTGAGAACGGTGATCGAAAGAAATTAAAGAACATCAACATTCCTACAGGATGCTATGAACTTGAAGATATTGAAAAATGCATTCAGAAGGGGCCATTGTTACAAACAAATAGCATTACAGAGGCGGATGTTTCGCTGAGACCGAATAACAATACATTGCAATGTTAAATATACAGTCGAACGCATGCTATTACATTTGAAAAGGATCTAAATTTTGGTGATACTTTAGGTTTTTCAATCTAGGACAAAAACATGATTCAGATCTACCTGTAATAGTATATTACGTAACAAGAGTTGTAAGTAATCCATTACGCACGAAATGAAAAATTTCACGAGTGCATAATGGGCTTATAACTCGTGTAACGTACTATACTTTTTCTACGCCCACTTAAAACATTCTCAAAAAATTTGATGTGTCCAACACATGACTTTCCAATCTAGTTATTACGGGCCAACCTATTGTAGCACCTCTGTAAATATTTAGAGGTTAACTTAATATCCCACATAGCACACGGACGTCTTATGAACGTCTAAAAGACGTCCTTTAGGGACATAAAGGACGTCCGAGGGACGTCCTTTTTTGGTACCGGGACGTCAATCGGACGTCCAATGGACGTCCTAATGTCCCGTTTCCGTCCATCTTTGGGACGTCCCTTGAGGACGTCCCTGGGACATCCCAAAAAGATGTCATAGGGACCTTTGCGGGACGTCCTAGGGACGTAAATCAGACGTCCGAGGGATGATATTTGATCATAATCCATAAAGGGTAATAATAACAAAAATGTTTACAATAAAAGAGCTTTATTTAACAACTTTTATCCACGCACGCACGCACGCACGCACGCACGCACGCACGCACGCACGCACGCACGCACGCACGCACGCACCCATACACACATAGAGAACACAACGCTAAAATAGTTAAAACGGATTCAGGAGACTTCAAAACGTAAAATCAAAATCCGTCGAAAACTCGAGATTGAAAAAAAATCATGATTCCTTTACTTTCCTTATATCTGTATACAGATAGGAAAGTAAAAAATAAAAAGTCCGAAAAATTGGGCAATTTTCAACATTTTTCAATATAGCATACAGTATGATAATAATCGTACGTCTTACAACATTGCTTTCGCAGTTCACATGATTATAATTTTAGTCGAGTGGCATGTACAGGCAAAAGTAACTCGTGAGAGAGTACTCACACTTCTTTTACCCATAGTTACAGAATATATTTACAAGCAGAAAAACACTTACAATAAGCTGTCTAAAAATAACTGAGATGCACTTAAAGATAGCACGATTCTAGTCATTCTATACTAATCAGGTACTTAAGTTGTTTTTTTTAATGTTCGGCACTAAAAACTTAAATTTTTCATATTATGTAAAAGTAAGAAAATTGGGTTACCTAGATTTTGTTTATTTGCTTTGTATTTAATTTTTTTTAGGAATTATTGACTACTAATCGGTAATTTAAGACTTGTATGGATGGAACGTGATCGTTTCAGAAATGTTTTGAATAATTAAACTATAATTTTTGTTTGTTTTATGATTTTTGCGCCCCAAAAATAAGGGAAAAAAGAAGCAGATATTTTAAGTTTACCTACCTATATAAACAGGCCACAATTACCACTAACTTGACAGTCCTTGAAAAGTCTGTATACTGGAAAAGTACTCTTGGGCGTAAATACCACATACCCAGGCAGCACACATTGCTATAATGGGGGGTATTTTATAGGTGGTCATTTTTATATTTTATTAGCCCAATCGGATTAGTATTTTAGATTCTGAAAAATTCGAAGCAGCAATTTTCCTTCGGAATTCGTTGGAGGGGGTCTCTGGTAGTCTAAATTCAAAAAGTTGGGATTCCAAAGTTGTCGTTACCTCCGCCATCTTGATTTAAAGGGTTATTTTTTGTATCTTGAATAACTCATTTATTTTCAATTTTACACGGAAAATAGTTTTTACAAAAGTTATTTAAAATTAAATTTCCTACAATTCTGCTTTTTTTTGTACGATCGATTTTTTTCGATTTATACCCGAAAAGAGGGGGTGAATTTTTGGTTATAGAATAACTCGTTTATTTTCAATTTTACGAGAAAAATTGCTATAAACAACGTTGTTTAAAATTAAATTTCCTACAATTCTGTTTTTTTTTTTTGTACGATCGATTTTTTTGTATTTATCCCTGAGTGGGGGTGAACCTAAGTATTGTATTGTCACGTTTATTATTAATGTTGTACCATTATTTTTGTTTTTTTTTTGCTGATTTTCAAAAATGTTATTTGGTACAATTATGATTCCGATTTTTTCTAAAGTTTATATTGTTGGGTCGCACGTTCACGGTAAAGGAAAAGAGGGGTGTAAATAATCAGTTTATCGAACAGTATAATTTTTACAATTAAAAAAATGAAATTTATTTTCTTTTTAGTACACTGTATACCTGGAATTAAAAAGAAACGTGATAATACAATGATAAGAGTTTACCCCCACTCTTCTCAGGGATAAATACAAAAAAATCGAGCGTACAAAAAAAAACAGAATTGTAGGAAATTTAATTTTAAACAACTTTGTTTATAACAATTTTTCTCGTAAAATTGAAAATAAACGAGTTATTCTATAACCAAAAATTCACCCCCTCTTTTCGGGTATAAATCGAAAAAAATCGATCGTACAAAAAAAAGCAGAATTGTAGGAAATTTAATTTTAAATAACTTTTGTAAAAACTATTTTCCGTGTAAAATTGAAAATAAATGAGTTATTCAAGATACAAAAAATAACCCTTTAAATCAAGCTGGCGGAGGTAACGACAACTTTGGAATCCCAACTTTTTGAATTTAGACTACCACAGACCCCCTCCAACAAATTCCGAAGGAAAATTGCTGCTTCGAATTTTTCAGAATCTCAAGCCTGTTCTTCACCTAATCCGATTGGGCTATATGGATTATATCTGTTATTTACGTTTAGAGAAGAAAATTCTTCAAATAAAAGTTACTTCTAATATTATTATCTATAATTTTTGTTCTATACAAAATTTTCCTAAAATGGTCCGTATTCAAGAAATTTGACAAAATATAAAAAAAATAATTTTTTATAAAAATTCAAATAAAAGTTGTTTGTAATATAATTCTCTATAATTTTTATTCTATACATAATTTCTTTAAAATAGACTGTATTCGAGATATTTGAGAAAATGTGTAAATTTCCAATTTTGAAGAAAACTCAAAAACGGATAAAGAAAAAAACATTAAATTTTAAACATAAGTTTTATTTCGGCCTGACGTGAAATGATTAGATTTTAGACAAAGTCGGAACATCTGGGGGGGGGGGGGGGGGGGGGTACTTTATGGGAGGCCGTTTTTATATTTTATGGAATATATCTGTTATTTATGTTTGGAAAAGAAAATTGTTCAAATAAAAGTTACTTCTAATATTATTATCTATAATTTTTGTTTTATGTCAAAATTTACTGAAATGGTCCGTATATACCGGGTGTTCAAATTAAAGTGTTACAGTTAAATACTGCCGAAAATATGCATTTTAAAAAAAAAGTTTCAGACAAAAGTTTTATAGTTTTTTGGGGGAACATTTTGGCTAAATTCATTTTTTTATAGCTGACCATAATATGGCCATATCGAGGTGAACTTTGTTTTTTTAAATGGGAAACCCATTTTTTTTACATATTCTTAAAGTACATAAAAAAATAAGAAACTTTTGAGGGAAATATTTTATTTATTGGACTTTTACTTTTTGAGTAACAGCTACTTGAAAATGTTGCTGCGCGAAAAAAAAGTTGGCCATATTATGGTTAGCTATAAAAAACGATTTTAGCCAAATGTTTTTCCCCACAAAACTATAAAACTTTCGTCTCAAACATTTTTTTTTTATAAAAAGTGGTATATAGCTGTAACGCTTTAATTTGAACACCCGGTATATATATACCTCCACAATGTGCTCGTAGGTATCTGAATAATACTCAAAGCAAATTAGTACTTTTACAAATTTTAGAGAGTAATGGAAAATCGAGTAACGAGTATATTTTAAATGATAGTAAAAGTATGAACGGCTAAAGTCCGAGGCTCCAGATTTGACTCCTGGCTGATACATTAATTCTTTCTTATTTTAATTTTTATCATTTTCAATTTTTTATTGGTTTGTTTTCACTTTGGGAGATAAGGGTGTATTTTTCATAATTTTGTGGGGGGAATTGGGGATTATTCATTTTTATATTTCCAAAATTGTATTATCGTTCTATCTGGTACCACATAATTTTTTTGGAACCAGAATTAAAAATTAATTGATTTATCATAATATTTAAGTGGCTACTTCCTACTTCAAAAAAATATATTAATAACATCCCACTTCATTTTCAGAAACAATTAATAAAATAGCTGATCAAAGTTTAATTAATTTATCATAACTGCGGCTACTTTTAGTTTCAAAAAATATATATAGGGATACTTGTGATAGATTAATTCAGTTCTAGGTAAATTGTCCAAAGAAAGAAAAATTATTTTATTTCGATAAGTGCACAGTTTATTGAAATAGGTGAGTACCATGTGAATTGGGCTGACAGAATTATTAGAGAGTTATTGCAAGTTCACTTAAGCTCAGTCACTATTAGTGCCGCTCTTATTTTGACATCTGAGCATGCGCAGATCACTTACTTTAATAAAGATTGTGCCTGTCCTTAATAGAGAGATATTGCAAATTTCTATAAAGCCAGCCACTAATAGTGACATCGTGATTAGAGTCAAATAAATTCTATAATAGTACCTAATATTAAAGAGACATGAGAAATTATAATTTTAGAAGGTTTAAATGACGAGTGCATCCGAAAGCTATAAAATCGCCACTACTTGCTGCCTTTAAACATCCACAATTAAGGACAGGCACAATCCTTAATAAAGTCAGTTTAAGAACATAAACATCTGCGCATGCTTAGATGTCAAAATAAGAGAGGCACTAATAGTGACGGACCTTAAGTGAACTTGCAATAACTCTCTAATATCTTAAATTAATAAAGATAATCGATTCACATTAATTGCAAGTTTTCATTTGTTGGAATATTTATTAAATTAAAATAATTATAAATTTAATTTCGCAATTTTTATTTTTCTTAACAATCTGGTAAATTTGCAATCTCGAAAATTAACAAAAATTAACAATTAGCATATTTTGTGGTCGCAAAAAAATTTGAAAAGTATTGCAAATTTTACAAAGCGATTTGGAGAACTTCCTATAATTAAGTAAATGCAAATTTATTGAGAAAATCATGACAGAGGATTGAATATTTGTTATTGTTTTAAACAGTAACACTGTCACAAAATATATATATTAAACATAATGGACATTTGAAAAATTTATATTTCGTAATTTTAAATACAAATTAATGGGAAAAATGGGAAAATATTTATTAATGGGATCACTTGTCAATAATTTTTAAACATTCTCTCTTCTATGATAATTGCTTCAGCAACAATATAAAATGGTTGGTGTATATCACACTAACTACTGTGATTGCATACAGTTTGTTATTAGATTTTAATCATTGTAAAAATTATGGAAACTATGGAAATTTTTCTATAAACAATAATGAAATAAAAAAGCTAATAGCGTCTTATTGGTATAGTTTTGTTTTTTCATTTATCAAGTTTAAAAATAAGTGATAAAGGCGAGTAAACAACAGACGAATATTAAGTGACTCATAATAATGTTATTTTTAATAAGAAAATTCTACTTATAACTTTTTAAAATAACTATATTTATTATAAACAGAATATTTATTGATAAAACATGAAATATTTTTTGATTTTAACAAAATTGAAAGGAAATAATATTCAAATTCAGGTAATATGAAGCTACTGTTTTAATGAAATACATTTACAAAAACAAAACATGATTTAAATTAAGACAGTCCAAAAGATTCATAGAGGGGCCATCCAAGAGCAGACAACATCAATTGCTAAACCTTAGCAGAAGTGAACTCAAGGCCATAATAGAACTCCTTACGGGACACTGCGGCCTTAGAAGACACCTAAATCTCTTAGGGATATCTGATGACTCCCTATGTAGAATATGAGGACGACGAAACTCCTATTCACATACTATGCCACTGTCGGAACCTTAAATGGGAACGGAAATGGTACTTCGGGGTACAATATCCGGAACCTGAAGAAATCGCGAAAGCGCCCATATTCTTGAATTCATCAAGAAAATCAATCTGATGGGATATAAACTGTGAGGGGTACAATAAGCCTAGAGCTTCAGTACAAGTGGGCTTTGAATCACGCCCTAATTCAGATAGATAGATGACCGCTTGGGTTTCTTGCAACCGGATGGTCCAGGATTGTCAGAAACATTAGTTATGTCTTCGTTTGCAGCACTGTTGCAATTCTTTATATCTATGATATAAAAAGAAACGCTATTTTACAAAATAAATCATGTTTCGGACTTACAAAAAGTTACAAATTTGATATAATGTTGAAAATAATACAATATACATTGCTTCAAGTTTGTAGCACTTTCGCAATTTTTTCTAAATAAACTAACTACTTTCGGATCTTGGAAATGGTTGCAAATTTAAACTTAGTGTTATTTAAACTAGCCAATTGTTATTATAAAGTTTAAAAACTTTTTTAATAAATGTGAAATTTTTAAAATAAAGACTTCCTTATTGACTGGCCCATATTCTGAATTTTTTCCTTTATTTTAAACTATAATCTTAGGCAACTTCTCATACGTTTTCTCGTAAATACTGCTGCCTGATTATGTTTTATTATTGATTTTCATTGATTATTATTACTTTTTATAGTTTAAGTAATAAAAATATATAATAATAATAATAATAATAATAATAATAATAATAATAAAATTAATGTTTTCACTTGTTTTACAAATCTATATACTTTTATTAAAACTAACATATATAATTTTTTTTATTTGAGTATACGCAAAAATAGTCTATTAGTACATACATTAATTAGCGCTGGTGTCACGCACGGAGTGAATACCATGCGCTTGCTTTGAATGAGGAACTGTGGTACCATTTGTCAAGAATTCAAATAATACCAATATGTATACAGGGTTAGATAAAAAAAGAAAAACGCAATAAAAAATTATTTTGGCAACTTCTTTCAATTTAAAACATCTTTTTTAAATGGTAGTTTCTGTATAGTAAACAATTTTTATATTTTTATTGAGCCTCTCCTGTAAGGAAATGTGCTATTTAGATGTTGGTATTCAAATTTTGATCACTCACAATAAATTTTTGTGTTTGAGAATTTTAGTTTTTATTATATATGAAAATAAATGTTTATATTCAACGAAGACCCTCTTTATTTTTAGGATTTTTCAAAATGAGGATAGCCTTTTGCCTTACTTTTTTGTTGTCGGCTGCCTTAGCTGCCAACATTAAAATAACTCCTACTGTCCACAGTAAAGATATAGAAATTCCTGAATCGTTTGATGCACGTACCAACTGGCCAAAATGCTCTAAACTTATTAGTCAAATTGGTGACGAAGGTGTTTGTAATGGTTGGTGGGTAAGTAGCTATACATATACATTATTAAATTTGTAATTGTAAATATGTGACTGAAATGATGAGTTTCTTGTAACTAGGCTAGTTCAAAGTATGTTATGTTGGGTATGGGGTATGAATGCAACGTGTTCCTAAAAGATCTATTGTGCCTTCCTCTAACGCTAATGCAGCAAGGAAATAGTTTCAAAGTCTATAACGAGTCGTTATGGGAAGATTATTAATGACCCTTCTTATCCTATCTTCTCAAGGAAATGTAGAATTTGGAGTGGCTTTAAGTTAAATAGGTTGCTCTCTTCTATTTGGTATGCCCTTGGAGTCTGGACTGCTATATATTCAGTCAGAATGTGAATGCGGGTTTCATCTATCTTATCACACAATCTGTACTCACTATAACCACAGCTTATACAATACAGCTAAAACACTCTCTTGGCGGCAACGGTTTGCGTCGATTTCGTCGCGCATCGCTTAAGCTCCGCCTTCGGAGGGAAAAGACGGTTTTGGCGTTCAGAAGCGTACTTAGGTAAGGTGTTGAGTCCTGCGTATAATTTCGTTGATTGTATAATTTCGTGGAGCCTATAATTTCGTTGATTTTCTTTGAGTTAAAGGTACTGTTATTATTTTGGTGACTCTTTAGCTGTGAGTAGAATGAGTGAAAAAAAATACATCATTCTGTTTGTGCAGTCAAAAGCTGTTTTAATAAGGGTTATACCTGCAAGAAAACATTCTTTAGTTTTCCCAAGGACCCAAACCGATAAGTATCACATTATAAGAAATTTTCATTGTTAAAAATATAATTTATACAGGGTGTTCCATTAGTGCGTTATTGTTCATTATTTTGTTGTAGACACGCAAAAAAGTTTTAAATAAAAGTTATATGGATTTAAAAAATAGCTACATATTTTAAAAATATCTTTGGATATACAGGGTGTCACGTTTTTGCCTGGCAAATTAAAATGTATGTTTTTTAAATGGAACACCTTATATTTTATTTTATGATGAAATTATTAACACCCTAAATTATTGTAAAGACGAGTTGCTACAAAAATTTTTTATCAGGTATGTGTGTGGTTACCTTTTAATTAAAGCCTTGCAGATATACTCCTGTGATACCTGTCTTAAATATAATAAAGATCACGTTGAATTAGATGATTTTTCTTTTTATTGCTTTTTAAAGGCATATGATAACGCCAATTCAGATACATTTGGAAATCTGCAACTGTCAAATGATGAATTTGTAGAACTTATATTCAATATTGAAAAGATATTTCAAAATAATTTTGAAGAATTGGCTACAAAAAATAACATTTGTACCACACTTTTAGAATTAATTAACCCAATACCCTTTAGTCATCCATGTTAACGTTTTACAAAAGAATAACCTATTTTAATGTATGTTTAATCTCAATAACTAAAAAATATACTGACAATTAGTTTGATAGAATTGTCATTTATTTAAAATTTTAAAAATAATAGCAGTCGGTTGATCAAAATATGAACGGTGATTGGCGAATTTATTTTTTTTGCAGTGTTCTCACTACCTAGAATGGATATGAAATATATTCGTTCAATTGAAGACAATAGCATACTTTTTCGTTTTGTAATCTGTGCATGGATATTAGCCAATCTACGAACATACTACAAAACGAAAAAGTAAGCTATTGCGTTCAACTACGAATATATTTCATATCCATTGTAGGTAGTGAGAACACTTTAACAAAATTAAATCTACAAATCACAGTTCATATTTTGGTCACCCAACTCCTATTATTTAAAAATTTTTAAATAAGTGACAATTCTGTTAAACTAATTGTCAGTATATATTTTAGTTATTGATATTAAATATAAATTAAAATTTTTGTGTAGACTCGATAAATAATAGCATTTTTATTTTTATTGTGTCCACATTTAAAAAAAATAAATTTTAATCAAACTACATGATGCTAATTTAATTACGAGTATTAAAACTAAAGTCCTGAAAGTTTCGGTGAAGATGAGGATAGAACATCTGCCTTCCACGCGAAAAGCCCGGGATCGAATCTAGGCCAAGGACTAATTAATTTTTCATGTTTATTTTATTTTATAAATTAGTCAACTTTATAAATTATTTTAAAATTAGTTATTTTGTCTAAATAACCTAAAATAATTTTTTAAATTTGTAGATTTTCGTTAGTGGGTCGTAGAAAAAATATACTGACCACATCGAGTGGATTGTTCATATCACAATCAGACGATTGAGTACTCCGTCTACGACGTCGTGCTCAAACTTCGTCTTTGTGTGATATGGCTATCATATCCACCCTTGTTGAACAAACTACTATTTATTTGTTTTCTTGGTTTAAGTTTTACATCAAAAATAGGAACTAAATTAATTTACTTTTCAAGTTTTCTTGTAAAAATCGATATTACTTTCTCCAAGTACAAATTTAGTACCTACCTAAAATAAGTATTAATTATGTAATTTCGTGTAATATTGTAATTCAAATTTCACATTACTATAAAGTTTCAAAATTCCCTACTTCGGTATGGTCAGATAAAAATTGAATATATTATATTAATAAAAACTGTCAAAGTATTACTTCTACAAATCTGTATTTCAATTAATAAGAATACATCTAAATATAACCAATATTGTTAAAATAAAAGCACAAATTCTTTATAATTCCAAAATACCATAGAGTTCCCAGACCTCAGTCGAAGCATTCGTTTATCTAGGTATTAACCCTTTGCACGAAGAGTAACACTTGCCAGACACACGGGGTACCACTTGATTTGCATCCACGAGTGTGACAACATTCTTTAACAATTGAAGCCCTTGGTGTAAAAAGGATCCAAGCCACAATTTGTCGTGAAGTGACTGTCTTAGCTCAAAACATTTGTTAACGAGGATTTTACTAGCGACATACAAATTATTTTATCTCTAATCCGAAAGATGTGCTATTTTTCGTAATATTTATATTTTAATAATTTTTTTAATTACATTTGAAAAATTTAAAACAAATTAAAAATTTAATTTCCCAAAACTTACTTAATATGGCATGTAACCAACCTTATTACGTGCCAAGGTTTTCAATTTTTTCAATAATAAAAAAATTGTTTAATCCGGGCCCGACTTTTCCCTCGAATCTAACAGAGATAGCACCATTCCGTCTTGCTTGGTTCTCGACCGCCAGATCAAAGACGCCGACACGGAGTTGTGGAGCTGTATTGTATAAGCTGTGCTATAACCCTTGTTATCTCTGGCTATAACTCTGTTTACTAAGGTGTAATGCCTGGTAAGAATCCCTGTTATAATGCGTAACGTGTTATTGCTCAGGTAAATACAGACTTCCGGTATTTTCTGGTTGTATTCACCTGGAAGTATCTTTGCCTGTCTTAGCTCCAATAGATTGTTCCAATTATAGGTTATTTTTCTGACGAGTTATATTTTAATCTTTCCTAATATACACTCCTATTCAAGTTCCTTCTACGGTTTTGGAATCATCCGTATACCACTGAATTGCAAGTCTTCCGGTTACAAGCACAATAGACTATTGACTCATTTCTTTCCTGTTTCTGTTTTTTTAAAATTATCACAAAACTGTACTTCTTTCTCATTTCGTTTGATAATTCAATTAATACAGTCAAAACTCATAAATCAATTTGGAACCAATTCATGTTGTTTTATCAAGAAAAATATACGATTTTGACGCAAATGCACCTGTAGAGTACATTACTTTAACATTAAAAGACGGCATACAACATGCGTAGAAAAGACGGTGAAGAATATAAAAATTCGATAGTTTAAGCTAATTTTTTATTCGTGAAATAATTTTAACATATTATACTCGTACTTCTCGTAAAACTAATTTAATCGCTGAACTGACATAATTTTTAAAATTTTACTTTGTCCTAAAATTTTTAAAATAATGTTTTCTCATACAGTTTAATCGATAAAACTAAGTGCCGAAGTGCATCAGGCTACACTCGAAAAATATCCTACGCCTGTGATATAATATCCGTTGCAAAAGTATCCATATAAGGATTTCTGAAATATAACTGTTCGATGCTTAGGCATAGCAAATTTATGTTTAAATCTCGTGTTTCTGTCATGTATACGGTAGTGGGGAATTAATTTACTTTTAATACGGGAAGTTGTAGATGAAATCAGTATTTTATGGATAAAGGTACCTAGATGATGTATAAACCGATTGTTCATATTAAGCCAGTTGCATTCATTAATTTTATGGGAAATGTGATGGCGCCTGCCAATTGAAAATATTAATCTGCAATATGAATTTTGTAGAACTTGAGTCCTATGTTTTTCTCGTTTCAGCAAACATGGCCAATAACAAAAATCACAATAAGTGAAATTACTAAGTACTAAGGATTCACAAAGTAAAATTTTCAATTGAAAATGACGATTGGAATACAATAATTTTAACGACGTGTAAATTTTTAATGTCAAAGTGTTTATAAAGTTGTGTATTATCAGTATATGCCTGTATAGAACATTTTTTAATAGAATTAATAATATTAGCTGTATAAATAATGAATAATAGAGGACCCAGGATCGAGCCTTGTGGAACTCCTGATAAAATATCAATGTTTGATAAGAATTGTTTATTGGTAAGACCAAATAAGGAATAAACAATTACTATCAAAACCCAAATAATTCAACTTGGCACATATTAACTCATGATTAATCATATCAAATGATTTAGAGAAATTTAATAATACTAAAGCAGCATCCTAACCTCTATCCTGAGCTTCTATGACATCATCAATCACCGCAGCTATAGCTGTTAAATCCACATTGTGAATCAGGTACTAAACTGTTTTCTGTAAAATACTCATAAATTTGGTTGTAAATTATTCTTTCTTTGATAAAAAAGGCAGTATACTAATAATTCTCAGATCAGAAAACGAATTAGGATTTTTACATTTAGGTATGTTATGTTGGGAATGGGGTGTTAATACATTGCGACCTAAAAGATCTATTGTGCCCCCTCCTGTCGCCAATGCACCAAGGAAATGTCTCAATGCCTATAACGACCCTTCCAATCCTATCCTCTCAACTAAGTGCAGGATTTGTAGTGGCTTCAAGTTAGGTAAATCTCCCTCTTCTATTTTATATCCTCCTAGATATAGTGCCCTTGGATTCTAGAGCGCTACACACTCAGAATGTGAATGGAGGTTTTGTCCTCCTCCTCACAGAATCTGCACCCACTATCCTCAGTTTACTTAGGTGTCCTTTTAGTCGGCATTGCCCGGTAAGGATCCCTGTTACAATACGTAGCCTGTTCTTGCTCAGGCAGATGCAGGCTTCCGATCTTTTCTGGTTATATTCACCCAGAAGTATCTTGGCCTGTCCCAGCCCCAAGAGATTGTTCCAATTATCGGTTCTTCTACTGGCCAATTATTTTTTAATGTCTTCTAATATTATGTTACTGCTGATACCGCAGTACGGCTCAGGTCCTTTCCTTGCAAGACTATATGCAATCTCGTTACCCTGTACCCCGTTATGTCCCGGGACCCAAGTGAGAGTAACTCTATTTTTCTCGCCTAGCTCATTTAATTGTTGTAGGCATCTTCAGACCATTTTTGAGCTGATTACGTAAGAGCTCAGCGCTTTGATGGCTGCTTGACTATCGGACATCATGATAATCTCTTGTCTGTGACAGTTTCTCTCGATGTTAAACTGGATACATTTCTCGATGGCGTGAATTTCGGCCTGGAAGATGCTTGGGTATTTCCCCAAGTTTTCGGAGTACTTAATTGGAACCGTCCGTATACCACTGAATAGCACGTCTTTCGGTTGCAAGCGCGATGGATTCTTGACTCAATTTTTTCTTGCAGCCCAACTCTGTGGTTTTGAAGTTTTTCACAAAATTGTACTTCTTTAGTATTTCATCCTGGGGCATGTCCCAGGTATCTTTAGTCCTGAAGCAAGTAGACTTTCGTCTAATTACTCCGTTCCTGATCATTCTATATCGTGTCCTTTTTGCCACATTCTCTATCATCAAATGTAGAGGAATGAGGTTTAAGATCACCTCCATTGCGGCTGTAGGACAGGTTCTCATTGCACCAGTAATGCAGACACAAGCTAGTCTTTGTACTTTTGAGATATTAGCTCTCGTAGTAGCTAAACTAGTTCTGTTTCTCCAGGCTATAGCCCCGTAAGTGATGATTGGTCTCACTATTGCAGTATACATCCATCGCAGTATGTTTGGGTTACATCCCCATCGTTTACCTGCAATGTTTCTACATACCATTAGGGCTTTTGTGGCCTTATTTACTACTTCCTTCTCATGTGTGTTCCAGAGAAGTTTGTTGTCTAGGGTTAGGCCTAGATATTTGACTTCATTTTTCCATTCTATATCTATCCCGTCTAATTTAACGGTTTTGAGATTGTTTTCTTTTCCTCGAAAAGGCTACTAGTGTTGTTTTTGTAGTGTTTATACTAAGTCCCATTTCACGACACTATCTTTTGGTATGTTCTAGTCCTCGTTGGACTATATCACACAGGATATTTCTAATCTTGCCTCTAGCAAATATGACTATGTCGCCGGCATAACCCTGACAGGGTATACCGAGGTCAGTCAATCTGCATAAAAGTTCGTCTACGGTTAGGCTCCACATTGGTGGAGATAGAACTCCTCCTTGTGGACATCCTTTGGTTGTGCAGATGGAGATGGTGTCCTGCCCTATCTGTGTCTCTGCAGTTCTCGTAGATAACAGCTGAGTTATCCATCTGGATGTGATGTTATCTACTCCTCTGTATGCAAGTGATCTTTTTACAGATTCGTGTGGCTTGTTGTCAAAAGCTCCTTCTAGGTCTAGGAAGGCACACACGACCGTTTCTTTGTTTGTCAGTGCATCCTGGATTATGTCAGTCGACTGTACCAGGGCAGTTTCTGTAGATCTGCCTGCTCGGTACTCATAGGCGCCGAATCCCCGGGGCTCTGGGTGCGAAAACACCCAGAGCAGTTTTAAACTGGGTGCGGAGCACCCATAGCACAACGTGGACAAAAAGTGCCAATAAGTTAAATGAAGAAACTGTCGTTGCCCAAGTATATTTTGGAGTTAGTCTAAAAATTTTGGGAAACAAGGTCAGTAACTAACAAATAACGTGAAATAGAAAATGCTGTAGTAAATGGTACAGAGGTGGCGATTTTAAGGCATGTTGTTCAAGAACTCACATTGAGCACAAGACAATTGGCGATAACATCTGGTATTAGAAGAAGTAGCATTCAGAAAATATTGAAAAAACACAAGTATCATCCCTAAAAAATACATCTGGTACAAGAACTTAACTAAGACGATTTTGATAGGTGATTACAATTTTGTGAAATTATGACTGAACAAGCAATAAATGATCAGAAATTCCTTTTTAACGTGTGTTTTTCTGACGAATACACTTTTTTCTTAAATAGTACGGTAAATCGTTACAACTGTCGTTATTGATCCGATTCAAGTCCCAGAATATTTCATGAACTGCATACGCAACATCCGAAAAAACTGAATATTTGAATTGTAATTTTTGGGAACCGTATAATTGACCTTTTTTTACCTGGAACTCTAACCGCAGAAATGTATCTGGAATTATTAGAAAACGACATTTATCCAGCATTACTAGACTTAATTGAGAATCACGATCAGCATATAGCAAACAACTTAATATTCCATTTTGCACTGACTGTTTGTCAGTATTTGGATCAAACGTTTCCGGGTCAATGGATCGGAAGACGAGGAAGTATTGAGTGGCCCCGATGGTCTCCGGATCTAACCCCGTTAGATTTTTTATGGGGCCACTTAAAACTTAAAATTTATGCCACCCAGCCAACATCACTGGAAAATCTGCGACAACGAATAATTGGTGACACTAGCGATTTAAAACTTGGGGTTTATAATCTAGGTAAAAATACCTTCAAAATAAGATTTAGGGGAAGTTTCACCTCCGCTAAAGGGTTTCCGTTCAGGGGGTGAAAAAACGTTTCTCCCTAAAATCAAAAATTGACGGGTCCGAGCGTTCGTAAATGACCTGAGATGCCCAAAATTGGCTCTGTTTCGTTTTCAAATGGCTACCCTGTATGTATACAATACTCCATTATATGTATCTTCTAAATTCATGATAGTTAATAAATGTTTTATATTGTGTTTCTACTTATTTCATTGGTACCCTAGCACCGCAGCACCACTGAATACCAGTGATGACTGCACCGAGCATATAGGGTTGCCAGAGGCCAGATATCCCGATTTAGGTGGGAGCCTCAAGGATACCGCTTTAATCCTCAAAACTCCAGCAATTCGACATTGGACAATACTTTTTTTACAAGAAAATTTTCATAAAGCCAACGCTTTAAAATGGCTTTTTAAAATCGCTAGTGACCCTAAGTGTTGTGTGGAGAGGGGGGAAGGAGCTCCCATTTCCCGAATAGAGGCCGGGCACCCAAAGCAATTTTTGAGTACCGGCGCCTATGTCGGTACGCGTGTTGGCTGTGGTGGAGTGGCACCCTCTCCAGGACTTCCGTTCTGATATAATTATCAAAAGCCTTCTCCATTGTTTTTAATACAAAAGATGTGAGGTTGATTGGTCGGAAGGATTTAGGATGTGTGGTATCCTTTTTCCCTACTTTTGGAATAAAGGTGACCCTGGCCTTTTTCCATGCTTCCTTTGTTGTAGGTAGTAAGCGCCTCGGTGTAGCTCTGGCCAATATCCGCTGCGCTTGGCCCTATAATAGCTTTCGCACTTCGGATCTTAAGATGACGGTTCCAACAAGGCACATCCCTACTAATTCTATTTCTTTGAATGAGGCAACTTGATTCATGTGCCTCAAGTATTGCCCCATATAGTTCTTCGAGATCGCTTTCCAGAGCAAATGAGTGCCTGGGCCCCTTTTTTGTCTGGATACGTGCTAAATTTTGTTTTAGAGTGGTGTTGTATTTGTCCCAGTCTGTTTTTCTAGGATTCCTTCTGAGGATCTTCTCAGGAATGTCGCTCTCTAACGTAAATACAATTATCTTTTGATCAAATAGAGATGGTTCACTCGATACTCTCCAGTTTTTAACTAGATCTTTAATGCTCGGTGTGGTTAATGTGATGTCTAATACCTCACTTCTTACCCTTGTTACAAATGTTGGAGTATTCCCAATATTTTGCACAATAAGGTTCTTATTAAAAATATATACATTTAGGTAGAGGAATACCAATGGCTATTTTCCATTTATCTAGAAAATAAGATTTTTCAATACAACAATTTATAATGTTTGTTATGTACTTATCAATAAAAGGACTACAGTATTTCAGCATGGAAGAAGTAATTTATCAACACCATAGGCATTACACTTAAGACTATTTAATATTTTGTGAATTTTTACAACAGTTGCCAACTGAAACGTGAATTTTAGAGTGTCATTAATAACATTAATATAATATTTAATTTTTTCATCACAATTATTAGAGGTATTTTGAACATATCTCGCAAAATAAAGATTTATATCATCACGATTTGACAAGCTAAAAGAAGGTATATTACGTGAGTTTTCACCGTGAACATTTAACTTTCTGAGAGCTGACTAATAATGCTTTACATTACCTAAATTGCGGATATAATTTAAATATGATTTTTTTTTTCATGCCTAATAGCAGACACTGTAAAATTTCGTAGATTTTTATATTGCGTCCAGTCATTATCAGAACTTGATTTTTTAAATTTCTGTAGAGCTCTATCTCTCTCTTTCATAATAAGTAAAAGTAATTATGTACGGAGCATACGCATTCAGCCTCAAGCGGCTTAAGGTGCCGAGGTACAGAAATTCAGTTTCGCGATACTAATATGCATCGCCCGTACCGGGTGTATAGGGTCCATTTGAATGTATGTTCAGCCTGA
This sequence comes from Psylliodes chrysocephalus, assembly GCA_927349885.1. Classification (NCBI taxonomy): domain Eukaryota; kingdom Metazoa; phylum Arthropoda; class Insecta; order Coleoptera; family Chrysomelidae; genus Psylliodes; species Psylliodes chrysocephalus. The sequence goes on from OV651817.1 coordinate 19,993,990, forward strand.
ATCTCGGATACGCGTATCTCGCATACAGTATCCTCTTCTGAAAGAGGTTTTAGTTTTTAAGTCAGATACATCTCTACTATTAGATTTTTTTAATTTTTGAATCATCCCGTAGTTATCTACTTCCAATTTAATGCATTTGTTGGTCGTAAATAAAATGAATCACAATTTTTTTAAGAGTTAATTAATATCAATCTTACTTTTTAGACAAAATCTAGCAAAGCCATTTTCTCGTCGCCTAAAACAATTTATTCGAATTATTTTTCCATGACAGTAAATTTAACCTTTTTTACAGGCTGTAACGGTAGCTTCCGCTATAAGCGACAGACGATGCATTGCATCCGGTGGTGCCCTACAAGTACCTGTTTCTGCTGAAAATCTGATGACCTGTTGTCCGGATTGCTCGCGTAGCTACGATGATGGTGATATGTTCAAAGCATGGAACTTTTGGGCTAAGAAAGGTATAGTCACTGGAGGCAGATATGACAGTGGTGAGGTAAGTACTTACACTCAAAAAAGTATTTAACTATCTGTAGGCTGGCTGGCGAGCTAAGAGGGGCCTCTTAATTTAGGAGGATGCACAATTGGCCTCGTAATGCATCAGTGCTATGAGGGCAACCCACCTTCAATACGTTATATATACAGAAGTATATAATTATTATAGAAAATAGATTTATGGCAAAGTCAATTTTTATACAATTACCTAATATATTGAGAGCCAGCGGTCAATGCGAGTAACGTGTTGAATACAAGAATATAATTTTAAAGATATATAACCTAATACTAGCTGAATAACAAAAAAATGATCTGGCACGGATACCGCGGATGCGAAATTTACATTTAAATTTTAAAAAATGTAAAAAAAATTAAAAATAACAGGCTCATACAAGGCTAAAACTTTTAGGAAATATTCTTTGCATTACTTTATTAACAATATGTTTTAAAAAGGTATGTCATAAATTCTTCCTCAGATAGATTACCAAAACATAAGTGGATTTGCCTATATTTACCTATATCAAAAACTGGCTTCCAACAAAGTTAATTTGAAGGCCCAATATTCTAAGCGGAAAAAAAAATTTAAAGAGACCCCCTCAAAAAAAAGTTGGGGGGGAGGGGTTAGGTACCTTTTAACCCCCCGTATTTTTTTTTTTTGACATAAAGAAATTTGCTTTATCGATCTTAAAATCAAAAAGAACTGAATTTTAAATTTTTTTTATAGCGAAATTAAAACTTATCTCTCTTAGTTAACGAGCTATTTACAATTTTTTAACTGAATTTCTAGAGCAATTCGTTCGTCCTGGACTTAACATATCAACATGGAGTTTAAATACAAAACTAAGAGTAGGTCAGGAGTTATTGTACAAAAAACGCACTTTTTATTGAAAAATTCTAATTTATTGAAAATTTTTAAATAAGTATCTTTTATTGAAAATGTGTTCAGCATGAATAAGACCTACCTACCTGGTTTACTCTTCTGTATAAAAACTGAAGAAGTTCTCAAATGACCTTATTAAAAATTATTCTGACAAACTCCAAAAAATATATTGTCATTCTTGAAAATAAATTATGTTTTTCCGTAGCAACTATATACATATACTATATCTAAAACAAATATACAAAATCACTAACTATTAATCTCATTTCCGACAAAATGTTTTGTCAGTTGTATGAAGACTAGAGATAAGAAGGCGAATCGGTATATTTAAAATACGGTCCCAAAAAACGAACGCTGTTAAAAATACATGGCTTCTTATGGGAATTTTACATAATTTTGTCAAAATAAAAATAAACTTGTTTATTGTCGAATATAGCACAGAATATACTTTTGTATTTATTCCTAAATAACTCACGCATGTTTTAATTGATAAATTATTTCATTTTATCTATATAAAATGTAATTTAGGTAGATATGACCCAATTAGAAAAAATTTGGAATTTTGTAAGTACAATTTTGTGTCTAAATTTTTTTGAGTTATACCTAAATATAGTTAGTTAAGAGCAAAATAAAACACAGTTAACAGATTTTTTATTGTTATAATACAAGCATAAAGGGAGATTTGGGAATGTATATGATATTGCCACATCCTTTAATTTCGGCTTTCCCCTTTTTATTTTGCTAACAGTACCATCAGTAAAATGAGTCTCATATTTGGAAATATCTTCTAAAAAGTGTAGAACAGCATCATCTCTAGAAAGTGCTTTATCGGCTCTAGGAACGATATACCGGGTGTCCGGGAAAATGTGGGCAGTTTCTCGTATTCAAATAGAACATTAACAAATAAGATAACAAGTTCCCATAATTTTTTTCCTACCGGCCCTCCCAACGGAGATACAGCCTCCAAAAGGACGCCTCTGGAAATCAATTTTAATAGGATAAACAGTAGTAAGAACCTCTTAAAATACTGCCCTTAAAACATAATTAAACAGGGGCGGACTAGGTTGTACATTTTATTGCTTACATTTTTAACACCTTGAATAATAAGGAGTTAAAAAAATAAATTTTGATAGGTTGAACATTAAGCTAAAGAAAAGTGCTCTTCTTCATTGTCGATAAAATGAACCGTTTTCAAAAAAAAAAAAAAAATAATAATAAAAGAATTAATGTTTTATTTTTATTAAAAAATTAAACTCCCAGAATTAGCTAATTTCAAATTGGTAAATTCTAAAATACAACTTGGAGTATTATGTTTTCATCCTGAACTCACTAAACCTTGCAACGATTGAACCTAAATACGCTAATTAGAAATAATCAATTAAAAACTTTATAAGTGGGTTCAACATGTGCTCCGTGAACTCTGATACACTCGCGGGCCCGACGAATAGAAGACTGCTGTAATCGCCATAACAACCCAGCATTGTTTCTTAGCACATCACAATGAAATGTGATTCTCTGTAAAAGTTCCTCCCTAGTATCAACCGGAGAGGAATACACCAAGGTTTTGAGATGACCCCCACAGGTAAAAATCCATTGGCCTTAGGTTGACAGACCGTGGAGGCCAGGCAATTGGACCCCCTCTGCCTATCCAACGGTTTCGATAGACGTTATTCAGGTGGTCCCGTACAGCGACGCTAAAGTGAGGTGGGGCTCCAGCATGCATAAAATACATGCTTCAGCGGGTTTCAAGTGGAAAATGTTCTATTGAATCCAGAAACCTGTTCTGAAGGAAATGTAAATAAAGTTCACCATTCAATCGTGGCGGCAAAAAATTGATTAATTGATTGGAACTGATGTTGATAATAATGAACAACAGTAGTATGAGGGTTTTCATCAGCCCATAAATTCGAGTAATGTAAATTTACAATACCATTTTTGGTAAACCCTGCTTCATCGGTAAAAAGAATAGTGCTAATGAAGTTTCCGTTTGTTCGTTGCTGATCTAACAGCCAGTTTACGAACTGGATTCCTCGAGGAAAATCTTCAGGAAGTAGTTGATGCACTTTTGAAGATGATAAGGGTATAACAACTATTCTTTAAGTACTTCAACAATTGTCATTTTTGACACATTAAGCTGCGCGGCTAATCTTCGAGTGCTTATTGAAGGAGTATCACCTATAGTATCCAAAATATTTTCCTCCAATTGCACCGTACGTACTGTTCTTGTCACACCAGCATTAGTACTTGTTTTCCCAAAACTTTCTAAAAATTATTAAAGAAAGTCAATAATGTTACCTTATTCCATCGCCCACCAGTCTCTCTTAGATGTTGGTCAAGTCGCTGAAATGTTTTCTCATTTGGAATATTGCGATTAGGATATCTTTCTTCATACAACCTTTTTACTTCAAAAGCATTGCAAGATGCAAGACTGTACATAAGCTGCATATTTGCATATTCACTAAATGTGTATCCCATTATCGAATTAAATTTACCAAGATATTCAAAATTCAATAAATTAATATCGGAGTACTAAAAGATCAACGTGTCAAGGATCAACGTGTCAACAAGATTTAAAATTCACATAATTTATTTAAGACCTTCTAGACTACATAAAATCATAAGTGTTACATATGGTTGAACTTGTATTGAATAGGAGATTCCAATAGTGACTGAATATACAGGGTGATGAATTTGAAAAACAAAAGTGACTAATAATATAAGAGAAACGGCAAATCTGGCAACATTGCAAATATCAAATCTGGAATCTCCGTATCCCAAAATAGGTGTACCTAAAATTTTGTACAATTAGGACTAGCATTTTACGAGAAAATTGGCCGTATTCTGTCAATACACGAAAAATCCCCCTTTAGTACATATTTTAGTTGGCGCCGCAGTCACGCACGAGCGAATAGCGGTCTTAGACTATATATAATATCATTTGTTCCTATTTCAGGGATGCATACCTTATTCGACTAGTAATTGTGACCATAATGGCAGAAAAAAATACGTAGAGTGTTACAATCAGATATGCGAAAATCCACAATGTGTAAGTACGTGTACAACCAGTGGCTTAAACTATACCTCTGAAATGACCTATGGTGAATCTACAGTAGAAAGATTTGCAACAGTCGAGGATATTCAAAGAGAAATTTTACTAAATGGACCTGTTACGGCTTCTATCGAGCTGTTCGATGATTTCGATTTTTATGAAAAAGGTAAGTTATATTAAAAATTATCGAAATAAAAACAAATGACATGAAGTACACCGCTAGTAATTTTTCCATGGGGACAAAGGTACCGGGTGTCCAAATAAGAAAGGAATCTTTTATAGTAAAGATCTGAAAATTGATAATTTTTTAACAAAAGTAGTATCTAGAAATTTTTGGAACGTATTCTCAAGTTTCTAATTTGGCCGCTAGGGGACCTAATGCTTATTACTAATGATAAAAACGATTATTTTTTTTTAATAATAAATTTTGTCAAAACTTTTAAATTTTTCTCAATTTGTTTATTATTGGTTATAAGCATTACACCATCTAGAGTAGCCATACTCAACCCGCGGCCCGCATGCGGCTCTCTAAGCTTTTTTTGTGGCCCGCAACACTATTATTGGTCGCAGCGCTAAATAGCATGCTAATTTTTAAATATGCGTTTGGAATTTTATGCGGTTACTGCAAAAACAAGATAGCTGCACTTTTGGAATTTTCGAGTTAAGTAGGCACAAAACATACTTCAATTAAATCAATTCAAAAACTATGTTAACTTAAACGAGTTTAAAATATTTCACATGAATATTAGAAGCGTGGAAAAAAATATCGATGAATTGTTTATAGTATTAGACCGTTTAACTGTAAAATTTGATCTGATAGTATTAACTGAAACATATCAGCTACTTGACCCCAACTTACACCAAATCCCTAACTACGATATTTTATATAATGAAGGAAACTTAAACAAAAATGATGGAATATTGATATTTATTAAATCTCATTTAAAATATACTTCATCTAATATTTTTATCGGGGATGTCAAATGTTTAAAAATACAAATAATGTCATTCAAAAATACCATAGATATTACTGCCGTGTATCGATCACCATCCATCTCTCCAGTAATTTTTAATTTAGAATTGTTAAATTATTTAAATCATTTTCATCGCAGTGATATAAATATTATCGTAGGAGATTTAAACATGAATATTTTAGACAGTAGCGACTGTATCGAAGAATATAAAAATATATTAAGTTCTCAGGGCTTTATATCATATATCAATGAATACACACGTTTACCAAGTAAAACTTGTTTGGACCAATTTTGGATACAAACTAGGGCTAACTCAGAAACTGGAAATATAAAATCATTTATATTTAGGTACCATATAACAGACCACTGCCCAATAGGCCTCACATTTAGCACAGATAAAGTAAGTATCAAAGAGCCTTCACAAAATATTAAACGATATATTAATTATAAAAATTTAAAGCAAGAATTAATAAATGAATCTTGGAATGAACTTTATAATGAAATGAATCCAGATATCATGTGTGAAAACTTTATAGCTAAACTAAAATCTTTTATAAATAAAAATACAAACATAGTCTTAATAAAAACGAAAGATATTTATAAAAAAAATGGCTGACACCAGGTTTGCTAAAAAGTATTAAAAAGAAGCAGACAATGTACAAATATAGCTTAAAACATCCAGATAATATAGAATTAAAAGAACAATACAAAAACTATAATAATCGATTAAATAATATAATTAAAAAAGTCAAGAGAACATATTTTTCTCGACAAATTGAAACTAACAAAAATACATCTAAAGCCGTTTGGGAATGCGTAAAAGATATTTGCGGTAAACAAAAGCAAAATAAAAACATTGAGGAAATTAAGCTTTTAGACGGAAAAACAGTAAAAAAACGGATGAAATTGTAAATCACTTTAATACTTACTTTAGTACAATTGGAGAAAATTTAGCTGACAGAATACCAGATCTGAATAATTATGAAGATAATTTAGATTTTTTGGAAAATACTATGTATCTATTTCCAACAGACACATCGGAGGTCTTAGAAATAATAAATAATCTAAAAAATAAAAAATCTCCAGGTTTGGATGAAATTCGTGCAGATACTTTAAAACAAATTGCTTACGAAATTGTTGAACCATTGACCTTTCTAATAAATAAATGTTTAGATACAGGGTGTTTTCCTAAGATTTTAAAATGTGCTATAGTCAAACCACTATTTAAAAATGGAAATAAAAATGAATTAGGAAATTATCGACCAATATCGCTATTATCAACTATTTCAAAAATAATTGAAAAAATTTTAAAAATACGCCTTTGCAAATTTCTAAACAAATTTCGTATATTATCTGATCGTCAATTTGGTTTCAGGGAGGGTCGATCAACTGAGGATGCCATTTATAAACTAACATCAACAATTTATAACTCTTTGGATAAAAAAGTACCCATTTTATGTATATTTCTAGATCTCTCCAAAGCCTTCGACACTGTGTGTCATGTGAAATTATTAGAAAAATTGCAAAAGTATGGAGTTAGGGGTAAATCATATAACATTTTTGAAAGTTATTTATCAAATAGGCAGCAGCTTGTTCAAATTGGAGATACTAGAAGTGATTCACAAACAGTAACTGTTGGAGTTCCTCAGGGAACCGTGTTAGGCCCGATCCTTTTTTCTGTATACATAAATAGCCTTCTCAATTTGGAATCACTTGGCCAAATTTTTAGCTTCGCGGATGATACGGCTGTCATATACACTTCGTCTTCTTGGGATAACCTAAAACAAAAAGTTGAAAGTGACTTTCCAAAAATAGCAAATTGGCTTCAATATAATAAACTTACAATAAACTATACAAAAACAAACTACTTACCGTTTAGCTCCTATACTAGTGGTCTTCCTTCCATGGGATCTTTAAAAGTAGGCCTAGGTATAGAAATCCCTGAATCCTCTTCAGTAAAATATCTTGGAATTCTTATAGATAGGCATATGAGGTGGGATTTACATACCAAGCAACTTATTAAAAAAATAAGAGGATTATTGCCCAAATTCAGGTATTTAAAAGATTTTTTAAATGTTCATGCTCTAAAAACAATGTATTTCTCTTTGGTACAGTCGTTATTAGTCTATGGTATTATAGGTTGGGGAGGAATACACGATAACTTTCTGAATGATGTTCATGTGGTGCAAAAATGGATTTTGCGTATTATCTATAACAAAGATATTCAATATTCTAGTAACTCCTTGTACAAAGAATTAAAAGTTTTTGATTTAAGACAATTATATTTTTTTAAAATTCTTCAATTTATAAAAACAAAAAAAATTGTTTTGACATCACATGAACATCAGTATAATACACGACGAGTAGAATCTGTTTATTTTCCTCGTAGTGAAAAATCTATAGGACAACGTACAGGCAATTATCTTGCACCAAGAATGTATATTTTAGTCCCAGAAGAGATACGAAATATACCGTCTTATAATGTATTCAAAAAACATCTAAGAAACTGGATTCTTCAAGAAGACCGAGAAGAATTTACTAATGTTATAAATAATTACCTATCGTAAACTATTATATTCATTTTCCATACTTTTAATAACTGTACTGATTTTCCGATTAATTTCTCTAATTTCCTAAAATTTGTAATTTACTCACCCAATAATAGGACTTGTTCTTCTGATTACGACCTATTTCTCGATTATGTCCTCTATCTCGATTATGTCCTCTATCTCGATTATGTCCTCTATCTCGATTATGTCCTCTATCTCGATTATATCCTCTATCTCGATTACGACCTTTCTCTTGAGTGTAACTAATTCCCGATTTTGACCCTTTTCCAAGTATTACATTATATAAATAATTTAATTTAATTTTTAACATTTTGTCTAAGATACAAAGAAACTGATCCATTGGGCTTATTCATTATTTATTAGGTCATATTATTATAGAATTAATTTTTGATTAAATTTTTTAGTAATACCTACCACGTACAAGCTGTCCATAACAGCTTCTGTGTAGTTCATGTTTATTTTGCTTATCTTTAAATGACATTTTTTATACATTATATTTGTTTTATGTGAATAAACAACATTATTATTATTATTATTACTTTCTACAAGTGTGAAAGAAGTCTATATTTCGCACACCCCGTTCAAAGCCGTATTAAGTCAAAAATGTGAAATTTTACAGGAGAAACAAAACAAAATTTTGATACATTGTTTTTTTTTATTTTGCATGCAATATTAGACTTAGATATATCATGCTTTGTTTTTATTTGACTGAGTATGCTTACAAAACCACACTCTAAAAAAAATCCTCCATTTTTCCTAGAAGTCTCAAAAGTTAAGTTTGATTTGAGATGATACACTTTTCTCACAAAATATTTAAATACTTTTTGTGTTGAGTTTTATAATTTCTTTATTTTCTATGCATAATATTGATTATGATAATAAACTGAAAAGAAATTGCTACATTTTCTTAAAAAATATGAGAAATAATACAAATTTCTTGAAACAAAACAAATATATTTCTAAAAAAGAACGTAAAAAAATAAAATGTTGGAGACTAACTACCAATTTAATACTAATTAGTTATTGATTTGCCTTTGTAATAGTTTGGTATAAAATTTTTTTCGAATACAAATTTCAAATCTTTTTTATTTTCATTAATTTTAAGCTTAGATTTGTAAGCTTTCTTCAGAGTTGGCAAGATGTTGAACCGAGTGCTTGCAGATTCTGAGCGTCTGGTAGTTTTTTCACCATTGCATTTCCACGAACATCCACCGATTTCCATTCCTCAGATTTTGTAAAAAAACAGAAATGGCTGGTTTTTCTCAACTCTCACAATTCGAAGGTTACTAATAAAGACTTGCTCTCCCTTGGTATTTACATTAAAATTTATCCCAGTATCAGCCATAAGCTGCTTCACATCGACAAAATCGTCGTGTGATAATTCTTTCACAAAATATGGGGATCCTTTTTTCTTTGCTACTCTTATCAACATTACAAACTGATCAGGAACAAAGATAGGTCCTGATTTTAATGCTCTGGCCACCTGAAATTTAAGAAACAAATGAAAGCTAATGGAATAGCAGCATCATAATACTGGATAAGCCAATTTTCCGCACGATGTCATTCGATGATAGTTTTGACAGGTGCTTATGGCGTTCTACATTGGGCCGGTGGAATATTTTATTGTTGCCGAATGATGTTATGCAATGAGCTGGGAGATTCTAAAATCACGATTCAATAACGAGAGGTAATTCGATATCGGCATTGTTATCTAGACAGATGTGCAAAAGTGAATTTAGAATCACTAGAATCGTCTAATCTATAACGACTTGTATCGAATCGTGATTTTAGAATCCCGCCCGAGGTCAGCTTACCTTATGAAATTTTTAGAAGTAGGGAAAAGCTGCGAGGAGCTAAAAATTATTTAACCTAATAATGATTAATGGGAAAAAATTGAATTACCTGTTTTTCAATTACAGAATGGGTGGCATCTCCCTCGTTTTGTGTATGTCCAACAATGAGGTATTTATGGGTAACTGCCTTAATTTTATATTTCTGTACCGCATACATAAGAAGTGCTATCAAGTATCTGGAACAAATTGGAATAAATCTTATACCTAAAATATTGAATGAATATATTTCTTTACCTATTTTTTTGTTGTGCTCCACAATTGTCGCTGTAAAGAACTATTTCTAGTTCTTCACTGTCGCATTTGCTTGCTTTTTCTTTCAAGTATTTCAGGATGCAAGACCCTACTTCTGTGGCTCCTTTTCCTCCTTCGCCTTCATGCCAAACATAGCACCAGGTTGCATCATTCCTAATTTCAGTAACTGACAAGTTCATTGTGTTAAGCTTTGATTTATAATAAAAAAATTGAGATATCCCCCTTAGGAATTGGTAGGATAGCTTGCATGTCAAAGCAAGCCACAATAAAGTTTTGATTTACTTTGGCTTTATCTTCTTCCTTATCCTTTCTCGACAATACTTTTTCCTTTAAATGTTCATCATACTGCAACTTCAAGTTTTCTTTGCCTTTTTCATCAGCGGTATTGTATTGAAAACAAAGACTACATTGGTCCTTTTTGGGAATAAAAAACTAAATGTTAAATTCTGTGTTGAAAATATCTGCGTACATGTGATAATTAACTGTCGCCTTGCCTTCAGCCTCACATGCAAGTTTGCAGTCTCTATAGAGGTCGGCAATGGTTTTGCTACCATAAATAAATTCTCTTGATGTCTGTGCCCGAAGGTAATGGCTTTCAATTCTTGGAATTGATTGAATATGCTCCCTGATATCATTCTTCAAATTATCGCTTATTTTTTTATGGTTTTTGTTTTCCTCTTCCATCTGCACTAACAATGCCCGATAACAAAGTTTTATCTCTTACTGTAAGTACTGTCCTATCATTTATATCAAGCGTATTTTTGAAAATTTTCTTGCAAACCCTTAGTTTTTGCCATCAGAGGCTTTGAAATAAAAAGCAAAATTTAGTCTTCGGTTACTGGCAGCTCTAACATAACGATATTTTGGTGTAATTAATTCCATATGCTTTGATAAGAAATCACGCTTTCTATCAATATTCTCGAGACTGTAATAAGCAATGAATAGTTGTGAACGTTGTTCCCTGTCAAATTTCTTAGAACACTGGTGTTGGCATTTTTCACCCACAAGGCTCTTTTACTTGTTTAGCAGCGACGACTCTTTTGGATTTTGCTGATGAAATGTACTCCTTGCCAGCATTTCTTAATCTCTTTATCTTGTTTTTGTTTCACTCATTTTCGTTTCGCATTCTTTTCCTAGATTTCTTTCCATTTGCAGCATTATTTTCCAAGTCTTCGTGTAATTCTTCAGTGTTTCTCGTCGCAACTATTTCCCTCAAGACTTCTCGACCAATTTCTTCATCAGACGACGAAGAAGAAGAAGAATCTGAACTTGACCTACTTGAACTTGAAAAACTTTTAAAATTGGGATCTTTAACACTATCGTCATCATCTTCGCTTTCAGTTCCACTTTCATTTGTGTTTGCAGTCATATTTTTTAAGGTGTTAGTCTCAGTCTTTCTTAGAGTGTATAAATTTGAAATTGGGGTATCAGAAGCTTCTTGAAATTTTTCATGTATGATTGATAATGAAGAGTATTCATTCGATTCAGTATTTAATGGCGTATAGTTCTGAGGTGTAGGCCAAAATTCAGATTCAGCATTTACCACAGAGTTATCATTTAACCCATTATTTTCGGTCAAAGTTTCTGGATTATTATTAAGGCTAGAAGTACTGACAGGTATCGATGTTAAATTTTGTTAGATTCCATCAATGTGTGTGGACTCAGTATTTAATGCGTTATAATTCTGAGATGCAGCACAATTCGCAGCATTGATTTGAGAATCATTTAAAAATATATTACTTTCGGGCAAGTTTTCTGCATTATAATGAGGACTAGCCCTATTTGCAGATCTCGTCATTTTGGATTTCACAAACTGGCTCAGCAAGTTGCAATTCAGTTGCAACTACTTCAGCAGCAGCCTTGAAAATTCTAGAAGTTCTTGCCCTGATTGACATTCTAAACGACACAAAGAAAAATGTATTTTTAATAGTCGTACCTACGTTATAATTTTTTTCTTGAAGTAATTATGATTTTCTTGATTCATTTTCTTGTTTTTCAGTAGAAAGAATTGAATCAAAATACAACCTCGCTCGAGAAAAAGCATAATAAATCGAAAAAGTGTCCTTTTATAACCATAATAATTTCATAAAATAATATATAATTTCGAAAAAAACTGTATTAACTCAAAACGAAGCACTTTTCTCTTAACGCAATTCTAATATTTTGTATTATTCTCGAGCAAAAGCGTCTTAAACCAATATAATACTCCTTTATAAACCTAAATATGATAATGATATTATTGTGCATTCCGAAAAAAACTGTATTAACTTGAAAGGATACAGTTTTAATCCAAAAAACTGTCCACGTACTTACCTTGCTTTTAGAAGAATAGAATAGTAAATTGGATTGATGCACTTTTCCACTAAAAAATGATTTCCAATTCCTATTTTATGACCGCACTTTTTAAGTTAATACTCTTTTAAAGGGGAATACACGATCCATCCCCTATTAACGCCAAAATAATACTATTTTGCATGAGGAACTGGTGCCAGTTTTGATATAAGACAAATCAAGTGACGCCATCTAGTAAACAATAGTTAAACTTACTTAAATACGGTTTTGCACGGAGAAATTTTCGGTGTTTTACTACATGCTATTGAGAATCCCGTTTTATGTTTTTTTTTACTTGATACACTTTTGAATGGGATGTGCGATTTATGATAAACAGATAGCCAATAAAAACTAACTCCATGTTAATACATTAACAATATGGACAAATAAGATGGAGTGGCATTTATACCAAAACATAATCATAACATTGTGTTCAATTGATAAATATGTCTACCAAAACCAGATAATAGGCATATAATATATTTTTGCTAAATATATTTAGTCCGATTCTTAATAGTGTTCCTGCCAAAACAAGATAAAGGCCAGAACCGAGGGAAAATCAATAAGATCAAAACGTACCTGTATTACGAAAATCACTAAAAAAAATTTATGTAATTTAGTTGATTTTACTGAAAATCCACCTTAATTTTATACGATGATATTTTTTCTCGCCATTTCGGGTTGTGAGCGACGAATTGATTTCGACCATAATTTTAGATGATGATTTTGGAATTTTCGAGAAAATGTTTAGTGATTTCGGTGATTTCCAGTGAAAACGTACCAGTATTTCGAGAGTAGTTTGACGCTACTTATTTTTCTTGAATGTGTTTGTTGAAATATTACAACATTGTGCCCACGCCATTTGTTTTGTTATGACTAGAGCCGTTTCTGGCCTTTTTTGATTGTTCCGAAATCCACGAAATGATTGATGATTACGTCACCCTTTTTTCCCCGATACAGCTAACCTTAAACAACCACTAGATAATAACACGTGATGGTCGAATCTCCGTGGTGAACGAGTGATTGGTTAAGATGTAACGGGTGATTGGTCAAGCTGTAACGAGTGATTATTTTTGTGAAAAAAGTATTAGTGGTAACAGGCGAATATGAATTTTAACCATACATTCTAATAGACAACGTATCGAAAGATTCTGCTATCCTAAATACATTCCACCAGAAAAATAGATTTATCAATCGGCGAGGGTGGGGAATTCGGCTTTATATGTCAAACTCGCATAGTATTTATTCAGAGAGATGCATGAAAGGATGAAACAAAGTTTTAAAAATAATTACAAAAAAGTTCAAGAAGGAAGATTTACTAAAATATTGCAAAATCAGATACACCTGATGAATTTCGCCATTATTATTACAATCTACCTGTATCGAATAATGTTAGTGAAGATAGTGACACATACATTGAATTATGATTTGTATTGTAATATGAGCCATTTCATTATTCAGTCATGATCCAATCCTCTAAGTCCCTCTCTCTCATTTTACCTTTAAAGCTCAACTTGTCCGATTATCATACATAATTAAACCCCTTAAGACCAAACATATGTGACGACTATGGCGGAGGCGCTTTCGAGATCTTTCCAGAGCCAACATGATGTTTCTAGTATTGGTGAGAATTGATGAAATTTCTAGTACCTTCGCCAAAGTTTTAAATTTGTATATATACATATTGGTGGAGGAACCATTCACTTGTATAATATAGACACTTGAGAATAAAGTATTGGACTGTGAATATTATTAGAGTGAACAATTCAAAGACATTCGAAATATACATAGATTAGAATAGTATTGTTATAAAATAAATAAGTGTTTAAATAAATTATTAATAAATAGACAAACATTACAGTATGTAGAGCTAAAATAAGTGACATTTTTTCTCTTTTTTTACCAATTATTGATAGATTATTAGTTTATACTTTGTGAACAATGTTTTCAATACCTTCTTCATTAAAGTTAATAAATGATTTGAAGCTTTTACTGATTTTTTATTCAGTTTTAAACGTTGAATAGTGTTTTATCGAAATTCTAAAAATTTGAGTTTTCTTGTTTTTGCAGTACCACACTGGGATATATTTATGTTTTGTGTTTTATTTATTAGGGGTCCCCACTAACTAATTTTAGATAGATGTCCTAAAAAAAGAGGGCATCATCCAAAAATATTATTGCTAAATTATTTTAAGTACTATAATATACAGGGTGATTCATAACTATTGGGACATAGGCTAAGGGCAGGTTATTTGGACCAAAATATGGCGATTGGACCAAATATACCTTCATAAAATATGGCTGTGGAATAAGATACAGGGCGTTAAAGTTTAATTTTTTTTTCGTTTTTTTTTTCTGATAATGTCACTGTTTATTTATGAATTGTTATCAAAATCGGCACAAAGGCATATCTTTAAAAAAGGAATATTATTTTATGTAATATTTCACATTTTGTTACAGGGGGCGCCACGTGAATGATTCCTGATGATGAAATTAGGTGGTAACTTTTTTTGGCGAAACTCTTTAGTGCTTTTGATTAGAAAATATTACCTAAAAATTATTTCTACGTAATATTGGTACTCTTGATTAAACACGATAATTTCACCTGTTTTTGAACAGTTCAGTGTCTCAGAAGGGGATTCCAAATAACACAATAAGAAAACTTGTAACGTAAGGCTTCTATTTCAACGGTAAAGCAAAATTGAAAACAATTTAACATAAAAAAAGCAAACTTAAATTAAATGTTCAATGTGACTTCCTCCGACTTCTATGCCTTTTCTAATTTTTTTAATAAAGGACTTTCGGATGGCAACGAAAATATTATTCTGTCCCCTTATAAAATTACCCGCATTTTGTATGTTCCTCCAGAGTTCGTCTCGTGAATTAATTTCCTGGGTATAAACTAAGGACTTCATATGTCCCCATACATAAAAATCAAGAGGGTTATAGTCAGGACTTCTTGGTGGCCATTCAAAAATACTTCCTCTGTCAATCCAACGTTGAGGAAATATGTCACTTAGAAAATTTCTAACAACTAATGGGAAATGAGGTGGAGCTCCATCCTGCATAAACCACATTTTCCTTCTTACATCTAGTGGCATATCATCCAAAATATCTCTAAAAGTATTTTGCAAAAAAAATAAATATTTTATGCATTTAAATTTGGAGGAAGACGATATGGCCCTAGTAGTTGGTCGCCTATAATGCCATGCCATGCCAAAAAAATGTGAAATAATACATAAAATAATATCCCTTGTCCAAAGAAATGCCTTTGAGCCGATTTTGATAATAATTCATAAATATACAGTGAGATTATAAAAAAACGAAAAAAAAAAATTCAACTTTAACGCCCTGTATTTTATTCCACAGCCATATTTTATTAAGGTATATTTGGTCCTATCGCCATATTTTGATCTAAATAACCTGCCCTTAATCTATGTCCCAATAGTTATGAATCACCCTGTATAGTACAAAATAATTTTATTACATTTTATGTGTATATTTTGCAGTCATTGTACGAATATAAAATATTTACTTACAATTGGTTAGTAATTTGCGGATTTGAACCCTTCAAAACTTACTACATATGTTTCGTAAGTGTTTTCGTATCAATTTTATTATTAAAAGTGCCGTGCAATCCGTAACTACCAAAATAATTACCTAACTGTCAGACTCATCAAACTTGTTATATTGCCTAGCAACGGTCCCACAGCTCACAAGTATGTTTCTTAAAAATATTTATTTTTACTTTCCTATCTGTATACTCCGAGCAAGTAATTGCTCGGAGTCTGTATACAGATATAAGGAAAGTATAGGAATCATGATTTCTTTCGACCTCGAGTTTTCGACGGATTTTTACGTTTTGAGGTCCCCTGAATCCGTTTCGACTATTTTCGCGATGATGTGTGTGTGTGTGTGTGTGTGTGTGCGTGTGCGTGTGCGTGTGCGTGTGCGTGTGCGTGTGCGTGTGCGTGTGCGTGTGCGTGTGCGTGTGCGTGTGCGTGTGGGTGTGTGTATGTGTGTGTGTGTGTGTAAGTCGCATAACTCATGAACCGATAAACAGAAAAACACCAAATTTTAAACTTAAACTTTATTCCAGCGTTTAATGAACTGATTAGAAAATTCTTCAAATAAAAGTTACTTCTAATATAATTATCTATAATTTTTATTCTATACATAATTTCTCTAAAATGGACCGTATTCGAGATATTTGAGAAAATGTGTAAATTTCGAATTTTGAAGAAAACTCAAAAACGAATAAAGAAAAAAACATTAAATTTTAAACTTAAGGTTTATTTCGGCCTGACGTGAAATGATTAGATTTTGGACAAAGTCGGAACATCTAGGGGGGTACTTTATGGGAGGCCGTTTTTATATTTTATGGAATATATCTGTTATTTATGTTTGGAGAAGAAAATTGTTCAAATAAAAGTTACTTCTAATATTATTATCTAAAATTTTCTGATTTTTATGAAAATTGTTGAACTTAAAGTTGTTTGCGATATCGATCTCTATAATTTTTGTTTATACATGATTTTTCTAAAATGGACCTTAATGGAAAAGTGCTAAATTTAAATTTTTCAGTATTTTCGTTTTAAATGAATATCTATAGAAAAATGTTTCGAGGTAGAAGTATGTGGACAATGTATATATTTAGTTTATCCTCTAAACAATTATAGAGATGCTGCAAAAGGTTATACAAAATAACCGGAAAAAGCCTATAATAACTAGATAGGAAAGTCATGTGTTGGACACATCAGATTTTTTTAATTAAAGAATACAAACGGGACGAACCCAAGTACAGTATTCACTGTTGTACATAAATAAAGTTAAGCTATAAGTAAAAAATTATTCTGATTACAAAGAATAAGAAAAACATGAGAATTTCACTAAATGTTATTTAAGTAAAATTTTTTCAATTTATTACAAAAACTAAAGAATTTATTATGAAATATGTCAATTTCGAGATGGTTACAAACTGAATTGTAGGATTTACAACACCTATGCAAGGGAGAGTTTAGATAATAGTTAGTGTTATCATTTATTTGACGTCTATCTTCAAAAGAAGTTAAATTTAAGTTTTGCCTGACTGATGCAATTAGGCATTCCTACGGCATTCCAAAGAAAATGGCTGCCCGTTTGAAACGACAGGCCACTGAAACATTGCGCTCGGTCTGCCAAGTTCCTTTAACTCCTTTAACACTTTTAACTCCAAACGACCCTTTTATCGTTCGGTTTAGTCCTATTAGTGACAGTTTAACACGCTTAAATGTCATTTAAAAGCACCCTAAAATTTGTCCCGCTCCAGCCCCTGACTATCCGAACTCGCCTAAAGGTACATGATAGGTTATAATATGGCAATACTGTGGGCCAGGGGACCTATTTTCAAACTGTGTGAGTACTCATTTCTCTCAAGATTTTAGGAGAAATGTCGTATGTCAACGTGGAAACTGTATTTTGAAAACCAGTGACTACCTCATGACTACTCACTGACCTTTTCTCTCGGTTTATTTCGAGAGAATTCATATTCTCAGGAGAATTTGACCACGTGATTAGGGGCGTGTGTACTCTTCCTCCATGTGTGTACCTATAACCGATGTGTGTACAAGGCCAACTTTCACATACTCCTTTCTCTCGATAGAGCACTCTTTTCTCTCAATAGAGCACTCCTTTCTCTCGAGTTTGAAAATAACCCCGGGGCTCGATTCTCGAGATCATTGGAAAATTTTTCCATGACAAAATATTCCACTACTTATATTCCCATGGTAATAGGTTATGCAATTCTCGAACGTGTCGGAATAGACATTCCCATGGAAATAGTAGTTTCACGTATGTCTGATATTAAGTTCACGAATATTTCGAAACAACCAATAACATTAAAGATATTTTAAAATTTACTGTTGGCAATATTTGTATTTGTTGTGGTTTTTGGGTATCCGATTACCTGCCGAGCCTCCGCGCTGGAGCAGGTGCCGTGCCGAGCAATCGCTATCATGATCGAGAATAAGTGAAAATATTCGATTACGTATAATAATTAAAACTTGTCGAGTTATTCTTAGTTTTTCTTTTCTCATGTTGAAAAAAGAAAAGGTAGCTTTTGTATGGAAGAGCAACGAAAGTTTTGAGAAACTAAGAAATTCTTTCATTAACGAAAATAATAAAATTTTCGAAAAGGTCTTATTAAATTTACTACACTCAATTTGTGTTATTTGCCAGTCCCTTAGCAGCTCCCACAATTTCTAAATGATTTAGGAAAATAAGTTTATACAGTTTCTTAGTGAAAGAGAATTAAAAATAATATACCTACATAAATAAAATAATATAAATCTATAAATACGCCAAAAAAATGTTTTAACTACAATTTCACTAAAAATCCAAGATATCCAATAATTTTTGGTTATGTCTTAGACTTTCGCGTGGTCTTTAGTCAAATTTTCGACTTTAATGCGCAAACTCTAGTACAATTCCCATTGGAAAACACAATTTCCAATGCTCGTAAACAGGGGAATATTTTCCCATACTTCTCATTGGAAAATATTCCACCGCTTATGTGGAGAATACGAAAACTGAATTCCCATGGGAAAATTTTATTTTCCCATGGGAATAAAAGTCGAGAATTGACCCCAGGGGGTCGATTCTCGAGTTGTAGGAATTTGATTCCGAGGAAAATGAATTCCTATGATAATATTCCTACAGTTTTAGTTGTCGGTATTCTCGAGTACAATAGGAATCCAATTTCCTGTAGGAGTTCCAATTTCAGTATGTCGTTGATAATTTCAAGACAACGCAAAAAAGAGCCAATGGAATGTATTTATTTCAGTTAAATATAGTTGTTTAACAGTTGGCAACAAGGCAATTTGTCAAATATATTTGATTTTCTGGATGTACTGTTTATTTATCAGATATTTATTTTTAATATTTTTTATTAGCAGCAAAAAGAGAAAACGAGAAAGTTTCAGAAGGACTAAATACCATTGTGATTACCGTTATTCAGGGCCGACTAGAGAGGGGGGGGGGTAGCCGGGACTAATTCCCGGGGCCCGGACTCAAATGGGGGCCCGGCAGCGGTATAAGGGGGCCCGGCAACTGGAATTTTTGTTTTGTATGAGAAAAGAAATTCGACACAAGACGAGAGGGGGAAGTTTTAGGTTCGGAAGCTTTTCTTTTTTTTTTAGAAAATTGAATCCAAGTAGAGGAGGAAAAGTTTTTGGTTGAAGAGCTGTTTTTTGTCACGGGGCCCGATCTAGAGAATTGTCCTGGGGCCCGGCTTGGCTCCCGGCGGCTCTGCCGTTATTTATATTTATAAGTAGAAACTAAAGAAAGTAACTAGTACAAATGTTTTTCCTACACCAATAGGTTAATGCTTGTATCCTCTAATTTCTAATTTGAAATACAATACTTTCAGTATTTACCAAATTATAGTAAAATTCACATTATACATCATTATAACTTGGTTTGGGCTCCGTCGAGGAATCCTGATGTGCGAATTTCGCAAAAAAAGACTCAAAAGTAACTAGTTTCTTTGGTAAATTTTCATAAAATAGGATAATTTTACTCGTCAAATTAAAATTAACTTTTAATAATATATGTAGTATGTTTCTTTTTTAAATGAGTTTGAAATCGCCTAAAAAGTAAGCATAAATCAATAACCACATTAAACAAGCTACTATTGCGCAAGCGCGTTTACAAAATCTTGTAGGAAAATTAAATTCCCTGTCTCATGAGCATGGGAAATCATTTCCTATAACTGCTTAGGAAAATATTCCTACAACTTGACTTCAGAATACGTAACCTACTTTCCTATAGGAAAATCAACCAAATTCCTATAGGAAAAAAGTGGAGAATCGACCCCCTGGGTCTCGATTCTCGACTTTGTAGGAAATAATTCCTATAGTACAAATTCCTACGAGTATTTTCCTACGACTTCAATGACATGTATTCTCGAATCAAATAGGAATCTGAAATCCTATAGGAATTGAAAGTAGGGTATGTCTGTGATAACTTCAAACAATCATTTAAAACCACCAATCACCTTCGGTAATTTTTCATAAAATTTTGATCCTACATGTTGGTAGATGTGGGTATTGTGGGCAGTTTTAAAACTTTGGTTATAATATATATTTTGATTTTATTTTTAAATTTCGTGGTTAGTTTGATTTTATTTAGGTACATGGTTTTTGATTTGTCTGTTTTATATCTAAATTAAGAAATACTGACATTGTGGTGTACATAAGATGAGCGAAAATAAAAAAAATGGGTTTTTTGTCAGAAGAACAGAAACGTAAATTAATAGCGTTCCTTGAGCATGATGAGAGTTATAAAATAATAAATTTAGGGCCCTATTCAGTAATTTATCGTTTATGGACGACATCGTTAAGCTAACGACAGTTCAACCAACGACTTTTATAACGTTAATGTTTAAAGTGTTACAGTTAAATACCGCCGAAAATATGCATTTTATAAAAAAAAGTTTCAGACAAAAGTTTTATAGTTTTTTGGAGGAAACATTTTGGCTAAATTCATTTTTCTATAGCTGACCCATAATATGGCCATATCGAGGTGGATTTTTTTTCAAATTTGAACCCTATTTTTTTATATAGGTATTAGAATTCATAAAAAAATAAGGAACTTCTAAAGGAAACATTTTTTTATTGGAATTCTACTTCGCGAAAAAAAAGTTGGCCATATTATGGTTAGCTATAAAAAAAACGATTTTAGCCAAAATTTTTTCCCCAAAAAACTATAAAACTTTCTTTTTTATATAAAAGGCGGCATTTAACTGTAACACTTTAATTTGAACACCCGGTATATTTGACATTTTTTTGGAACGTAAAATAAAAATTCTACCAGTAGATATATTTATTTGTTTTTCAGAATATATTAATTATTCTTAACCTACAACCCGATCAGGGGGTCGACTAGGAATTCTGTTTCTCGCGGGCCATTTGCTGGTGTATTGTATGTAGGGTTTATTTAAATGAGTATGGATATATTAAAAAAAAAACAGAACTAGTCCAAAAGAATACAAAAAACAACTCGAGAACAGTACGAGTTGTATTTATTGGATTTGAAAGACAGAAACAAAATTTGATACTATCAAACCTGCTTCCTGGCAACTCAGGCCATTAGCCTCGTTTTCTGTTTAGGTTACAGAGTAGTATTATTATAATAGGTACTTCCATAATATAGGTTTTATTACTGTTTCGCAGTGCTACTTTAGGAACAGCACTGTTAATAAGAATCCAATAGTAAATGGTCGAATGGGCAATACTAACTTTTTTTTTAAATAATTAAATAAATTAGAAAAAAATTTCTTACAAATTGTACTTGCTATATTAGGTAGATGGCAATTTAGTTGTAAAATTTGTAAAAAAGTGCTTTTATTATTTAAAACACATCTTTGCTCACGATAAAAAATGGGAGGGAATGGAAAAATCACTTTAACGACACTTCATATTATTAACGACAGCTCTGTGGCTATCGTTGATGAACGACAATTTTACAACCATATTTGTCTATTTTCAACGATAATCGTTGTCTACTGAATAATAAAAGTTGTCTGTGAACGATTATCGTCTATTAACGACGTCGTTCAGAGTTAAGGCTGTATGTCACGATACTAAATTAAGTACTAAATTTAGAACTAAATTAATGCATTTTTTAAGTACTAAAAAAATTCACGTTGCAAACAGCAAATTTAGTACTAAATTTAGCACTAAAAAAAGTCATTAATTAATTAGATCTTTTTCTATTTTCTACTAAATTTAGTACTAAAAGTGCGCCGAAATGTTGCGCAGAAGTTTTTCATAGAAAAAGTTGACACGACGGTATTTTCTGTACCCTTTTATTTTTAATTAGCGACAATTTTACATTATCGCCTTGAATAAAGTTCGCTTGTTTGATTTTGTAGGTTTTATTGTGTTTTTTCGTGGCTTTTATGCTGTATTTGGTTGTTGTCAAGTCAACTAGTGTCAAATTGATAATAAAAACACCATTTACTTGTCTGTTTTACACATAATATTTCATTTCTCTGTTAATTTCACGTATTAATACGTCAATGCGCGTGCGCCTATAGTAAATTTAGTACTAAAAATTGGTATCGTTGCAAACGGAAAATAAAATATTTTTAGTTCTAAATTTAGTACTAAATTAATAACTTAATTTAGTGCTAAATTTAGTATCGTGACATACAGCCTTTAGATTAGATTAGATTAGGAGTTGGACGTTATTTGTCCTTGTCCACCGCGACCTTTTCAGATCTATTGTGGGACTCCGTTTGTTTTAGAGTATGTCGTCTAGCCTGGTCTTTTTTATTAGACTTAGTAGCTTTGACAGTGGCTCCCGCATGTAGTTGCATGCAATTGGCTTTTCTTCGCCCAATGTTAGAAACCTCATTCCAGCCAAGCCTTCACATTGGGACATACAGCCTTTACTGAATAGGCCCGTTTTAGTAACATACAACTGAAAAAATCATTCAAAATTTAAATGACAATGGTATTCAAATAACAGCAATGAGAGTTGAGAGCATTGCGCACGTACCGCAAATGTCAAAACACCAAATTCCTACAGCCAAACCCCATAGGAATTCATTTTGTAGAAATTGATTTCCTATAGGTATATCAAGAATACCAAAACTTGATTTTCATAGGAAAGTGACTTATTTCCTATAGGAATTTATGTCGAGAATCGAGTCCCAGGTGGTTTGATATGGTCAATGATATAGATAGTTATATAGATTCATCATTCATGTTTTTAAAAATAAACATTAGTTTTAAAACACATTTTTGCTAAACCGATTCAAATAAATGAACACTTGCCAGGCAATATGTACTTTGTCGGGTTACAGCCAGTAAAACTGACGAAAAGTTTCATCAATCAGACAAATAAGTGTCCAACCATATAGCCACTTTCATAACATAGCTGCGAGGTTCCTGGAAAAGCGCCATCAAAATATTCAGGTTTAAAGTTTTTTCGAGGGATAATAATTGCAGGCGGAACCAAATTCCCAGCAACATTAGCACATACAGCGATAGAGATGTGCTGACCTCGTTCTGCACTTGTCAATGCACCAACTGGTTTTTTGTCCTTTTGTGCAAATATTCTTCAAGAGTTCAAAAAACTTTGTGACCTGCGGCTTATTAAAAGCACTTGTCCTTGCTGCGGAAGTGGTTTCAGGGGCCCTCAGCGAGATTGAAGGGTAACGTTCCCTAAACCCTTTTAGCTAATCCCAACCTGCCATTTATGTATCTCCATCGAATCTATGAGACACTTTTACTGTTTTTGCAAATTGAAATGCTGATTTTCTGACATCAGTGGTAGTAAACCCAAAAAATCTTTCTTCAAATCTAGTAAATGCTCCAATAACTGTTTTTCTATGACTGAACTAAAGATGGGCTTGAAACGGCCAATATTTACGGGAACATTCACGAAGTGACGACCTAGTGTGGCCTTCAACCAACCCATCTTGTTTTCTTTGACGCTTTCAATGGCCTTCGCCATATCTTTCTTTGACCACTAAGAATGCTTAGACTTCTTCTGATAGTTGCCGGGCACCCTAAAAAGAAAATACAACATGATTTTATAGTATTCTTATTTACTTAACAAATTCAGGGTAAGATGATTATTTATTTTGTCTTAATAACCTAAAATATTTTTTTATTTGTAAAAATTCGTTAGTCGGTTGTAGAAAAAATATACTCGGGTGGATTGTCCTATCCACTCTTGTTGCACAAACTACTATTTTGGTTTGGAATTTTTTCACAAAATTTAAATTTTAACGTGTCTTGGATGGTTTTCTGCTAAATTGGTTTAACAACTTGATAGTCAAGTCATATTCAAATAAATGTTCTGCATAACTAAATATGTATATTATTTCTAGGTATCTATCACCACGTTAGGGACAGATCGGTAGGTCAATTTGGATTAAGACTTCTTGGATGGGGTGTCGAAAACGACGAACCTTACTGGCTCGCTGCTAACTCTTGGAACGAAGATTTTGGTGAGAAGGGTTTAATGAGAATCAGAAGAGGTGTTAATGAATGTAACATCGAAGACGACGTATTAGCAATGAAGCCTAAACTATAAATAATTATTACGTTTCAATAAAGTTGTATTGGCTTCTTAATATTTTTGTTTTTATTTATCTTTACCTTACTGTAATTAATCCAGAAAGGTTTGCTTCCTGTTAAATTAACTTAACCGACCGCAAAGTTTTTAAATTAGTTAGTATTTTGTATCAAAAGGAAAAAACTAGAGATAAGATTTTTAAAGTATTTTGGCTATAGGGGTCTGAGGTATCAGTTCATTTTGGAGAAGGGGTCTACAATAGTTAAGGAATCCCTGGTATAGACAGAATGAAGTGTATTATAATAACAATTCCAAAGGACTGCGGCCTTTAAGTCCTAATAGAGTTGTAAATATTTTTAATCATATTAATAAAAAGTGGGAACTTGCATTGCGTCACTTGCGTCACACTCGTCAAGCACGTAAAACACGTCGAACACCCGTTATCCCTTGATAAACTTCTATTACATGGCAGTGCTAGAAAGACAAAAGATGGAACTCATCACCTCCTTGCTAGGAATTAAATATTTATTATGATTTCGAGTTTTTAACACACGACATGTCGTTCATTTAACATACAATATATATCTTCCAATTAATTATTTATTTATTTTTTGAATTTATGATGGGATCAAATTATATTTAAAGTCCCACAATAATATCTAAACATTCAAGCCCTCCGTCATACTTAGTTCAAAATCATGAAGGTAATGTTGTTCGACATTATTGTATCGACTCTAAAAGATTCTTCAAAGGACTATGTACCCACTCCTGATACTCCTTCTTTCTGGTCTACAGGGGTATGCTAAAGAAGATTTGATTTTAAAGAGTACTACCAAGATTTTAATATCAGAGATGTTATCGTTGACGATCGAGACAATATAGGACATTTTCAAGGATCGCAAATCTGAAAATCTGCCCAATCGAAAGTGATTATGTAATTGAACGATATGCTGTCACAACTTTGTAAGCGCCAAATACAGATTTTTTTAAAAATAAAAATAAACGTTTTATTATCAATTGCTTACACATGTAAACTGTTTATAAAGTTAATATGATTGACCTTGGGTTGCATAATGTTACTTTAGGTATTATTGCCTTAGATGTATAAAGGACGGGGTTTTATGAACTTAGTTTTCTATATCGAGGTGTCAAGGTCTAAAGTGTTAAAGTTAGCATTCCTAAGTATGTAGTCTCACAACTAGATTTTCAGTTTCTATAGTATTTTTTTTGAAATCATTGATTAATGTAATAGATTTTTTGATTGATTATATTTTACTTTACTGTCACCAATAAAGATTGATAATAAAAGTTATTCTAAGTATATTTGTACAAGGATTTCTCCAAATCACCAACTTCAACAGGTTATGTGCCCAGCCATGCAAAGACTGTGAAGAAAAAAAAAAATCTGAAGCTAATAAAAGTTATCAAAGTTTATCTACATACGTTACCCAAGACTTGTTTTTTTTAAAAAAGAAACATGGAACTTACCGAAGTTCAGATTGGTTTGTTAGAGGTGAAATCCAACTGGTGCATTTGTATAAAGTATGCATTTTACTTAGAGGAGTTCCTGAAGGCATTGAAGTCATAGAAGGAAAGCTGAAATCACCTGCACCTCTTTCAGATTCATCAACCAAAGAAAAGTAAAAAGAATATGAAATTCAACTGGAGTCTTATACTAAAGCTGAAACGAGTGCACTATTGATACTTACCACACATATGACCGAAGACACTCTACAAAAAGTAATGAGATTTTCAACAGTTCATCGGGTATGGATAGAATTACATCGATTGTACGATGGAAGTACGGAAGACAAGTCATAAGACAAGCGACAATCTGACGATGATATTGCTACCCATACATCGAAGCTTAAAAAATCTCTGGAATGACCTTAAAAATGAAATAGCCAGGAAAAAACTAAACTTAAATAATAGCTGCAACTGATTTACCAGAACTATTACTCATCTGCAAGATATTGGGAACGTTACCGGAAAATTATTTTGTATTCAAATCAAGTTGGAATCTCATAGCAAAGACAGAAAGGACAGTTAATAATCTTACGACCCAACTGTGTACTTATGAGAAAGCTCTTACTTCAAAGCAACAAGGATCTGGTGAAGAGATCTTATCTGCAGAGAAAAGTAAATCAAACAAATCAAAGAAGCGTTGCATCTGTAATTACTGCAAGCAGGTTGGCCACAAAGTACGGCAATGTACCAAATGGAAAAAGGACGGACGTCCTCCAAAACCAGAAAGCGGTAATAAGGAACAGGAAAGACCTGACAGATACACGAATATGTCTTTAAGTATTATGGACAGTGTTTTAAACGTTGAAACTGATCATTATAATTGGTACGTTGATAACAAAGCTACAAATCATGTAAATAATTGATTTGACCTCTTTAAGTCATTTGTACAGGTCCCATACAGTGAGAACTGCAAATGGTAGTGCTCTTCATGCCGCAGGAAAAGGCACGATCACTGTAGAAGTAGTTGTAAATAAAAAAAGGGAAGAAGTAGATCTTTCAAATGTTTGATATGTTCCGGTTATCAAGAAAAACCTTTTTTCAGTTTTGTCTGCCCAGGATAAGCATCCAAATAGCGAGTTCTGTTCAAAAATAGAAGAATCTTTCAATAAATGGACTAGTCAAAGTAATAGGATTTCTGAATCGATATGTTTGATTGGTAAGCTACTAGCCTACTAGCTAAACTGGAGTTTGATGAAGAAAAAACAAAAATTAGCAAAGAAATACTTAATCTTTTTATTTAATTATTCCCAAATGAAGTGCCATTTTTAAAGAAAACCACTATGAGGTTATCAGTACAACTTTTTACTTCGGTATCTTTTTCTTTCACTCAACCAAATAAACAGTGATTTATTATAATTACCAGTGACGTATTAAAAACATTTATGAGAAACAAATAAAGAATTATGAATAGAAAATGGAGTGTTTCTTATGTAAAGAGATCAAACAGCCAACTAAAGATGTAAGAAACCCATGTCACCAGTGTGGCAAAAATTTAATATGCTTGGAATGCACAGAACTATCATCTTCTGAAATCAGGTGTCTGCCATTACAGAAACGTTTCCTGCAATTTAACTGCAAATTATGCCAAACTTATGACTTTGTAAAACTATTGAATAGTAAAATTGAGGATAAAGAAATTATAATCAAGGATAAAGAGAGAAATTATAAACAATAAAAATGAAATAATAAAAATGCTGCAAGAAAAGATTAAAGAATTAGAGGAAAAAGAGCAAAGTGGACCTGATCTATCCTATGAAAATGTTGCTT
The DNA here is from genome assembly GCA_927349885.1 of Psylliodes chrysocephalus. Lineage (NCBI taxonomy): Eukaryota > Metazoa > Arthropoda > Insecta > Coleoptera > Chrysomelidae > Psylliodes > Psylliodes chrysocephalus. Next base: position 20,021,751 of record OV651817.1, read on the forward strand.
CATTAAAAATTAATGCCCAATGATGTACCGCATAATGTTCCAGATGAAATATTCAAACCTAAAAAAAATCAGGATCCAACTCAAACCATAGAAGACATTACGACTAACACTAACCCAGCTAATTTAAAAATATGACTCAAAAATATGAAAAGTACAAATTCTGGAGCAGCATCAAGTGTAAAAATAAAAATGAATCAGATATTTTTGAAAATATAGCTAAAAGTAGATTAGCAAACTGTTATACTATTGAGACGTCTAAAATGAGAAAACCATGTGTTAAAATAAAAAACTTCAAACAACAGTTAAATAAAGAAGAAATTGAGAACTCCATTTTCGATCAAAAAGAAACATTAAAAGACTTTAAGGTAACATTTATTAAAAAAAGGAATATAGATAGAGAAAATACAATATTTGGAGAATGTTCAGCATCAATTTTTAACCAATTATTGCAATTAAAGAAGGTATTTATTGGTTGGGAGCATTGCCCTGTTTATGAAAATTTGTCAATCTCTCGCTGTTTCCATTGTCAAGAGTTTTATCATAAAAAACAAAATTGCAGTAACAAATTAGCATATCCCTACTGTAGTGAAGAGCATGAACAAAAATACCATCCTCAACAAAAAAAGTTTGTTTTAACTGTATACTTTCAAATAATAAATTCAAAATCAAGACTAATATTAAACACCATTCAACAGACCTTGAGTGTCCCACATTTCAATATCACATAAAGTTGCTAAAATCCAAAGTCGATTATTCAACTTAATGGTACTAATCGATCAAATTACTATCTTGGACATTTTAAGTCAATTAGAATAAGGTTATCGTGGAGCCTTTATAGATCCAGGCGAATATGTATCCTTAATATCAAAGTATCACTTAAGTATTATTTGTTTAAATTACTATTATGAATAAAAATGTTTCTTTTTATCATTTGAATGTACGGTCTATTTTCACAGGCTTCAACAGACTTTATGAATTTATTACTAGCAGAAATATTGATATTTTTGGTTTAAGCGAAACTTGGTTGTCACATGCGATTGAAACGAGGATTGTGGATATAAACTCGTACACACTTATTCGTGCTGATCGAGATGATAGGGGCGGTGGTTTAGCATTCTACATAAACAAAAAAATTAATCATAAAATATTATTTTCAAACATTAGCCATTTTTTAGAACAATTTTGGATATCTGTGATTTATGACAATAAGACTTATATTTTTGGTGTTGTATATCGACCACCAAAAGCTAGTATCTTACAGTGTCTACAAGAACTAGAAGATTCCGTATCAAATCTTCTTCCTACTAGTGATTTGTTTATACTAGCTGGTGATCTTAATATTGACTGTTTGTGCGTAAATAGACCTTTTACACTACTTAATGAATTTCTTGAGTTGTTTAATTTAAAGCAACTTATTGATAAGCCTACTCGTATCTCCAGAACATGCTCTACTCTTCTTGATCTTTTAATTGTAAGTGAACCACATCTTATTTCTAACATTCATGTCTATGATATTCACGGCATTTCAGATCACTTCTCAATTTCATGTAGTATCGATTTTTTAAAAAAAGACTGCAGGCCCAAATATGTGACATATAGAAATTTTTCTAACTTCGATTTAAATGTTTTTAATCACGATCTACATCTTTTGACCCTGGACAACATATATGCCATGGAAAATGTTGAAGAAATTGTAAACTTTTTAAATATGACCATAATTAAATTGTTTGATTATCATGCTCCAATTGTAACCAAAAGAGTAAGCAAATCTCCTTCGCCCTGGCTAACATACAACATCAAAGAAATCATGAAGCTTAGAGATAAAGCTTACAAAAAATTTAAATCTACTCAATCAATCCATTGTGCACTGGAATTACTACAAAGAACTCAGAAATTACACCACATCTGCAATTCGTCGTGAAATGAGAGCATACTTAGACTTTGTACTTCTGCAAAAAAATTCTAAATCTACTTGGAATGCTCTTAGATCTCTTGATATCTTGAGAAAACCAACTACCTCTTTTCCTGATAATTTAAAGGATACAGATAGTATAAATTCTCACTTCACCAACATTACTCACACACAAAAAACTCACCCCCAACTTTATCTTCTTGATCGATATCAGAACCAGTCTAGTGATAATACTTTTCAATTTTTCCCCGTTACATCATCTCAAGTGAGAAAACATCTTTACAAAATTAAAAGCAACGCTTTAGGTTCAGATAATATTTCATTGAGACTAATTCACCTGGTAGACGAATTCTTATTAGAACATTTAACGTTCATATTTAACACATGTATCTCCAGTAGTCAGTTCCCGGAGCAATGGAAGAGAGCCTCTGTTATTCCATTACCAAAATGTAACAATCCCACTACCCACTCAGATCTTAGGCCAATTAGCATACTGCCTACTCTATCAAAAGTATTAGAGATGATCTTAAAAGAACAAATGAATAAGTTTATGGAAGAATACATCTTACCGGCTACGCAATCGGGTTTTCGTTCTAGTCACAGCACTACTACTGCGCTTCTAGACGTAACTGAGTATATATATAATTCAATTGATAAAGGAAATGTTACTTGCCTAGTGCTGCTTGACTACAGCAAGGCCTTTGACACACTTGATCATCAACTTCTAATAAAAAAACTTTCCTATTTTGGATTTTCTGCACGGGCCGTTAAACTTTTAAAAAGTTATCTTGAAAATCGCACCCAGAAAATTGTCCTGGACGAAGCTGTGTCGAGATCCCTTCCGGTTAAGTATGGTGTTCCACAAGGTTCCATTTTAGGACCACTACTTTTCTCACTTTATATTTCAGATTTTCATCAATTTGTAGAAAATTGTCATATTCATCATTACGCCGATGATTCGCAACTCTACTTGTCTTTTAACCAAGGAAATTCTTTACAAGCTCAATACATCATAAATCTAAATTTAAAAAAATTATATGATATATCGTCAGCACATAATCTCAAATTAAACTCAAAAAAATCTGTCTTTATGCTATTTGGGCCCAATAAAGCTAGAAATCTTCTAACTAATAATTTTAAACTTAGCATAGGTCATGACCCCATTCCACTTGTTTATGATCATAAAAACTTGGGGCTGTGGATTGATTCTGAACTTAGGTTCACAAAACATATTTCTCAACTGTGTCAAAGCTCATACAACGTGTTAAGACAACTGTATCCTAATAGGGATATACTTTCACCTAAACTTAAATTAAAAATGTGTGAATCACTCATTATGTCAAAGTTATCATATTGCGATACGGTATTTGGACCAGCTCTTCTTCAAAGGGATTTAAATCGTCTTCAAAAAATTCAAAATTCGTGTATTAGGTTCGCTTACGGTATACGCAAATTTGACCATATTTCACAGAAATTCAAAGAATCAAAATGGCTGCATATCAAAAAATTACATTCTTTGCATATTCTGAATATAACTCACAAAATTCTTAAATATCAAAAACCGAAATATCTATTTAATAAATTCACACATTTCAGTAATAATTACGGAACTCGGAATAAGAGTACGTTAGTAATTCCCAAATTTAGTTCATCCATTGGACAGCGAAGTTTCTCTTACACCGCAGCTAAATTATACAATACACTGCCTAAAGAATTTGGATCGTACACTCTAATTAATTTTAAAAAAAGGTTAAAAGGCTTGTTTGTCGGTTTAGGACGGTTCTAATAAAAACAATAATCTCTGTTCATCTCGGATCTGCTCTTTGGTTCTTGATATTTTCTTGGATCTTTACTGAGGTTGAGTTGAAAAACAGCCTATGCTGACACTCCGCCTATTCACCTTTGTTATTTTTATATTTAGGTAGAAAAAAAAAAAATTTATTCTTTCTTTGTTTTTTGTTATGGTGAATAAAGACGATTTATTATATTATTATTATTATTATTATTATTATAAATAAAAAGTTTAATATTATGCACTTTAACATACGATTTTAACATTAATTAAATTTTATCTTAATTTTAATATAACCAATGATAAACTTAATTTATGTGGAGTTTCTCTTTCTGTTGGGTCCTTCTTGTTGATTTCTTCAATCAACGCCAACACTCTCGTCAGGGAGGACGTTTTAGTCAAATCAAATTTCAACTTTACTTTTAACTGTATTTATTTTCACAATAAACTACCTTTCGGTTGTATAACACAATTAACAACAATTTTAACAATAACTTTTAACACTTAGAGTTGGATGAGGCAGAGAATTGAGGAAACCGATCAAAATAAGAAGAGATGAGGGGCATGGACATGGACGTCCACTCACCTTGAACGATTACATTGCAATAATTATTAATTTGACCCTTTTATTCTAACTTCCGGCTCTCACTAACAAAAGGAAGTTCCCCTCTTACCTGATTACGCGCAATATTTAAATAATTATACCTAATTGGCTATTGCACCTGAGCCATTGTAGGGGTGGTTATGCATTTCCCAATCTACCATTATGCAACCAGTATTACACATAACTGTACATATGGTTGAGTTTATTTACAATACATACTAATGTTTTGGATGGTTCCACAACATACTGCCCCGCGTTGAATCTATCAGATTCAATACAAAGAAAGAGAACAACAAATGAACAATAATTATTAACTTATATTTTAAATGGGATTTAATTAGAGATTAGCATCATGGCTTGGTAATGGACACAACTTCGTTATATTTCTTGTGTAAACACCGTTTTTTGTTTTAATTTTTACAACTCTAATTTTACCATCCTTGCCTGGTATCACTTCAATAATTCTAGCCAAAGGCCACTCAAGAGGTCTTGTATTGTCCAGAAATTTCCCGTTAATAAGCCACCCAGACAACACACCAAATCCCAGAGATATCCACAGAATATATTTTGTGGATATCCAATATATCCACAGGATATCAGAAATATTCCGTGGAACTAATATGGATATCCAAATGTCCGTCTATATCCAGAATATAGAAGATATCCTATGGATATTCAGCAAAATATCTAATGAGTATCTCCAGACAACACAAGAAATCCCAGATATATCCATAGAATATATTTTGTGGATATCCAACCAAATGTCCGTCTATATCCCAGGATATAGAAATTCAGATAAATATTTTATAATTATTTTTAGTAGAGGTTCATAAGTATAACCAATGGTTATTGAATAACGTCGAAAGAAAATAGAGGTAAAAAATAATCCCAACAATCTGCCTTTGATTTTGCCTACTAAGGAGAAAATCATCCTTATTAGGAATCTTCAGCAATAAATTGAACTTCTCGACTTCAGTCTCTAATGAAGTCTGTTTGTGAAACAATGTCGATCAAACTCAATTACGGCGGGTTAAGCATGAGTAGATACGAAAGTGGTATCGCCATCTATACTTAGGAAGTAAAATCAAAAATTACATCTAGTAGATATCCACGATGGTTTGCGTCCGCGCTTAGACTTTGATATATTTATATTTATAGTGGATGTCCATGGGATATTGAATACACCTTAAAAAAAAATAATTTTAAATATCTCAACGGTACTATTAGCCACAATGGCGAGTACAATGGCGTAATTTTTTAATAATTTGCTATATAATTACAATTATTTATGGACATTTGCATGTCTATAAATTACATTTCATGGATATAAAATAGATATCCACCATGGACTGGACATTCAGTGGATATTGGGATGTTCAGTAGATATCCAAAGGATTTGGTGTGCTGTCTGGGCATTAATTGCCAATATATTTATTTCTAGACATTAAAGTGAAAATGAAGGCCTATTAACTGGATTTAATGGCTAAGTGCCTTTTAATTATAAATATTAAATGTCCATCATTACAACTGGAGGGTAACAGTTATTGGGCCTTTTACTGGGCGCCTTTTATTGTCCTGCACAAAATGTTTGTTGTGAAGTTTCAAATAAAAGTTAATATGGATTTAAATATTTATTTTTTAAAATTGTATTTTATTTCAGTTTTAAAATATGGTTTAGTAATACTGTATTCATTCCTCGAATTTTTGTTTAAATATTACCCCCAAATTAAATTATAATAAATTAGGTAGATCTACAATGATTTAAAAATTGTTTAAGATCTACTTATATGAATAATAACCAATAATGGTAGTAGAACTGGAACATTTTATACCAAGTGTTATGAAACAAGACTTAAATATGGCTAATTTTAAGTATAATTTACTCAATTTTTTAAAATGCAACACCCTGTATATTATTTTATCATAAAATTCCTTATAAATTTATCTATCCAACGATACCAACATGTTAGCCAATAACACATATACAGGATGTCTTATCAGTACGTAATTGATCAATATATCTGTTTTATTATTAGAAATACGAAGAAATATTTAATATGAAGGTTGTATAACCACATTTAACAAGTATTCTTAAATATACTGGGTGGTCCATAAACATGGTGCTGACCAAAGCTATACTTTTTTAAACTAAAATACTCTGCATGTAGTTATACAAATATGATTGTTTTCACATCGTTAAACAATTTCAATAGACGTATATATTGTCTATATGTTAAAATCAGTGGCGTAACTACAAAGTTAGGCCCCCCCGCAACGATGCGATTGTGCGGTTCCGCCGATAACAATTTAAAATTACTTATTGTATGATACGACACTGGCAGATAAACATTACTGCGAAATTCTCGAAGCCGTCCGACGTGGTTTGACGTTTACTCCCTCTTTACCTACCAAAAGCCTTTCCAACTTTTACTTTCGCTATACACTTGATACACAGATTCCAGAGTTGCGGCATTTCACAATGTTGCTACTAATTGTCACGTATGAATATTTTAAGCGACTTTTACTTACAAAATATTTTTAAAGTCAAGATTTACCCTTTTAAAAATGTTTTTTTTTTATTTTCTCTTTTCACAACCGGAAATACCCTGTATGTTAACCACCAATGGGTATTCCATTTGAAAAATCGTAACCTTGCATTTAGGCTTACCCTATACTCAGACAACACACCAAATCTCAGAGATATCCACAGAATATCTTTTGTGGATATCCAATATATCTACAGGATATCATAAATATCCCGTGGATCTAATATGGATATCCAAATGTCCGCCTATGTCCAGGATATAGAAGATATCCTATGGATATCCAGCAAAATATCTAATGGGTATCTCTCAGACAATACACGAAATTCCAGAGATATCCACAGAATATCTTTTGTGGATATCCAATATATCCACAGGATATCATAGATATCCACTGGATCTAATATGGATATCCAAATGTCCGTCTATATCCAGGATATAGAAGATATTCTATGAATATCCTAGGTACCTTTAGTAGAGGTTCACTAGTAAGCAATTAATGGATATATCCTATAGATGTTTAACATATCCAGTGTACATCCATTATTTGATATATTTAAAATATCAAAATTATATGTCTATACCCAGACAATACAAAAAATCCCAGATATATCCACAGAATATATTTTGTGGATATCGAATATATCCAATATGGATATCCAACCAAATGTCCGTCTATATCCCAGGATATAGAAGAATTCGGATATTCATCAAAATATTTTATAGGTATCTTTAGTAGAGGTTCATAAGAAATAACCAATGATTATTGAATAACGTCGAAAGAAAATAGCAAAGATACACTCAAAATATTTTCAACACTCTGCCTTTGATTTTGCCCACTAAGGAGAAAGTCATCCTTATTAGGACTCTTCAGCAATAAATGGAAATTCTCGACTCCAGTCTCTAATGGAGTCTGATTGTGATACAAATTTCGATCGAACTCAATTACGGCGGGTTGAGTATGAGTAGATGCGAGAGTGGTATCGCCATCTATACTTAGTAAGCAAAATCAAAAATTACGTCTAGTGGATATCCACGATGGTTTGCGTTCGCGCCTAGACTTTGATATATTTAGTGGATGTCCATGGGATATTGAATACACCTTAAAAAAATTAATTTTAAATATCTGAACGGTACTATTAGCAACATTGGAGAGCACAATGGCGTAATTTTTTAATAATTTGCTATATAATTACTATTATTTATGGACATTTGCATGTCTATAAATTACATTTCATGGATATAAAATAGATATCCACCATGGACTGGACATTCAGTGGATATTGGGATGGTCAGTAGATATCCAAAGGATTTGGTGTGCTGTCTGGGTTGCCTCTTTACATAAGAAAATACGTCAAATGTGTGTTTTAAACCTACATATGAAATGATAAATCTTTAAAAATGTATAGACAAAAACAATTGGAAGATCAAAATCAGAAAGGATTACATGATTACAAGAAAAATAAATTATTTTTGAAACTTTAGCTGAACAAGAATAGGTTGTTATTTTTTATGTTGTTTTATGATTATTTAATAAAATTATTATCTAATTACCCTAACCTAGGGTTGCCAGACGTTACGCTTTTGGCGTGGCAGCCACGCTTTTTGACTTGCCTGCACGATTTTTATGTAAATTCCACGCTTTTTAAAAGCCGCAGACCGGGTAAAAAACCCTTTTTTGTACGAAAAATAAGTTGACATTTTAATTTTTTTTTAATTTTTTTTGTTTTTAATTTTTTTTAATTTTTTTAATTTTTTTTTTGTTTTTAATTTTTTTTTATTTTTTTATTTTTTTTTTATTTTTTTTTAATTTTTTTAATTTTTTTAATTTTTTTAATTTTTTTAATTTTAATTTTTTTCATTTTTTTAATTTTTTTAATTTTTTTAATTTTTTTTTTATTTTTTTTTTTTTAGAAATGGTCACAAAAAATGGATCTGATTATATAAGAATGCTCTATCTACTCGTTTTACGAAAAAAGGACTTTTTTTTAGAAATGGTCACAAAATTTGGACCTGATTATATAAAAATGCTCTATCGTCACGGTTGTCACGCTTTTCACTTCCGGAAATGTGGCAACCCTACCCTAACCCTAACTCCATAAACTCTTAAATTAACCAGCCTCCGATAACGTCACATTAGTAAGGTCAGTTTCGTATGATAAAATTATAGGAAAAAAGAAAGATAATTTCTACTGCACTGCGCAATTTGATTTTGGTCGTCTGGCAAAACTGGTGATGAAGCAGGAGAGTAGGAGAGTGTAGGAACGCTCTCATAAGTTTGACAGTGTAGGAACGTTCTCATGAGTTTGAGAATAGGGTACTAGAAGACTATGAGTTTTGCGTTCTAATACTATTCTAACAAACCATAGCTTTAAACAGCGCCTGTTACTTATCTATATTTCATTTGTTTATCTGAGGTAAATAACTAGATTTAAATCTCACAAAATTTGTTGCAAAAATATCATCGTCCACTAAGCTACTAGACAGGCTTAGCGGAAAGAGAACAGCCCTAGTAGTTTTGGTACTACAGTGGCGCTTGGAGACAGTGACGCTTACACAAAAAGCTAACGATCATAACTGTCGATACTGCTGATGACACCAATGTAAAAAAACTTATAATATAATCCGGTATTTTTTATATATACATTTAATAATTAATAGATATTTGTACATCTTAAAACACTAAATCCAATATAAAAATGTGTTCTTAAGGCTCCAATGTTAAATCTTTGGCTACATTTTGGTACATTTTCAAATTCATGAGTTATACATAAGATATACATAAGTTATACATGACTCATGTAACATGAGTTATACATTAAGTTATTGAATTGGTATCTAGTTGTTATCGCATCTTTACATCACACTATAACTACTACATATAATATTTGTAATAAAGATTAAAATATTTTCAAGCTACTGTAGGGAATCTATCATCTGGTCTGATGTAGTTTACAGCATGATTCTGAGGATTTGCAGCCCTGGCAACTCTCGAAGGAACATTCTGTTGTTTTGGCTCGGTACTTGTTTTCTGGTCAGTTATATGTGTCGGAACTGCTGGATGGCTGCCTTCATTGCTTCGTTTGGTTTCTTCTTGCGGAAAAGATTGCACCAGAACAACAGCAAGAGAAATAAACACTACCTGAAAAAATAGTGCATTTTAGTAATGAACACATGCAAAAAGAAATAGTGAGTTATTTGAACAGGGTAGTTCTTTGTACAATGATATTAGGATCATTTTTTGAAAAGAATAGTCCTTTTTTCAAGAAAAACGTCCTTTCGACTTTTTAAAGCTTAAAATGTCTTTTTTACGGCATATTGTCCTGTTTTATGCTTTGATATCTTTGAAAGGGCTCAAAAATGTGGAGGAAGTCTAGTATTAATATGGCCAACGCCTTGACCCTTTTGACAACGTGATTGCGTCTCTTTCCTTATTTTACCTCCATGATATCCTTGATAACATGGAGATTCTTATTTCTATGCTTGAGAATACAAGCTATGTGTCGCGTGACGCTGTTTTAATAATTAGGTTGTCACCTTACGATTTTTCCAATTAGCAACAAAGGCAGCGGCCTAGGGCGGCAGGCTACTGGAGGGCGGCAAATTTTTTATTGAATATAATAACTACTAAATATTCTAAACAAAATAAGTGAAGTGAACTAATCAGTGGTAAAACGTTTTGAAAGTTAGAGTTCTTTTAAAATAAAAATATGTTAATAAAATTGTACTTGAATTTTCTTAACGCTGCCCTGGTAGGCACGAGAATATAGCACTCAAATTTAAAAGAACAAAATAAAGTAGAACAAATTTTGTATACATCACTAATACAAAATAAACTACTAAAACGAGATTTCTTAAAAAGATTAGGAAAAATAAAATTAGAGAAGAATTCGAGAGACGGTAAAATGGTGGTTCCCACCTTATCGAGACTGAGGCCTACAAGGGTAAACTTGTAGCTTAACAAAAACGAGAAATGATTTAACTTGGAACGAAAGACCGAAAGCCGATAGTAGTATTAGGACGTTGAATTTTTTGGTTTGTGAAGCATTGGCATTAATTAGGTTAAACCATGTGATGATTTTCACAAGCCTTGATTTTTAAAACCATTCTATATCGCCTTTTGATTAGGGTTTACAAACGTGTTTGAGCAATTTATTCAATAATAATTGGCACTTTTACCTCTTACACCTGCTTATGTAAAATATTTGGGCTCCTTACTTCTCCTTTTTATATAATATTAATAAAGGACAGAAGGATGAGAATTGCAACTATGTTAAAAGAAATAAATTGGCTTTCAGTTCAGAATTATGTTCCTAAAATTGTCACATAAGAAATGCATATGCGGATTTTAAGAAAATTGATATTAAAGTAGTTAGGATAAACCGAAAATTATAAAAATCAATAGGGTTCTAAGTTAGAAGTAATTATTCAAGAAAATCAAAACCGCAAGTCAATCAGAAGTTTCGTTCTAGAGTTATCGTGCCGGCATACATACACACAGACTCAGAATGATCGGAAACATGAAAAAAAGTTTTAAAAAATGGGGGTAAGACAATTTTTTCGTCTGCACGAATGCAATACTGAGGCTCCATGGGAAGGGCCTCAGTAATAGAAGGAAATTAGAACAGAAACCAATAACAAAAACAATTAAAAAAGTAGCAATAAAAAATAAGGATACACAGAAGTAGATTAAAATAAAGCGATTATTGACAAGTAGCAGGAGAATAAATGAACGGCGGAAGTTACTAAAGAGAAGTGGCTAAGTAATTTAAATCTACAAAACTCTAATGAGGTTTCAAACAGATACATCTACGTTAACGAAAGAAAAATAAAATACGTCACTTTAGAATACCAATTATTAAAAAAAAGTATATTATCTTCTACTTACCATTTGCAACAATAATCCCATCTTTACAACTAGAACTGAACGAATGTTATAGTCGAAAACAATAATTTATATTTACGATTTCTCTTGGTTTTTATAACCATTCATTGTATATTCAACGTATTAACGTTCGTTGTTGTTGGATAATATTTAAAATCTCTATATTTTTTATTTTTACAAGTGTTTGCCCATCAATTATGCAACAAAATTTAACAATGCTATTGATTTAATCAGGTAGTCCATTGTTTATATCTATTAGTTTTGTAATTTTGGTAAACGGAATCTATATCAAGATATAATACCCTGCACTCTAAAGTTTAATGCTACCCATCAGCCTACAGTGTGCTGCGGACCTCATAGGTAACATTACGAGGAGGAGAAGAAGAAGAAGAAGTATAGAAATGTCATTCCGTGTGAAAAAAACATCTGGACGATTCGAGAAGGTTCTAGAAAGTCCAAGCGAGCTATATAAGTCGAGGATCCTGATGTCAGAGTTTAGGTTTTATGATAGACGTTATACGTTCATTCTATCAGTTATAAAGTTGAATTGTAAAAGAGTTGAGATAAATTGAATTACCAAAAACATTAATGACACCAGTGGGATACAAAATAAAATTTCATGGTAAATACTAGATCCACTGAGTACAAAACAGGCATGGATACTACTTCAGGCCCACCAGAATTTTTTTTGAAGATGAAAGAGGAAAATGAAAGGCACAGGAAGTAAGACGAGAATTAAAAGAGAAGGCGTAGAAGGGACAAAGAATGTAGAACGCCGAGATATGCTTATTCTTCAGGGGGGGTTCGTAGAAGAAGAAGAAGGTTACCCAATCAAACAAAAAAATAAAACGTTGAAGTTTATTTATACTATCGTAGAACACAACAAAAAACAATTTAACAATTTAGGTCATCGACCTAATCACTTGTTAACAGAAAATTATCGTATCAAACCGTGAACTATGTGTGACCTATATTAACTGTGTCACAGTTCAACGGCCACTAACAGCCAAAAATGCATCTCCCAATACCTCAGGTGATCTATTGTCCGCCCCTCTCACCGAACTCATTAGGTATTGAAATCTTACGTCATCGCACTTCGCGCTCTAGCTAGACGGACACTCGGCTCCACAAATAAAAGTACAATCCAGGCACACATTTTTACTTTCCTATCTGTATACAGATATAAGGAAAGTATAGGACCTCCAGTTTTCGACGGATTTTTACGTTTTAGTGTCCCCTGAATCCGTTTTGACTATTTTCGGGATGATGTCTGTGTGTGTGCGTGTGTGTGTGCGTGTGTGTGTGCGTGTGTGTGTGCGTGTGTGTGTATGTGTGTATGTGTGTATGTGTGTATGTGTGTGTGTGTGTGTGTGTGTGCGCGTGTGTGTGTGTGTGTGTGTGTGTGTGTGTGTGTGTGTGTGTGTGTGTGTGTGTGTGTGTGTGTGTGTGTGTGTGTGTGTGTGTGTGTGTGTGTGTGTGTGTGTGTGTGTGTGTGTGTGTGTGTGTGTGTGTGTGTGTGTGTGTGTGTGTGTGTGTGTGTGTGTGTGTGTGTGTGTGTGTGTGTGTGTGTGTGTCAGTCTGTGTGTGTGTGTGTGTGTCACATTTTTGCCTTAATATCGTGACCAGCCCTGTATAGTTGTCAACAGCAACTAGCCAAAACTCGGCAATCAGCCGGAAGAACGTTACAATCGAAACTTCTAGAACAAAAAATTCTCAACACGCAAGATCGACTCTAAACGTCACTTCCGACAGTAACAGCGGTGGGTTTATCTTAAACTCATCAAGACCTTGGAAAAGAATAAAAAGTAGCTGCATTCAATAGACGTATACTGCTGTCGATCGTCAGAACCACAACCGAACGCGCTTCAACTATGACAGCATCAACACTTGACTTTCCAAACGTCAATTCAGTTGAGCCCAGCTGATTGTCAAAACAATATTTATTATATGTATTATAAATTATTCGAATAACGAATTAAAAATACCTGTATACACAAAAAGTAAACAGATGACCCACTAAAACTATCTTAATTACACATAATATATTTTTAGAACAATTGTCCAAAAATTCTATAACCTCAGTGAAATATAGTTTTCACCAAACTGAAACAATCGGGTATGGCGACACCACAGGAGAAAACCAAAATTATACAAAAATATATAAGCACGTCAGCTCCCCTTATTGTTAAACTAAAACCTCGGGTCGTTTTAGATGTATTTCGTGGATTAATCACACGACTATCATAAAGCAAGTAATAAGATCATACTATCGAACTTGGATCATATACATTATCAAAAACAAACTAAAGAAAATTAAAATACTCACTCCTCTGACGGAGTTTGAGGGGTTACAATAGTGGCAAAAAATTCAAAGTTGAAATGCATCACCAAGATCACAGGCACCCTATCAACAAATATAATAAACAATGAGCCAAAAACTCGAAGGTTTCGATTGACATCAATTAGCGAATCACAAGTAATAGAGTGAAACTCGAAGCATTTCCACTGACAGCCGTAAGTTGGAAACGCAAGAACTATCCCAGGCACTCAAGGACATAACAATTATTTCAAGTGACATCATGACCACTACCAAAACAATCACACTTTTATACAAAAATAAGCAAAATAGCTAAAATCTGTGTCACCACGATTGGCCCCGAATTTTTTTTAACAACTATTTAAGCGCCACGCGGATTAGCTTCTCCACCATTAAATCACAGTCCATGTTAAATTTATCAACGCACTAGATATCATTTTACAGTGTTGGATAAAATAATTAGGATTTTTATTATTATACAGTGCTTTTCAGATAAAAGTATCCACCTTAAGTAACTTTTGAAGGACTGATTATTACAAAAAACAAACAAATACGTCAATTAATATTCGAAGGAAGAGATATCGTGCCATAATTTAAGTTTGCTGAAAAAGTCACCCTTTCCCCCTACTATCATCCCTTCATTTTTTTTAAATGGCTTCCCCCATTTTTTTATCCATTTTTGGATTGTTCTCGTTTAACTGATTTCAAAAATGTATAAAACATGGGGTTTGAAATAATTAGTTTATGATCTACAGGGTTCCATTATTTGAGTGACAAATTTTTACATCTCACCTTACTGACTGCAGCAAAATTGGATTTAGAATACATTATACCTTAATCGTACCGCTAAAAACTTGTTGAAGTTTTTTATGATACATGGTAAAGGTATTGGAGATTTGAAAAATGAATTTAAATTACTTTTATAGTGTATTTTGATACATGTGCACATTGATTTGTTGAGGTTATTTATTTGATTTGAAAATGGTTTACAGTTTACAAGAAAGAATTGAACTTGTAGGTTTATACCACAAAAATAACAGTTCTGCACGAGCTGCTGCTAGAATTTTCAACGAAACACACCAAGGAGGTCATGCAACTCATAAGTATGTAATTGATCTTATGCATAAATTTACATCAACCGGGTCAGTTGGCAATAAAAAACATAACCGACTGGAACTCGTAAATAACGAAGCAATTGAAGTCGCAGTTTTAGGACAAGTAAGTCTTGAAAATCAACAAGCACAGTCACTGACAACAATAAGCAGAGAAGTAGGTGTTTCATCTTCCACAGTTTATCGAATATTACACAAGCATAAGTACCATCCATACAAAATTAAATTGGTTCAAGAGTTGTATGAAGATGATTTTGATCGTCGTCTTGAATTTTGTGAACTATTGAGTCAGCGCTTGACTGACAATCCACATTTGTTGCACAACCTTTGTTTTTCGGATGAATGCACATTTTCAGTTAATGGTTTAGTTAATAGACATAATTGCAGATATTGGGCTGAGAGTGATCCACATGTTGTGCGTGAATACCACACACAGAATCCTCAAAAGTTAAATGTATGGTGTGGTATGCTAGGTGACCACATAGTCGGACCTTTCTTTTTAGACGGAAACTTAAATGGAGAGTCATATCTTGAGTTATTGAGAGAAGTAATTGATCCACGTATTACAACAATAATAGAAAATTATCATAATCTTTCTGAAGATTTGCTTGTCTTTCAACAGGATGGAGCGCCTCCACATTTTGCTTTGCCAGTACGACAATTTTTAAATGAAACTTTCCCCAATCGTTGGATAGGTAGAAGAGGCTCGATGATGGAGTGGCCACCTAGATCACCGGATTTATCACCTCTAGACTTCTTTTTATGGGGTTATTTAAAAACAAAAATGTATGCTACCCAACCAGAATCTTTAGAAGATTTACGACAAAGAATAGAGTATGAATGCCTACATTTAAATGCACACGTGTTCGGTAATGTCAGGGAGGCTTTTCAATCTAGGTTATACCATTGTATGGAAGTAAATGGTGGACATTTTGAACAATTTTTATAATAATAAACATTCCAACAAAGACGTTTTAAACATGTTCTAAAACCGTCGGTTTTACTTACCAGTACTTTTGGACCAAAGTAAGACCTGAACTGGACATCTTAAAGATGTAGTGTGCAATATGGGACTTTTTAAATCAAATCGGACAGTCAAAAATTTTATACCTTATGAGGTAAGTTTTAAGACAACAGTCAATCCATTATTGTCGAACCTTTTAAGCCTGATGATGCCCCATAGTTGCAGAAAATAGCATTTCTTTACAAAGCGTATCATATAAAGTCAATAGGCCTTTTCATCATGTGATGAGCGCAAGCGCAGTCGCCATGTTCAAAGAGCGCTAATTCAAAAGTTTCGTACTGTTTTGATCAACAATGGCTGGAAAAGCAATATTATCTCTACATACAAATCAATCATTAGAAAAATCGTTGATGATGATTTACATTTTATATCTCTGTGGAAGCACATAGTTGTGAGCAATTAAAAAGGTTCTTGAAGTGACGTGGACGTTCGGAACAAGGAAAAAAGTGTGGTGACTGGTGATTGAGAGGTTAGGTTTCAATACATATTAACTGTGTAAAAAATTAATAAAAACAAATAATAATCATAAATCTATTCTAATTAATTATGCCAACCAACTATTGATAATTGCAAAAACACTTTAACATGAAAGTTAATCACGAGTATAATTAATAAGATAAATTATTTTAAATTTTAAGGATCAACATGACATTTTTAATAATATTACTGAGTATACCGAAGTAGTATTTAATATTAAAAAAATAGTCTAATACCAGACAAGGATTTTCTTCTGATGAACCATGAAAATGTAGTGAACAAATATAAGTATATTTAGTAACATCATCTATCAATCGATCTAAAACCTTTTTCACTTAAACCACATTTTTTCACTCATAATGCTCATTTAGAATATGTTTTAATATGTTTTTTTTTTTCCAAATGATTTGATAGTTTTTTTACGATATTGAAGGCAAGTCTTTTTATAAAATAATTTATGCCATGTGTCACTTTTACATACTCATTTAGCTTTTCCTTTCCGTGAAGATAACATAATTAATTGATTGCAAAAATTGATTTTTCAATTAAGGCACTTATTACTTTACTTTTTTTATACCATTTTTAAACGAATACACTCAAAATTAATATTTATCGATTATAATTTTTTTCACGTGGACATTTTAAAATTCTTGTTTACAAAATACAGTACGAAAAACATGGCTGATACTGACGCAGTGCACAAAAAAAAATTGTGATGAAAAGGCCTATACTTTCATAATCTCTTAGATCTACAAGTTTTTCGTCTTTAAAAGATGGGAGAATTTATTGAAAATTTCTATTATCTATACCTATATTAATTCTATAAACAAATAGGTATTATTGTTATAACTAGGTATTTTTTGTCATCGATAATATATTTTTTTATGCTTTAATTTATGCAGTTCTAATAAAGCTAATTCCTTTTAAGGTTGCAATAAATTTTCAAAATACGCAAATAATATTTTTCCCATTGATAATCTAATAAATCAATAACACTATAAATATTATGTGCTCCAAAAAGGTTAATATTTTATTAGAATTTTATTAAACTGAAGAATTATTCCTGTCATATAAAAGGTACAGATCGGGTAAATAAAATGTTTGTTAAACCATGATTATTCAGGAATATTTTATACATTTTTAATACGTAACTATATTCCTAGATGTTTATATTTATCTCAGAATGCACATAATTTTTAATTCTTTATTTAAACAGAAAACTGTAGAGATCCACATACAATAGGTGCCAAGCCACGTAGATTAGTCTTATGATTATATTCATGGCCATGCACTTTGGAAGACTAATTATAGTTATATAAATAGTATCACTGATTTACAATAATTTTAAAAAATTATGAGGTGTCGCGATCAAATAATGTCCTTTATTTGATCGCGACACCTCATAATAGGGTGGGCCGACGTATATAGAGGATTTAAAAATTTGTTAGTACTTATGTCTGCATGTTAAAAAAAGTTGTGAAATAAGAGAGAAAAAATATTTCATTAAATTTTTTTTTGATATTTTAATTTTTAGAACTGCCACAATGACACTAAATTTTTGATTTTTAAAAATTTAAATTTTCATAATATGCATGTAATTAAAAGTTGAATTACTTGAAAAGAAACAGATTTTCTTTAATAGTTATTTTCCTATTTTTGCAATGTGAACTGCCACAAAGACATTTTATGAAATTTTAATTTACATTTTTTTTTGTCAAAGAGAAGTGTTGAAAACATATTATTCAAGTAAAATCAAGTTATTATTTATTATAGAACGAATTCATAACTTTTACAGAATGCAAAATAAAAATACATATAGTAATACGTCATATTAAAGGTAACTTAAAAAATAGGTATATTATGAAAAAAAAATTTGTACAAATAAAATTGAATCTAATTTATAATCTTGTTTGGATTCAAAAGAAGGCATGATTCCACGTGATTTCAATTTTGCCCTTATTACACCATCTCTGTTGTCACCACCACAAACTGCAGCTGAAGCTTCCGTCACTATTTGAACAGCCCGTTCCACCGCTTGCGTGTGACATGGATACGATTTTATTTCAGAAAATAACATCGATGTAGCCGGATTTTTCACAATATCATTTAAAACTTCTTCTGGTAACCCCATTGTTAATGGCAGTTCTGTTATAACAGAAGTACTCCAATCAATCAAGTCCATATAACTGGAAGCTCTCATATTCAGCGAATTTGGAACTTCAAATTTTCGTCTTGATTGCTGTTTGTTAGAATTCCGAGTTTTAAAAATTCGAAGCACAGCAAGCTTTCGAATATGCTCTCTTGTGTCCCCTAGCATTCCAAGCAGGATATTTTCAGGATGTGCGAAATAACTATTTGGCAATATCACTGGGTCAATCACTTCTTTCAATCTTTTCGGTAAATACCATGATAAACTAATCATTTTCCAGACATTATAGGCTCCCTGCAAACATGACGGTTTTGCTTTTAAAATAAAAGTTACCAAGGTAGACAAGTTTTCTGATAGTTCAGCTGTTGAAACGTATAGCCGCAGTCAGCCATCGGGAATGCACAATTTTACCAGGGCTTCGTGTGGATAAGTTTTCGTCTACAGTTCCTTTTGAAATAGCATCATATATATCATAAAGATATTTTTGATCTGTACTGAGATCAGTCCTTACAGACTCATCTAGTGCCGGAATATTTGACTCAATTATGTTGAAATCAACTGAAATGAAAAATGAAAAAATAAATAAATACAGTAGTTAAAATAAAAACCCTTCAGTGCTTGTCCAATAGGTCTACAGAAGTCTTTAGGCCCAGTTGTGCTGCCATCAAGGAAATTGATGAGATGTTGCAAAGGCAGTTCATTTGCATGCAACTGGCAAATAAACCACTGCAACGGTCTATCTAAATGTTTTTCCAAATTTGTAATAATTCCTTAATATTTTCCAACATTGACGTTTGTTCCGTCGCATCCTATCACTCTCAGCTCATCTGTTGTAATTTGAGACTTACTCGAAAAACTCTAAAATATATGTATTTCATGATGTTCGACGAAGTTCCTGATTCAGGACAAACATGCGTCAAGTATACAGACTCTGGCATTTTTATGAGAGTAATATTTCGTCAACGACCGTCTTCCATCTTTATCGTTTCATCCTTCCTTCCATCGAAAAACAGGCCGCGTAATGATGAATTTTGATTGTTTTCTAGTATACCTTTACGTTTCTTACTTCTAGCACGACGAATCTTGTTCTTATCTATGATACTGCTTTTGTCTTCGTTATTATTAATACCAATATCCTGTAGAACGGCTGAAGCTACTGCAGTACCAGCTCGATCAGAAATACCATAACGATCAAGTGTTCTCGCAAGCACGGGTATTTGTAATGAACTACGTTGAATTTGTAAACATCCTTCAGGTACGGTAGAAACTTTTTGAGAAGTACTGGATTCTTGTTCTGCGTATACTGACAAATACATTTTTTAATAGAATTCATAATTAAAAATCTGATGTGTCCAACACATCACTTTCCTATCTAGTTATTATAGGCTTTTTCCGGTTATTTTGTACAACCTATTGCAGCATCTCTATAAATGTTTAGAGGATAAACTAAATATATACATTGTCCATAAACATCTACCTCGAAACATTTTTCTATAGATATTCATTGAAAACGAAAATACTGAAAAATTTAAATTTAGCACTTTTCCATTACGGTCCATTTTAGAAAAATCATGTATAAACAAAAATTATAGAGATCGATATCGCAAACAACTTTAAGTTCAACAATTTTCATAAAAATCAGAATTTTGCACATTTTGTCAAATTTCTCGAATACGGACCATTTCAGGAAATTTTGACATAAAACAAAAATTATAGATAATAATATTAGAAGTAACTTTTATTTGAACAATTTTCTTCTCCAAACATAAATAACAGATATATTCCATAAAATATAAAAACGGCCTCCCATAAAGTAGCCTCCTAGATGTTCCGACTTTGTCCAAAATCTAATCATTTCACGTCAGGCCGAAATAAACCTTAAGTTTAAAATTTAATGTTTTTTTCTTTATCCGTTTTTGAGTTTTCTTCAAAATTCGAAATTTACACATTTTCTCAAATATCTCAAATACGGTCCATTTTAGAGAAATTATGTATAGAAAAAAAATTATAGAGAATTATATTACAAACAACTTTTATTTGAACAATTTTTATAAAAAAATATTTTTTTTACATTTTGTCAAATTTCTCGAATACGGACCATTTTAGGAAAATTTTGTATAAAACAAAAATTATAGATAATATTATAGATAATATTAGAAGTAACTTTTATTTCAAGAATTTTCTTCTCCAAACGTAAATAACAGATATATTCCATAAAATATAAAAATGACCATCTATAAAGTACCCCCCCAGATGTTCCGACTCTGCCTAAAATCTAATCATCTCATTGGACGCTGAAACAAAGCTTAAGTTTAAAATTTGGTGTTTTTCTGTGTATCAGTTCATGAGTTATGCGACACACAGACACACACACAGACACACACACACACACACACACACACACACACACACAGACACACAGACATCATCGCGAAAATAGTCAAAACGGATTCAGGGGACCTCAAAACGTAAAAATCCATCGAAAACTCGAGGTCGAAAAAAATCATGATTCCTATACTTTCCTTATATCTGTATACAGATAGGAAAGTAAAAATGAGTTACTTAAACACTGCATAGATACTTATTCGATGCTGATAGCTTAATGACATAAGTGGTTTGTAGCTTAAAGATGAGCTGCTTTCATTTATGACTTTGATTGGCTCTAACGAACATCAAACTAATAATCCTTTAAATACTCTTAAGTATATAACAGAAAATGATTTAGAAAACACTTTACCTAATTTAGTAACATCTATTAGAATTTTGCTTACACCCATCTCAGTTGCTTCTGGGGAACGAAGTTCCTCGAAAAATCGAAAAATCGAAAAATCGAAAAATCGAAAAATCGAAAAATCGAAAAATCGAAAAATCGAAAAATCGAAAAATCGAAAAATAGAAAATTCGAAAAATCGAAAAATCGAAAAATCGAAAAATCGAAAAATCGAAAAATCGAAAAATCGAAAAATCGAAAAATCGAAAAATCGAAAAATCGAAAAATCGAAAAATCGAAAAATCGAAAAATCGAAAAATCGAAAAATCGAAAAATCGAAAAATCGAAAAATCGAAAAATCGAAAAATCGAAAAATCGAAAAATCAAAAAATCGAAAAATCGAAAAATCGAAAAATCGAAAAATCGAAAAATCGAAAAATCGAAAAATCGAAAAATCGAAAAATCGAAAAATCGAAAAATCGAAAAATCGAAAAATCGAAAAATCGAAAAATCGAAAAATCGAAAAATCGAAAAATCGAAAAATCGAAAAATCGAAAAATCGAAAAATCGAAAAATCGAAAAATCGAAAAATCGAAAAATCGAAAAATCGAAAAATCGAAAAATCGAAAAATCGAAAAATCGAAAAATCGAAAAATCGAAAAATCGAAAAATCGAAAAATCGAAAAATCGAAAAATCGAAAAATCGAAAACGAAAAATCGAAAAATCGAAAAATCGAAAAATCGAAAAATCGAAAAATCGAAAAATCGAAAAATCGAAAAATCGAAAAATCGAAAAATCGTTAAATCGAAAAATCGAAAAATCGAAAAATCGAAAAATCGAAAAATCGAAAAATCGAAAAATCGAAAAATCGAAAAATCGAAAAATCGAAAAATCGAAAAATCGAAAAATCGAAAAATCGAAAAATCGAAAAATCGAAAAATCGAAAAATCGAAAAATCGAAAAATCGAAAAATCGAAAAATCGAAAAATCGAAAAATCGAAAAATCGAAAAATCGAAAAATCGAAAAATCGAAAAATCGAAAAATCGAAAAATCGAAAAATCGAAAAATCGAAAAATCGAAAAATCGAAAAATCGAAAAATCGAAAAATCGAAAAATCGAAAAATCGAAAAATCGAAAAATCGAAAAATCGAAAAATCGAAAAATCGAAAAATCGAAAAATCGAAAAATCGAAAAATCGAAAAATCGAAAAATCTAAAAATCGAAAAATCGAAAAATCGAAAAATCGAAAAATCGAAAAATCGAAAAATCTAAAAATCGAAAAATCGAAAAATCGAAAAATCGAAAAATCGAAAAATCGAAAAATCGAAAAATCGAAAAATCGAAAAATCGAAAAATCGAAAAATCGAAAAATCGAAAAATCGAAAAATCGAAAAATCGAAAAATCGAAAAATCGAAAAATCGAAAAATCGAAAAATCGAAAAATCGAAAAATCGAAAAGTCGAAAAATCGAAAAATCGAAAAATCGAAAAATCGAAAAATCGAAAAATCGAAAAATCGAAAAATCGAAAAATCGAAAAATCGAAAAATCGAAAAATCGAAAAATCGAAAAATCGAAAAATCGAAAATTCGAAAATTCGAAAAATCGAAAAATCGAAAAATCGAAAAATCGAAAAATCGAAAAATCGAAAAATCGAAAAATCGAAAAATCGAAAAATCAAAAAATCGAAAAATCGAAAAATCGAAAAATCGAAAAATCGAAAAATCGAAAAATCGAAAAATCGAAAAATCGAAAAATCGAAAAATCGAAAAATCGAAAAATCGAAAAATCGAAAAATCTAAAAATCTAAAAATCTAAAAATCGAAAAATCGAAAAATCCAAAAATCGAAAAATCGAAAAATCGAAAAATCGAAAAATCGAAAAATCGAAAAATCGAAAAATCGAAAAATCGAAAAATCGAAAAATCGAAAAATCGAAAAATCGAAAAATCGAAAAATCGAAAAATCGAAAAATCGAAAAATCGAAAAATCGAAAAATCGAAAAATCGAAAAATCGAAAAATCGAAAAATCGAAAAATCGAAAAATCGAAAAATCGAAAAATCGAAAAATCGAAAAATCGAAAAATCGAAAAATCGAAAAATCGAAAAATCGAAAAATCGAAAAATCGAAAAATCGAAAAATCGAAAAATCGAAAAATCGAAAAATCGAAAAATCGAAAAATCGAAAAATCGAAAAATCGAAAAATCGAAAAATCGAAAAATCGAAAAATCGAAAAATCGAAAAATCGAAAAATCGAAAAATCGAAAAATCGAAAAATCGAAAAATCGAAAAATCGAAAAATCGAAAAATCGAAAAATCGAAAAATCGAAAAAATTGAAAATTCGAAAAATCGAAAAATCGAAAAATCGAAAAATCGAAAAATCGAAAAATCGAAAAATCGAAAAATCGAAAAATCGAAAAATCGAAAAATCGAAAAATCGAAAAATCGAAAAATCGAAAAATCGAAAAATCGAAAAATCGAAAAATCGAAAAATCGAAAAATCGAAAAATCGAAAAATCGAAAAATCAAAAAATCGAAAAATCGAAAAATCGAAAAATCGAAAAAATCGAAAAATCGAAAAATCGAAAAATCGAAAAATCGAAAAATCGAAAAATCAAAAAATCGAAAAATCGAAAAATCGAAAAATCGAAAAATCGAAAAATCGAGAAATCAAAAAATCGAAAAAGAAATTCCGTAACGAAAATAAACCTAACACCCCCCACTTCGACCGGCACAAATAAAATAAATAAATAATTATAATTGCATAAGTTGATAAAAAATGCTATGCAATAGCTTTACCGCGACAGTCCCCGAGTGTCACGCGTATTTCTTGGTGTATGGATGAGCAGTCTATATAAAATATGTCATTGGGTGTGACTCATTGCTTGGAATAGGTAGTGAAAGCTAATAAAATTAAAAATAGATTTTTATTAAACATTATTTTAATATAACCATAAAAAATAAATCTTTCTTAAAAAATACCAGTACGCGATTTCTATTCTATATTAACATAAAAATACTACAAAAGTTTGATGACTTGTCTAGAAAGTAAATTAAACGGCAGTTTGTTATTATATGTTATAAAAATAAAAACTGAAGATAGAGAAATAAAGTAGTTTTTCAAAATGCTGGTAGTCAAACCCTTCTGTCCAGCTCGAGATGATTTTTCTCTGTAGTCCCGTAGAAATTTTTTCCATATTTCAGCATATCATTATAGGCTAGCCATTGAAGATACACTATTTTTAAAATTTCACATTAATTACGAAAGTTTTCAAACTTTGAAAGAATAGTCGGCTAGTTTAAATAACATTAAATTTAAATTTGCAACCTTCTCCAAGGTCCGGAACTAGTTAATTTATAGCAAAATGGCGCTTTGTTTTATAATTTTAAGAAAAAAAAAAAATGTAAAAGTGTTGCCAACCGATGACATAACCCTTACACTTTTTTTGAAAAGAAATTCCAATTTTCAACCTTCAATTTTGCACGCAAATATTTTTTTTGTTAAAAAATGGCAAACCAATTGTTTATTTACTTCTAATTTTGTCAAAAAAAAAAAAATGCACAAGTTTTGAAAATTGGTTACAAATGTTCATATAACTTTTGTTAACAACGTGGTAAATATGCAACCTCAGATAAGGACAGCAACCTTGAAAAATTAACAAAAAATGACAATTCGTACGTTTTGCGGTCGCAAAAAATTATAAAAGTTTTACAAATTTAACAAAACAATATTTAAATGCCTTTCTATAAGTTAATGCAAATTTGAAACCTTCCAAGATAGCCCAAATGATTGTTAATTATTGTATATAGCCAATTTTACTTTGCGAAATTAATACAAAAATGTTGCAAAAAGTAAATTTACAAAAAATATAATAAATTTAAAATTTTTGCAATTATTAATGTTCCCGACCTCAGAAAAGTTGCAAAATTAAATTCAAACGAAGTTTGAACACTCTTGCAATTAATGTGAAGCGATTCTTTAATGACTGGCCTATTATAGAAATATGGCAAGTATGTATATAATCAAGAAAATAGTGAACAATAGGTACATAACTATGATGGGTAAAAGTGCAGAATAAAGTTGACAAAATTGTTCGTTCCTATAACGTCTTTACCAAACTTTCAAATAACCAAAAACAAATTAACCTATTAATAATTATTATTACACTTAAACTAAAACTATTTTATTACAAATATTACTGTACACATTCTTAGTAATTCTATTTTTTAAGACTCAATTGTTTCTTTGCTATTACGAGTAATACTTATTATATGCTTGAATAAAAGCTAGCAGTCTTATAGATTCTTGAAAAATATGACACTATTTAAGCTACAGTTGGAAATCTGTCATATGAATCAGCATAATTCGATGCAGGATAAATGGGTTGATCCCTGTGCGAAGTATATATTCTTCGAATACGAAAATATGGATAATATCTCCTTCTGGTTTCAGAAAGAGTGATGTCGTCATTATCGGCGTCTTTAATTTCATTGCTATCGTCTAAGGAGGGTATGTATTCAGCTTGTCGCTTTTTTATGTATCTTTCTTGATTTTGTGGAGGATCACTGTTTTCTACTATATAGACGGGTTGAAATACTACAAGATCTTCGGGCTTTCTAATCTTGTCTTCGTTTAAGGGCAAGGCATGATATGAAGCACAGAAGATGGAAACGAACAGCATCTGAAATAAAAAATAAACTGTTGTTGCAATTTTTATTGATAAACACCAAATATAAACTAAATAAATACATTATTTGTATGGAAGAGTGTTCAGAAATCCAGCTACTATGTGTTTGAAAAAGCGAATATATCAGTAATTTCTAGATGTTGGAATGGACCAACGAATGTACAAAAAAAAATGTTAATTTCATTAGAGTTTTAACGCGAAAGCTGCCTCTGTTCCTTGTTTACTCCTTGCCCGCGGTATGAAGTCTAGTGCTGTCCATATAGAGACAAACGCACCGCTTCGAGAAGATACCGGAATGATCCCTTTGCAGCGTATGAGTCATAGAGAGGCAGTTCTCGATCGTTCTGCAAAGTCGAGAGTGTTCTGGTACGGAGCTGGCTTTTTATATATATACAGTGTGTCTGAAAAAGTTGGCAACAAATGGGAAACTTTTTTATTATTAAGTTTAGGAAAAAACGTCATTCTTCATAAAAAGTTCTGTAAGGCCTAAAACCCAATATACGATAATCAGATATCAAAATTTTCCAATCGTATACGAGGTTTGTCAAAAAGTATGAATTTTGCTCAAGAGTAAAGTACCTTTATTTTCGACAATATCTAAAATTGTTATTAAGAAAAGTTGATTAGAATTGAAAACTACGTTTAAATAAAGGTACTTTACTCTTGAGCAAAATTCATACTTTTTGACAAACCTCGTATACGATTGGAAAATTTCGATATCTGATTATCGTATATTGGGTTTTAGGCCTTGCAGAACTTTTTATGAAGAATGACGTTTTTTCCTAAACTTAATAATAAAAAAGTTTCCCATTTGTTGCCAACTTTTTCAGACACACTGTATATATAGCGCGAGTTTGTCAACGGAAGAGAAGATTCAGTTTAAGTGTTGGACAGAAAAGATAAATTGTAATAAATTAGAATTGTGAGTTATAATAGTGCCTAAGTATTATATAAATTAGTTGATACGTTATAAATAAATTGTAAATAAAGTGTTTTAAATAAATAAACTATAAATAAATTAAACAAACGTTACATTGGTGTCAGAAGTCGGATTTTAAATAAATAGTGGAAAAAAATTGCTAAAAAACTGTGCGATTTAAAAATGGTGGAGTTACGTCGGGAATTAGAAGATCACGAACTAGAGACGACAGGAAAGAAATCAGGCAGGCAGAATGGCTTAAAGAAGCACTAGATAATGAAAGTTTGGATTCGAAACATATTTTTTGTCCCATGATTTATCTACTGCTGTAATTTCTTTAATTTCTTCGTTAGAAAGTCAAATGTCAACTATGAAAACCGATATTTTTTCTTTAGATAATAAAGTTTTTTCCATGGAAAATAAAGTTTCTTAAGATGTTTCCTCCATAAACAGAAAACAAAGTTTGGTCTGATATTTCCACCCTAGAAGAAAAGGTGACTTTTGATATGTCTTCTGTGAAAACTGAAATTACTGCTGACGTTTCTTCTATAAAAAATTATATTTCCTCCATGGAAGAAAAAGTGTTTTCTAAAATATCTTCTATGGAAATTAAAGTCTTCCTTTATTAAATTTAATTTGAATTTTTATACCAGTAGGGAAATAAGTGAAAACCTTACTACCGTAAAAAGAAAAACATGAAACACCTGGTGAGAAATACATAATATTTATAAAAATTACTAAATCTGCTAAATATACAAAAATCCAAATAATTTCTTAACTGACAGTGAATTTCAAAAAACTAGTAGATAGGTATGCGAATTGCTTTAAGCCAGTCGACAACGTTACATCCAAACCCGTACATTCCAAACTTCATTGTGATGGTTGTAAGCATACACCCTTGTGATTCATGGATGTTTCAGTAGACAATCGTGTTACTAGTCAAAAAGTGCGAGGACTTAAAATTCTCTGTAAAAAATGTACCGCTAATCTTGATAACTTTAATAATATAAAGACAAAGAGGAGTTCAAACATGATTTTAAAACATTTTTCAAAGGATTTGGACAATATTAAATTAAAAATTTAGGAGATATCTAACAAAACAGAGATTGTTGATACTATAGTCTCAGACCAATTAACGAATTAAGTGACAAGCGAAGCTGTCGACCGTATAAACCCAGCTAAAAATATTTTTATCAGGGGCCTCCCTGAATCTGAGAACCACGACGCAAATCTTAGAAAAAAATCTAATAAAACTATGGTTAATGACATTCTGGACGCTGTAAATATTAAACCAATCGCACTCTTTCGTGTAGGTAAACTGAAAGTAATCTTACTAACAAATATGATGCCAAAAATATTCTGCGAAATAAACGAAAGCTTCTAGAAAAAGCTGCAATTAAAAAGTTATCCATCAAAAGTTCAATGTCTAAAATATCTTCAATCAGAATTAGAAACAAGGCTAAACAGTGTAGAGTCAAATATAACAATTAAATATATATAGGAAGGTGCCTATATTGGTCCAGTTTTCGGTTTTAGGGCTCTAACTTTAAGAAAACAAATGAAAACTCTTTCAAATTTAGATACTAAATAAATACTCTAATGTGTTGTACACTTCCAGTAATTTTTTTAGAATTTTTTGTTGAAAAGTTTTTCATAGAAAAATTTAATCTGGAACCCTTGCAGCTGGTTCATTATAGGAAACTAGTTGCCTAAATTGAACCAATGGGTTCCTATATTGGACCATTTATTTTAGTTCCGTAAAATTAGGTAGAACTTAAAGTACACAT
This sequence comes from Psylliodes chrysocephalus, assembly GCA_927349885.1. Taxonomy (NCBI): domain Eukaryota; kingdom Metazoa; phylum Arthropoda; class Insecta; order Coleoptera; family Chrysomelidae; genus Psylliodes; species Psylliodes chrysocephalus. The sequence goes on from OV651817.1 coordinate 20,050,671, forward strand.
TAAATGAACAAAAGAAAATAATTTTTATTTAAAAATCAAATGTCAGAAACTAAGATAAATTAAATGGACTATAGAAAAGGCAAATCTTACCATAAATAATGAAAAATAACACAATAAAAGAACAAAAAAAAATACAAATAAAGAACGACTAAACATAAGATCTTTGAAATAAGAAGTTATTTTCAAAAACTAAGTAACAGTAAGACTAAAATAAGAACGCTATTTTTACTTAGAGCTAAGAACAAATATCACAGAGAAATTTATCTCTTGACTTTATGTTTGCACATGATTCGTGCACCCACTCTCTGCACTTTAAGCACTAAATCATGTCTTCAACAATGCTCTCGGAGCAAAGTTTGCAGTACCATTCTTTGACATAATGCTTTTTTCTTAGAAGTGCCGAAATCAAATTTCAGTTTGCGCTTGACAGTTTTCTTTTTTGAAATATGAGATGAGGTCTGATTAACTTCAAGGTCATCTATGTAGGTTATAGACGTAAGATTTGTTCTTCTTGGTTACATCTTCTTGTGATCAACAAATGCACTTTTTAATATTTGCTCTATAGATTCTTCTTTTTTTGTTGTTGATGGATCAACTTCAGCTGATAGAGTTGCTATTTGTTCCATAGCTAATCTTAATATCGATGTTGAAGCTCTTTGATCTAGAAGATTCATTTCTTTTGTAGCAACTGGTTTTTAAATGTAGCGTTCCGGCCCCAGCATATATCGAGAAGAAACATCAGGAAAAGGTCACAAAATACCTTTAGCAGAAGACCTACAATGAACATGGGGCGCGAAGAGAGTGAAAACAATATCCATTATAATAGGTGCTAACGGAGAAATCCCCAAAAGACTGAAGTCAGGACTTACTGCTTTGGGAATCTCCCCGACCATGCAGAAGGCCGTCATCTTGGCCACATGCAACATAGTACGCAAGGTGCTGAACCAATCTTCACACTGATAAATTTATTATATCTTGTTTTCGAAGAAGACCGATATATTAAATACTTACCGTTGAAAAACGAGAATCACAAAATAATTAATATTATTAATAATAATAATAATAATAATAATAATAATAATAATAATAATAATAATAATAATAATAATAATAATAATAATAATAATAATAATAATAATAATAATAATAATAATAATAATAATAATAATAATAATAATAATAATAATAATAATAATAATAATAATAATAATAATAATAATAATAATAATAATAATAATAATAATAATAATAATAATAATAATAATAATAATAATAATAATAATAATAATAAGCGAGTCAACAGCGGCTTTAATCATTGGACTACTAAGTCCATAAAAATCCATGCATACAGAATTTTTTAAATTTGAAATAGCTTTTCTAACATCACCCTCAACGATTTGGAACATACAAAAAGAAAAGGATCGTTTCTTGACTTTACTAAGGAAATCCAAGGCGCTAATGTTGCTATCTTCTAAAGTCTGACTAATCTTATCAGCAACAGAAACAAAAAAAGAATTAAATTCCTCTGCACTTATATCAGAAGAAGCAATCTTATTTTTCATAGGTTTTCTTTCATTATTAACAAGATTCCAAATGGTTTAATAATAATAATAATAATAATAATAATAATAATAATAATAATAATAATAATAATAATAATAATAATAATAATAATAATAATAATAATAATAATAATAATAATAATAATAATAATAATAATAATAATAATAATAATAATAATAATAATAATAATAATAATAATAATAATAATAATAATAATAATAATAATAATAATAATAATAATAATAATAATAATAATAATAATAATAATAATAATAATAATAATAATAATAATAATAATAATAATAATAATAATAATAATAATAATAATAATAATAATAATAATAATAATAATAATAATAATAATAATAATAATAATAATAATAATAATAATAATAATAATAATAATAATAATAATAATAATAATAATAATAATAATAATAATAATAATAATAATAATAATAATAATAATAATAATAATAATAATAATAATAATAATAATAATAATAATAATAATAATAATAATAATAATAATAATAATAATAATAATAATAATAATAATAATAATAATAATAATAATAATAATAATAATAATAATAATAATAATAATAATAATAATAATAATAATAATAATAATAATAATAATAATAATAATAATAATAATAATAATAATAATAATAATAATAATAATAATAATAATAATAATAATAATAATAATAATAATAATAATAATAATAATAATAATAATAATAATAATAATAATAATAATAATAATAATAATAATAATAATAATAATAATAATAATAATAATAATAATAATAATAATAATAATAATAATAATAATAATAATAATAATAATAATAATAATAATAATAATAATAATAATAATAATAATAATAATAATAATAATAATAATAATAATAATAATAATAATAATAATAATAATAATAATAATAATAATAATAATAATAATAATAATAATAATAATAATAATAATAATAATAATAATAATAATAATAATAATAATAATAATAATAATAATAATAATAATAATAATAATAATAATAATAATAATAATAATAATAATAATAATAATAATAATAATAATAATAATAATAATAATAATAATAATAATAATAATAATAATAATAATAATAATAATAATAATAATAATAATAATAATAATAATAATAATAATAATAATATTAATAATAATAATAATAATAATAATAATAATAATAATAATAATAATAATAATAATAATAATAATAATAATAATAATAATAATAATAATAATAATAATAATAATAATAATAATAATAATAATAATAATAATAATAATAATAATAATAATAATAATAATAATAATAATAATAATAATAATAATAATAATAATAATAATAATAATAATAATAATAATAATAATAATAATAATAATAATAATAATAATAATAATAATAATAATAATAATAATAATAATAATAATAATAATAATAATAATAATAATAATAATAATAATAATAATAATAATAATAATAATAATAATAATAATAATAATAATAATAATAATAATAATAATAATAATAATAATAATAATAATAATAATAATAATAATAATAATAATAATAATAATAATAATAATAATAATAATAATAATAATAATAATAATAATAATAATAATAATAATAATAATAATAATAATAATAATAATAATAATAATAATAATAATAATAATAATAATAATAATAATAATAATAATAATAATAATAATAATAATAATAATAATAATAATAATAATAATAATAATAATAATAATAATAATAATAATAATAATAATAATAATAATAATAATAATAATAATAATAATAATAATAATAATAATAATAATAATAATAATAATAATAATAATAATAATAATAATAATAATAATAATAATAATAATAATAATAATAATAATAATAATAATAATAATAATAATAATAATAATAATAATAATAATAATAATAATAATAATAATAATAATAATAATAATAATAATAATAATAATAATAATAATAATAATAATAATAATAATAATAATAATAATAATAATAATAATAATAATAATAATAATAATAATAATAATAATAATAATAATAATAATAATAATAATAATAATAATAATAATAATAATAATAATAATAATAATAATAATAATAATAATAATAATAATAATAATAATAATAATAATAATAATAATAATAATAATAATAATAATAATAATAATAATAATAATAATAATAATAATAATAATAATAATAATAATAATAATAATAATAATAATAATAATAATAATAATAATAATAATAATAATAATAATAATAATAATAATAATAATAATAATAATAATAATAATAATAATAATAATAATAATAATAATAATAATAATAATAATAATAATAATAATAATAATAATAATAATAATAATAATAATAATAATAATAATAATAATAATAATAATAATAATAATAATAATAATAATAATAATAATAATAATAATAATAATAATAATAATAATAATAATAATAATAATAATAATAATAATAATAATAATAATAATAATAATAATAATAATAATAATAATAATAATAATAATAATAATAATAATAATAATAATAATAATAATAATAATAATAATAATAATAATAATAATAATAATAATAATAATAATAATAATAATAATAATAATAATAATAATAATAATAATAATAATAATAATAATAATAATAATAATAATAATAATAATAATAATAATAATAATAATAATAATAATAATAATAATAATAATAATAATAATAATAATAATAATATATAAACGGGGTGGGTGGCTCAGTTTAGAGTCTCTGCCTGTGGATCCAAGGGTCTCAGGTTCGAATCCCACCGTTGGCCAGGAGTTTTTTATTTAATTTAATTATTTAAAATTAATTTTGATGCCTTGGTAGGATTCCCCACTCGACCATTCACTGTTGGGTTCTAATTAACAGTGCTGTTCCTAAAGTGGCGCTAGGAAACAGTAACAAAGCCTACACAGAACACGAAGCAAAATAATCTTAGCAGTTGAAGCCAATGACACAAAAAAATAATAATAATTACTTACATAATATAAAAATTCCATTTTAAAAATTACACACAAAAAACACTTATTAATAATATCTTGCGAAGTGTGGCGAACTGCAACTATCTTCTTTGGTCTTGCTGACCATATATTTATACAAGATGATTAACATCTGGAAAATACTTGTGGTATTTTTAATACGAAAACCGAATTGTTAGTGTCCACAAAGATGAGGAATTTATTTGTTTAGCACATTATTTTGGTAATACAGTTAATTTAAATACACAAAAATAAAACTATTTATCGAACTGTTTATTTCCAGTAACCAATAAGACATTAAAATGTAGGTATATGTAACTACCATAGACGTACCAAAACAAAATGCAAATGTGAGTAGGATTTTTTTCATATTTTATTATCATTTTTGCGTTATCAAGTCTTTTTCAAATTTACAAAGTAGAAACACAGTTTATCTCAAAGGAAGCTCATTGATACAAAACTCCTATTCATGAGTCTAAAATACTTTAATTTAGTTATTAGCTAAGATTAGCTCAAATTAGATTTAAGAGGATAAAAATAAAATAAATAAATACGAAGAGATGTATCACATAATATTATTCCGGTCAAGATATAAGAGAATGTTTATCAGCAGCTTAAAGATAAGTAAGTACTTCTTTAGTGGAAAGAAATTGTTCAGGTCCGCATTATAGATAATATCTAATACTCAATACAAAATGAAAAATGTCTAGTAATAATTTATATTTTTCAATCAGATGTAATCTCCTAAAATGAAGATTTTTAAATGATCTCAATAAACAGTTAACTTAACTTATGCACCACTTTGCCTACGACAAATGAATAATGTTTCTGAAACTGCTTTAATAACCACAGAATCACATATATTTACCATTAGTTAACTTTTACTTATAGTTAAAAAATATTTACTACGGCTAGCGATCGCTTCAATACAGTAAGTTCCGATCACCACCTTGCAGCAACGAACTAAGTCACTCGCCAAATTGCCTCGCACATTATATCCTGAGGCGCGTAGTGCTCGGTAAATAATGCCCCACTTCTCAACCTAAGTGTATAATGTACTATTTTTTATTATTTCGTTGTTTTCGTTATTCGATGAGCTTTATGTGTTTTTTAAGGTTTTTTTATACAAATCTTTATTTTCTAGCTTAAAATTTGATTATGGTATATGGCCCATATTTCAGACGGTTTGGTCCGGTTTACTAAAAATACATTTTTTTTTATTTTGAATAGTAAAATGTATTTTTGAATAAAGCAAAAATGTCGTTAAAAATCTTTTATTTAATGTTGTAGCAAGATTTTTCATGCAATACATTCTCATTTTAGTCAAATCACGTCAGAAACTTCAGAAATTAAAAAGAGGGGACCGTATTCGTAGCAGTTCCTCTATATTGATCATGAGGCATTGATTTTATTTTATTTATTCCTTTTTACAATAAAAATTTACAAAAGTACTTGTTCAAAAATACAGTTTATAGATGTATCCTTTCAGTTACGCCATTGGAAGCTGCTAATTGATAAAATAACGAAAGTAAAGTATGTGAATATTTGATTGAAATGTTGAAACGCAATCATCAACGTTTCTTAGAATGTTTTTGTGATGTTTTGAGGAATTTAAATATGTTCTGCAAACAGATACGGTGATAGTAATATATATTTTTTGTGAAATATGACTCCATATGCAATTAAAACATAAGTATTTCTGGCAAAATGAGATATTTGGGAAATTACTAAATCATGTACTAGGTACTTTAGGTATGATAACCAATCTAAAAACAAAAATGTGTCATCCGTGTTTACAAGGCATTTTTAAATAGTTACCTACTCAGATGAACAAATGAAAGATAGATAAGTTACGGGTGCCATTTAACCTATAGGCTTTGTTTGAAGCCTGTATCTATGAACTTTTGACAGCTGTGATCTCCAGGGGTGAATCAAATAGTTTTTCATTAGAAATCAAAGGATTGTTTTGTAAATATTTTGTCAATGACAAATTTAAAGAAAAATGCAATTCAACCATAAAATTTTATTTTACAAAAAATAAATTCTGGAATTTTTTATTCAAATGTAATAAATGACATTTCTAAAACAAAATTAAGTTTCAAATGATTACACTGTTGATATTGTTTATGGGTAAATACTAATAAATTTTATATTTAAAATGGAACAATTATCCCTATTGACAAAAGTAAACCATATTGAATTCGCGCATTACGTCACAGAAAAACTGGTGAGACTACACACAAAGTACCTTTGCTCACACACACACCTTACTTGAGCCCAAGTCGGGTAGGTTCCCATCCTGTTTTACTGGATCGAAACCGTCCTGACACCACCGATCTCCCCCCTGACAACTTCACTCAGGTGGCCTCAAGTTCAATTCATCTGATTTGTATGCTAGTCCTTTTTAAAGAGCTATGAAGGATGACATATCATCATTTAAACAGGGTTTGCTGAGGGGCATTTCCCTGTTCCGTCGTCCGTTTGTTTGTCTTGTGTGTGCTCATTCTGTAAGAGTTCGTTACCTGTGAAAGCTCTCCCAGAATCCATTGGCAACTAGGAGGACCTTCTCCCCCGTGGTCTCGTGTGTCTCCTATAGTCTGCTCTTTCATACTCTGTTAGTCTCGTAATTCAATATTGGGGTGCGTCCTTAGTTTTTCGAAGGTATCCGTGGCCTTCTTGTGAATGAGGTCTAGAATCCTCTTGGATTCTAGATCCATTATAATTTTGTCATTTCTGGTATACAGGTAGGCATTTGAGGCCCTTCTGTATCCTCGTCCTGTTTGATTTACAGGTGTAACCCCACGCCGTCGAGGCGTACATCAGTATATAGGCATAATTATGTAGTAGGAGTTTGTTCTTACGTCCTATTAAACAGTTTAGTCTGGATCTTGCCTGTTTAGTCTTCTTTACTACTATGTCCACGTGCTTGGTGAAGGTGAGTTTTGGTACATAATAACTCCAAGGTACCTGGCTCAGTCGGTCCATGGGATGTCCTGTCCATTCATCGTTACTTCTTCTCCTGGAGGGTGACGTCTCTTCTTGAAAAGCACAACCTGTGTCTTCTCCGCGTTGATCTTGATCTTCCATCTTATGGACCATTCTTCTATGTCTTCCGCTGCATCTTGTAGATAATAATATAATATAATATAATATAATATAATATAATATAATATAATATAATATAATATAATATAATATAATATAATATAATATAATATAATATAATATAATATAATATAATATAATATAATATAATATAATATAATATAATATAATATAATATAATATAATATAATATAATATAATATAATATAATATAATATAATATAATATAATATAATATAATATAATATAATATAATATAATATAATATAATATAATATAATATAATATAATATAATATAATATAATATAATATAATATAATATAATATAATATAATATAATATAATATAATATAATATAATATAATATAATATAATATAATATAATATAATATAATATAATATAATATAATATAATATAATATAATATAATATAATATAATATAATATAATATAATATAATATAATATAATATAATATAATATAATATAATATAATATAATATAATATAATATAATATAATATAATATAATATAATATAATATAATATAATATAATATAATATAATATAATATAATATAATATAATATAATATAATATAATATAATATAATATAATATAATATAATATAATATAATATAATATAATATAATATAATATAATATAATATAATATAATATAATATAATATAATATAATATAATATAATATAATATAATATAATATAATATAATATAATATAATATAATATAATATAATATAATATAATATAATATAATATAATATAATATAATATAATATAATATAATATAATATAATATAATATAATATAATATAATATAATATAATATAATATAATATAATATAATATAATATAATATAATATAATATAATATAATATAATATAATATAATATAATATAATATAATATAATATAATATAATATAATATAATATAATATAATATAATATAATATAATATAATATAATATAATATAATATAATATAATATAATATAATATAATATAATATAATATAATATAATATAATATAATATAATATAATATAATATAATATAATATAATATAATATAATATAATATAATATAATATAATATAATATAATATAATATAATATAATATAATATAATATAATATAATATAATATAATATAATATAATATAATATAATATAATATAATATAATATAATATAATATAATATAATATAATATAATATAATATAATATAATATAATATAATATAATATAATATAATATAATATAATATAATATAATATAATATAATATAATATAATATAATATAATATAATATAATATAATATAATATAATATAATATAATATAATATAATATAATATAATATAATATAATATAATATAATATAATATAATATAATATAATATAATATAATATAATATAATATAATATAATATAATATAATATAATATAATATAATATAATATAATATAATATAATATAATATAATATAATATAATATAATATAATATAATATAATATAATATAATATAATATAATATAATATAATATAATATAATATAATATAATATAATATAATATAATATAATATAATATAATATAATATAATATAATATAATATAATATAATATAATATAATATAATATAATATAATATAATATAATATAATATAATATAATATAATATAATATAATATAATATAATATAATATAATATAATATAATATAATATAATATAATATAATATAATATAATATAATATAATATAATATAATATAATATAATATAATATAATATAATATAATATAATATAATATAATATAATATAATATAATATAATATAATATAATATAATATAATATAATATAATATAATATAATATAATATAATATAATATAATATAATATAATATAATATAATATAATATAATATAATATAATATAATATAATATAATATAATATAATATAATATAATATAATATAATATAATATAATATAATATAATATAATATAATATAATATAATATAATATAATATAATATAATATAATATAATATAATAATAATAATAATACTCTCCCTAATTCACCCCCTTACAAGTGAATTTTAAACCCCTGAAGTCGACTGAACGACTTGTGTAGGGGAAGGGACGGCTATTATTATTATTTGCCGTGGCGCTCCGGGGCGACTTAAGGATGATTGATGGTGCCATTTGACTTACAGGTGAGGAAAACCCGGAAAACCTCACCCACCATCATCGAGACGATAATGTACGGCGATTTTATAATCTGCATGTCATATCAATAGAAATTGAATTTCTATTAATACGGCATATATCAAATCCTAAACCGAACCATGCAATTTAATTAAAAATCCACATGGTCCGGTCTGGGATTCGAAGCCCAGCAGTCTGGGACTCATAAACTTGCCTATAAATGAATATAAGCGCGTTAGATCGCTACACCATCGACCCGATGATATGAGTCCTGGCTGTGTGCTCGTTGCCGATATCGCTGTATAGTTCGCGTAGAGGGACATGGTAGTATGTTGGGTTTTGGGAATGCTGCCGTGTAAATGAAAGCAGTAGTAATAATACCTTTCCTTGAGGGACTCTTGATTCCGGGATTCGTGGTCTAGATAGGATTTGTCCCATCTTGACCTGAAATTCCCTTCCGCCGATGTACGACATGAGCAGTCTTGTCATGCCTGCTGTGTATCCTTGATCTTTCATCTTAAGAATCAGCCCAGCGTATCATACTCCGTCGAATGCCTTGGCGACATCTAAGAATATGGTCCCTGTGGAGTGATTTCTGTTGAATCCTCTGGTGATCCCTTCGACGAGTCTCAGGACTTGTAATTCGGTCGAGTGCTCCTCTCTGAATTCGAATTGTTCGTCAGGTAGTTTCTGGTTTCTTCTTTTAACCTTCTTAGGATGATTCTCTCCGCAATCTTACTCATAGCTGGGAGCAAGCTAATGGGCCTGTAATTTTGCGGGAATTTGGGGTCCTTGTTGTTCAGTTTCTGTATCATAATCACCTCTGCTTGTTTTCACAGTCTAGTACTGAGTTCTTAAAATCCCGTTGATGATGGCCGTGAGGTAGACTGTGGCTTTCAGCGGGAGGTACTTAATCTCTCGGATGGAGATTTTGTCCCTGTCGGGGTTTTTTTTGGCAGATAGGTGCTTGATGATGCCTCACACTTCGTCCGGAGATGTGGGCTCAAGGTATCCTATATCTGGTTCGGTTTCGTAGTCCTCTTCCACTTCTTCCGAGAAGTCTAGGGCTTCGTCCTCATGTTCGTTATTCAAACATTGAGACTCCAAGGAAGTAGCGAATCCATCGGCTTTATCCTGGGTACTGGCTTTTAATTATCTCTTAATATTTTCTGTAGTTTCCATAATCCAGGATTTTGGGGGTCGAGCTCTCCAAAGAAAATCTTCTCAGCTTCCATCCGCGTGCTGTTTCAGTTCCTCGTTGATGCGACGTCCTAAAACGTTAGCTCGGCGTCTGTCCGCTGTCTGAGTCTCTTTTGCGGAATGCTATTTTCCTTGCTCATTTCCTAGCTGATATTAGGTCTTTCAGGTCTTGACTGATATTGTTAAATTTTTGGGGCTTAGCTACTGTCACTGTGGTCGTACTGGAGGCAAGTAACTGCTGAATAACTTGCTCTAAGGTTTCAAGAGCCTGGTCGACGTCTGCAGTTTGTCTACGATATTTCTTTCGGAGCGTCCGCCGTTTCTCCCTCTCTGAGGACAGGGAGAGTGGGTTTGTGTGCTCCGACTCCTTCGAGCAAGTGAACATTTCAAGGGAAATGTGAATTCCCTGACGACTGCAATGTCCATTACATCTGGCCTTTCTTTTCCAGGACAGTGAGTGGGTTCTAGAGGTCCGATCGCCGCTCAACCAGGGTTGTCGTCTAGGAAGTTTTCCAGTACCCGTCCTTTGGGGTTGTGTACTATGCTGTTCCAGTCCGGTGATTTGCATTAATATCTCCGATAATGATTTCTTCCACGTCCGGTAGAAGAAGAGCTAGTAGGTCTTCATGGTGTAGGATAGACTGTGGTCTTACGTAGTTCGACGATATCCTTAGATATCCGTGAGAAGTTCTAAATACTATCGAGGTGGCCTCCATAGAACTCAGATTGTCCGGTGTTGGGATTCGGTGGTGATCGATCTCCTTTTTGACAAGGATAGCGGTTCCTCCTGATATGTTGGTGCAGTCGTTCCTATATACGTAGTATCATGGCCACTTAAGGTTAAGGGGATCCGTAACCTTAGTTTCCTGAAGTGCAAGTACGTGTAGGTTCTTCCTCTCCAGTAATTCCCTCATGGGTTCTGATCCCTCCGGTGTTCCATGAGCTTATCTTGAGCTGTTGAGGTCTGATTAGTAGTGTATTACACATTGTGTTGTTAGTTAAACTGCACCACGACTGTTTGCAGGGTCTTGTTGCAGGTTGTGCCTGATAGATTGCCCTGGGTTTGGGCATACTCAGGCATCCTCTGTAATTAGCAGGATGTTTACCTTTGCAATTAGCGCAGGTGGGTTTAGTTAGTGATGTGTTTAGTACATTCCGATACACATTTTACACATTTTTCATCATTTGCAGGTCCGTTTTAATCATTTTATGACTTATTTTAAAATCAGGATAAATTCTGAAACTCCAATTCACTCTTCCATTATACAGTGTGGAACAGCCAAATGGAATAAATTCGGTAATAAATAAATGGGGGCGTGTTTAGAAAAACGCCCGAGCGTGTCCGAATATATCAATTGGTATTTTTAGTGGCGCAATGTTAGTGTATTGATTTTTTTTTAATTTTACAAATTATATGCTTAATTATGGATTTCCAAATTAGTATGAAGATTTTATAAAAAAACTCATGTTTTTTAGCAAGATATTCTGATGTAGCTCGATGGCATCGTCTGTGATTTCTCTCAACTTTTCTTCTAGTTTTGCACTTGAACTAATGGTTAGATTTCCAGGCACAACAAGCCTGTTGATGAGAATGAATTGCTTGAATCTGATGTTTTTTTTTCAATATAGACGTACCATGTACATAGCTGTGGATTCACTTTTTATAAAATTTCAGGTGTTATATATTCTTTAGACAAGTCTGTAGTATTTACTTTTGCTTCTAAAATTCCTAGCATGTTATAAGGTACAAAGGAAATTTAAAATATATTTTGAAAATGTATTTTTAGTTCGATTAAGTATATTATTACCCAGAAGTTTGTTACGTGCACATTTTAACTAGAGTAATAGTTTAGAAGATAAGGATATCTTGGTTATACGTATTTATTTATCAAATATTACAATGTTAATTACAGTTTTCAGGTACATCTCCGTAGCTAAAGCCTAACAATTATAAACAATAATTATAATAATATATTACGGGTAGCCTGTCCTAATAAATGGGTTTAAATTACCGAACTTCCATAATCAGGTTGACTAGTAACCTCAGGGGATGGGTCCCTGTAAATAGAAAGAAGCAAAAAAAGAACTTGTTTGATTGATAGAATGTGAACGGGCCTTTATTTTCTTATAACCTCGATCGTTGTCAAAATTAAAATTATAACCAACAAATTTACATTTATACGGAATGTCTACTATTAGGAAAGAAAGAAAATTATTATGTACAGGCGTGTTTCCACAACTATTCTTATCTCCAAATTAAATACCCTTATAATATATAACCCTCCAAGTGGGTGGTCAAAGTTTATGTAGAGTACTCTATATTACAAAAGAAAAGAAAAACCGGTAGGTGGATATTACAATTAAATATGTATATATACAAAAGAAATTGAGTCTATTTAATCAAGTACTTAACTCTATGTTTGTTGTAGGCTGAGACTCTCTGGACTGCTATGAAAATGACTTCGTATTCGGTGGGGTTATCTAATTGTCTGTACTCTGTTGCTAGCACGCAAACGGTGAAGTGGAGAAGCCCTATTCAATATGGAGAGGTGGAGAGAACTTGCACACAGTCCTTAGAAGTATTCCTCTAATAAAAGCGTTTATACAGAATTGCAAATCTGAACAAGCGAAGGAAGGAACGCACGAATGAAAGGAGCGAACCAAGGAGGTCTGAATAACATTGATGATTGTAACGATTATGTATACAGAAGGCTGTTGGGAATATAGGTAAGTGAACTAATAATTTATTTTGAAAAACTCACCCTTGATGGTATGTGACCTTTTAGATTATTAATTTATTCAATTCACACTTTTAGCCCGGTACTATATCCACCACTAAGTGTATGAATCACAAAGATCACTAACAATATATCGGACTAAAGGAATCTATGTTTTTTTGCACAGGAATAAATCCTAGAAAATCCTAGCTGAAATCTTGGCACATGCCACAATCAGAATCCAAGCAAAAACTGGGCCAGGAAGGAAGTTCCACAAAATAGCCAACAAAAGTCAATGTCTTAGCAAGAAGGCCCTGACAACAAAAGGGTAATAGGATAATTTCTGGTAAGACTGTGGTCAATATTTATAAATTTAGAAGAATCTGACAACTGAAGGAGTTAAAATCGACATGTAAACAATAACAATAAAAATAAAGATTTTTAGTAATTAAATGAGCTAGAGTTATTGTTCAAAGTAGCGAAATATATTTACTTACATTTTAAATTATTTATTAAGGTGTTAATTATAATTGAATATACTCCAGGTGAGATTATACTTTATTACAAAATATTATCTTATATTTTACTAGAAAATATGTTTGATAAAAATGGATATTTTATGAATTTATTTAATGGACCCATTTTATTGATTTATATACATTTATATAGTAGTAGTAGAATAGGTAAGTAATAGAGTAGTTTAGTAATTAGAGTAGCTTAGGGTAAGTTAGAATCAAATAGAAATAGAATAGTGTACATAGTTAAGCGTAGAATAGTAATAGGAATAGGTATGATAGATTCGACTAATTTAGGATAGGGTAGGAGAGACATTAGAATAAGTTAGAATAATTGAGATTAGTTTAGAATAGTTTAGGATAGTTTAGAATAGAAAAACCTAGTTTAGAGTAGTGTAAGTTTAGAATAATTTACAATAGGGTAGGCTAGGAAATAGGATAGGTTAGAGTAGTATAAACTAGGGTAATTTAGACTAGTCTAGGTTTAGATAGAATAAAACCCGTAACAAATATCAATTAGGAATATAAAATTTACAAATAGATTTAGTCACAAACTTTAATTCGTTCTCTTCATCTCTAGATAGTACTTAATTACTTCAGTTGTAATCCTAAAACCAATACAAAATATAAATCTATTTAAAATACATTAAGATGAGTAAAATGTTCCAACAAAATATTATTAAAAAATTAAATAATTACGATTTTTAAATATATTAGAGATATGTAATTATTAACTTAGTTTGTCTAGTGTAGATTTTTTTTAAATCCTAATGATTTGTTAATCTTTGTTATGTCAAAGTCTGGTGACAATTCTCTTCTTTTTCAAATACATTAAATTAATTAAAATTCCATCAAGGTACAACAACCAGGGCAATTTAAATACATCTTATCTGGACATGGATTGACCACTGATCACTTTTTTTTGTATTCTCATATCTGACCGGTTAATGAAAATGGCTTCTTTCTTAACCACCTGGGTTTAAGTTTTTTAATTTACGGATTTAATTAACCATTAAGTAAACCATCATCTCAATTCTTACAAGGAACGTTTCGTTTGAGTGGAATCACATATTGTGGATTTTGTTCCTTGTAAAAGAAGGGCCCCTAATATCTGTAATAAGTTCGACTCTCCATGCTTCCCTAAAAATCACATGTCAATAGTGTTATTTTATTTTAGGCCTTTATTTATCATTTACTGTAATTATCTACTGAATAATTATTTATCTAATAACTTAGTGGGTCTTTTTTTGGACTAAAATATTACCTACAACACATACGTTAGCAACATGCATTGGAATCTCGATTTATATAGCTACGATTCGCTTGCAGTCCCTTGCTGAGGCTTTGGCGCCTCCAGGCGCCATCAATCAGTTATGACCGCATCCTGAACGATCACCAGTTTGATTGCAGTAAGATTTATAACTTCTCAGCCACAAGTAAGGACTATATTTTTCTATTTTTCCAGATTTGGAAGTAGTGGCTCGTTTCAATTAATTCCTAAAATAAATATAAATTATAGCGGATAAACTTGAAAACTTGAATATGTAAACTCATCTGTGCACCTTTTAGTACTAAAAGAGGGACCATAAGATAAATTGTATCGTATCATTAATACCGTCAACACATTCACAGCTTTAATAACCATTTGTAGGGGATTATAAACCCCAGTGTAAATTGTTCATGAGCTAAAAGAGATATTATATCAAACCACAGTTAGATATACTTTTATTAAACCCCCACTCTCCGAATCATTAAATTCTAAGGGCCAGTTAGGGAAAAAGAAATTACTGCGATCACTTACATTCTGGGATACGTCAGTAACGTGGCAAGTTAGTTTTGTACATCTCTTTCATAAGTATTTATAAGTAAGACTTCTACTTCTACAAAAATATGATCCAAATATTCCCGGACATTTTGATCCTTCATTAGTACCTAATAAATGAAATAATAATTTTACAACAGGCATTGTAATCTGAAACGAAGAAAATGATTAAGAAAATAGTTTTCTATTTTATAGAAGATCCTTACCAATTCTACTCAAATGTTTAAATAATAATTATAAAATAAATTCTGCAAGTTAAAAAATAACCATCAGAAACATGACATATGACAAGAAAAATTGACAAGTGACAATTGACATAAACATAAACGTTCCGAATCAGATTGTGATGTTCACAGTACTTCTCGTGGATATTTTTTTAGCTAATTACTTTATTACGTTGTGTTAACATAACAGGTTAAATAGGTAAATAACAACTAGAAGTTTTGCGTGGTTTTAATTTCCCTCAACAACTTCTCATGAACGTTGCATTTACGTTGTATAACAATGTTATTACGTTCCGTTAAAGCAACATCGCCCAAAGGCTTGGCAACGTTTTGTGCTAGCTGGGATGTTTATATTAGTAGCAAAATATTCCATTTTTACTTTCCTATCTGTATACAGATATAAGGAATCATGATTTTTTTCGACCTCGAGTTTTCGACGGATTTTTACGTTTTGAGGTCCCCTGAATCCGTTTTGACTATTTTCGCGATGATGTCTGTGTGGGTGTGTGTGTGTGTGTGTGTGTGTGTGTGTGTGTGTGTGTGTGTGTGTGTGTGTGTGTGTGTGTGTGTGTGTGTGTGTGTCTGTGTGTGTGTGTGTGTGTGTGTGTGTGTGTGTCTGTATAACGCATAACTCATGAACCGATACACGGAAAAACACCAAATTTTAAACTTAAGCTTTGTTCCAACGTCTTATGAGCTGATTAGATTTTGGGCAGAGTCGGAACATCTGGGGGGGTACTTTATAGGTGGTCATTTTTATATTTTATGGAATATATCTGTTATTTACGTTTGGGGAAGAAAATTCTTCAAATGAAAGTTACTTCTTATTTTATTATCTATAATTTTTGTTATATACAAAATTTTCCTAAAATGGTCCGTATTCGCGAAATTTGACAAAATGTAAAAAAATATTTTTTTTTATAAAAATTGTTCAAACAAAAGTTGTTTGTAATATAATTCTCTATAATTTTTATCCTATAGATAATTTCTCTAAAATGGACCGTATTCGAGATATTTGAGAAAATGTGTAAATTTCGAAATTTGAAGAAAACTCAAAAATGGATAAAGAAAAAAACTTTAAATTTTAAACTTAAGTTTTATTTCGGCCTGACGTGAAATGATTAGATTTTGGACAAAGTCGGAACATCTGGGGGGGTACTTTATGGGAGGCCGTTTTTATATTTTATGGAATATATCTGTTATTTATGTTTGAAGAAAAAAATTGTTCAAATAAAAGTTACTTCTAATATTATTATCTATAATTTTTGCTTTATGTAAAAATTTCCTGAAATGGTCCGTATTCGAAAAATTTGACAAAATGTGCAAAATTCTGATTTTTATGAAAATTGTTGAAATAAAAGTTGTTTGCGATATCGATCTCTATAATATTTGTTTATACATCATATTTTTAAAATGGACCGTAATGAAAAAATTGTAGGAAAAGTGCTAAATTTAAATTTTTCAGTATTTTCATTTTCAATGAATATCTATAGAAAAATGTTTCGCGGTAGATGTATGTGGACAATGTATATATTTAGTTTATCCTCTAAACATTTATAGAGATGCTGCAATAGGTTGTACAAAATAACCGGAAAAAGCCTGTAATACCTAGATAGGAAAGTCATGTGTTGGACACATCAGATTTTTAATTGTTAAATTTCATTCACTGCAGCTTAAGTTCGAGGTTTTTATGTTTTTAACGCCCCAGTCGCTAGACTATTGTAAAAATAATAATTTCAAGACGTGAAAATGTGTTCCTGAAAAATTTTGTATATAAAATAAACGAGGGAATTTAGAGATTATCAAAAAATTTAGACCATGTAATAAAAACAATTATTTAATCAAAATTTGTATTATATCATGTCAGTCTTCGAATAAATTAAATTAGTTCCATTTAACAAAATGGCTTCGATAAAATCTGCCCTGTCCAATAGAAAATATCATTTTGACAAGAAGCTTTCCGTATAAAAACATCTGCCCATCTACCTATCTAGTCGGTAGCTAGATTGTCATCAAAAAAATTGTAGTGACAAAAGACATTGAAATGTTTAAACTTGAAGTGGTGTTTTACCCATACAGTAAACGTTATTAAGTTACAATAAGATTGTATCTTTCCGCTTATTTGCTCTGTTTATTCATCCTTTTGGGGTTTTATCATTGACGTTTATCTTTTTCGTATTATCCGACCGCATCTTGACGGCTTTTTGCATCCACTTTGGCTACTATAGAAGACAGATGCCCATCAAATATTTAATTAGATAAGTTCATGGTTTTGTAGTGTTCTTTTCAATTTTCACATATAAATATTGTTTTTTGGTGGTTGACATTTTTTGTTAATTTATACAAAAACATACATTTTTGAAAAATGTTGTTGGTCATTTATTAAACAATCAAGAAAAGCAATTTACTCCTTAAATAAATGAATTATTTTTTGAAAACTAGGTTTATTGAACAAGTAGATACTTATATAGGGTGTCCCATTAGTGCGTAGTTTTTCAATATTTCAATTTGTGTTATAGACACGCAAAAAGTTTCAAATAAAAAAATAATAATACCCTCCCTAATTCACCCCCATACGATTGAATTTTAACCCCAAAAGCTGAGCTTGTCCGGGGAAAGGGAGCTGTGGCGCTCCGAAGCGACTTAAAGATTATTGATGATGCCATTTGACTTACAAGTGAGGAAAACTCCACCCCACCTTAAAAAGTTATATGAATTTAAAAAATACATGTTTTCAAAATATTTTTGGATATACAGAGTGTTACGTTTTTGCATGGCAAATAAAAATGTATGTTTTTTTAATAAAACACCCTGCATTTTATTTTATTTTTGTAATGGTTTGGTAATACTGTATTCAACCATGAAATGATTTTAAAAATATTTAGTTCTTTCTTAGAATATAATAGAAATAATTCCTAACTTACAAACATTTTATTTAATACCAATCAAAGCCTTACATAAGTATTGTAATGTTTATATATGGTTGTTTACATCATCACAAATGACGGTTTGAACTTCTTCTTAACTGTCTTTTCTGTTACGGTAGTAGTAATAGTACTTTTAGAAGTTCCACCTACAGGTCTTCGGGTTCGATAAGGTCTCTGCTGATATCCATAATTTTGATAAAACTGATTATAATTAGTAGCAGGTTTTCTTAAATATCTATTGCCATAATGCTTTACTTGTGGTTGGTATTTGTTGCTTCCAGAGTGAACATTGTTTTTGAAAGGTTTAGCGAAAAGTGTTTGCCTACGATTGTTGTTTAATTTGGCTCTTCCGGGATTTGTTTGCACCAGGTGATCATGGTAATGACTAAAAGTAAAAAAAACGACATTGCAGATATAGGATAGGTATATGAGCAAGTTTTGTTCTTGAACTAAAAATAATATTTATGTCTTAGTACATGGAAATCGTAGTGAAATCGTTATTAAATTGTCAACGCCTCTCAGTAGGCGGATCAGTTAATTATTACATTGAGGGGAGTTATGTCATTTGATATTTTAACAAGATAATTTTGACGTTTTCAAATCAATTTCTAATAACAGTGCTAAAAAAAGATGAATTAAGATAGTGAAGATGAATTGTTATTTAGAAATAAGAGAGATAGCTAATAATGTAACACATAATTTATTACCAGAAAAATCAAAAAACAAGTATGAAGGTGTATACTAAAATTTTCAAGATTGGTGTAACTCGTTTACAAAAAATGTACCTTTGGCATATTTTAATGAACTTAGCAATAAATATAAAGATCGTATCTATGGACTTGCTAGTCCTTGCTAAGAAGCACACTCAACATAAATAATTGAATTAATATAGACAATTATTCAAAATTACGTGCGTTTCTTAAACGTCAATCAGAAAAACATATAGCTAAAAAGGCAAAACCATTTACGCCAAAACAACTTAATAATTTCATAAATAAAGCTCCTGCAGGGTTATTCTACTAAATTTGTAGCCCGGCTACAAGTTGGATTTTGGCTTGAACTTTATATGTTCCTAACTTCAAAATCCAACTTGTAGCCGGGCTATAAACTTGTAGCCGGGCTATAAATTTAGTAGAATAACCCTGCTGATGAGAAATATCTGGCGTCAAAGGCAGTAGCTTTTACAAAAATTCAAACGTTTTTATCATCTAGACAATTATATAATTCTTTCTTGATACTTGTATCTTAGTATTTATTGTTATAGTCGTAGATAAAGTATAGTATTCAACTTGCGGTAATGGTCATAACTTCATCTGCGTGAGTTATGACCTGCATTACCGCTCGTTAAATAATATACTATTACTTATTTAGATACCTGATGTATAATGTAAATTGCTATATCGAAGGAAAATTGTTGACAATAAAGTTATTAATATTACCATCACATCATCTAATGTTATTAAACAAAATGGCTTTTTTATCTCTCTGGTGAATGAATATTAGTTATGAATGTCACATAATATTTAATTAGTAATTTAAATTATGAAAAGAAAATTGTTGGCAACAAAATTATTATTATTACCACCCCAATTATTAATTGTTAATAAACAACATGAGCGTAAACACAATAGGTATAGACATATCAAATAACTTGAATTTTTTAACCTTTCTTGGTGAGATTTTATTTATTTAAAGAACTATTTGACTGCATTAGTTCAGAAATTTAGTACACTTTTGGACATATATGGTCAAATAAATAGTATAAAAATCGTAATTTTTAAAAAACATTGCGACAATTTATTTTACAACTTTTGGTCAGGTTTTTCATTTAAATATTAGTTTCTTTCTAAGTAGGTACCTATTAGTTTGTATATTTTATACTTTATTTTATTACATGTAAAACGGAGGAATATGGCAACATAAACTTCAAACGCTCACATTCTAACGAACAACCAACTTAGCCGCAAGGAAAAAGTCGCATCTTAGAGCTTGTTTATATGTGTGACTGACGAGAAAGGCTCGTTACCATATTCCCACTAAGGAGATAGAAGCAGAAATTTCGGATAATACGCTATTGCCATATTATCCGTACCCTTGGGTAATATGGCAACATGCTCTTCTCGTAAGAAATTAAAAAAATTTTGAGATTAGAAAACATATGTATTCTTTACAACATAGCACATATATTGAGTAGTACAACTATACATAGGCTAATAAAACTTATATCTTCAGAGCTCTAGACCTACTCGCTAATTGATTAAGTGGGATACAGTCTGCACAATATGCGTCGGAAGAAGTACATATCTCGTGAACCCAATCATGACATTTTAGACATTGTAACCAATCAAATTTCGGACCTTTTTTGTCAAAATAGTATCCACCGCATTGGGCACAAAATTCTGAATCATCATGTTCCAGTTCTGAACCCTCGCTCTCTACTATAAGCACTTCCAATTCGATATCTGACGAACTGGTATCATCAGTAGCCCTTGCAATATGTTTTATCTTTTGAACAATAAATGTCTTCTTTTTTTATTTCTTGTGTTCATTACATTCTTTTCTTTTGCTTGCGTTTTATCTTTGCAATTTCCTTTTTTTCTTTTATTTCTTTTGTGCAATAATTTCTGGAGATATAAGTAGCTCAGCATGCTGTTTCCTTTTCTGACAACCACTTGACCCAGGCATAACTGGAATAGGCGCAATCTCCTCAAATGTTGTGTTGTTGGTCTTGGAGATTACTGCAACGTCATCAATAATATTGACCCCGTCATCAGGAATATCGGTAGGGATATTGTTAATAATGGGGGCATCATTAGGAATGACATCATTAAAGTTTTCTTTTAAAATATCGTTAATGGGAATTGTCTCAGGATTTGGCTAAATAAAAGCATGATCTGGAATTATAGTGGCATTAAACGGATATATACCACAGGTTCTAAAACCCGAAATTCCATTTTGTACTGTCGCTTCTTTTCCCCATGCGATGTTCAAGAGTGTCGGAAACTGCAGCCTACTTAATTTGCGACCTAGATGATTATGTATCCAGGTGTTACATGCCTGTGACCAGTAGGTCTTTAGAGGCTTAAAAAATTATCTGTCCAGTGGCTGCAACCAGTGGGTCGTATGGCTTGACAAACACAAAATTATAACATCGTTGCTTGCAGCTAAATCCAACAATTCTACATCCGAACAGTGCGAGGAGTGTCCATCTAGTATGAGAAGTACTTTACCGGGCTCCTTTCTTGCAATAAAGTGCTCTCGTAGCCATGTTTTAAAAATGTCTGTTATCACATAGGCCGACTTTTCATTTATCATAACTTTACCTCCAGGAGGCAAGCCATCTTCAAATTCTTGTTTTTTCTTCTTGCCTTTAAAAATACAAACGGAAGGAAGGAAATTACCTTCTGCATTTACGCAGGCTATTACTGATATCGTCTCCTTTTTCTCAGCACTTGTGACGGAGTTTATAGTTTTGATGCCTTTAGTGGCAACAACTTTCCCTGGATTATTGTTGAGTTGCAGCCCAGACTCATTAATATTAAATATTTTTCTCGGGGTGTTTAATAAATCATTGTCTGTTAATACTTTTTTCAAAAAATCGAAGTATCGTCGGCATTCTTCTTTATTCATACCTTGAGCTTGAGCTACAGACATTCCTTGAGCTTTTCGAATTGACAATTCTGGATGTCTCTGCATAAATGGGACAAACCAGTCATGGCCAGCTTGCTTTGTATCAATATTGAATCTGTTCGGAATATTATTTTAAATCGCAAAAGAAAATGCAAGCTTCTTCACATTAACCGATGTTAGCGCAAACCCATGCCTTTCCATGTTTTGAATGTATTTTGCCAAACTAGCTTCATGAACTAAAGTCAGACAACTTTTTCGGCCTAATTTTTCTTTACGGAGGTTCCCAGATCTCATTTTTTTCATCAAAGTACGGACAGGAACCTTGTACGTACGACTAATTTGGCAAACTGAACCTCTACCGTTTCTAAGATCATCAATAGCATTGCGAAGATCTTCTTCGGACCATAAAGCCCTCACGTTCTTTCGAACATACGTTCGGGACATCTAGACAATTACTGAAATAAAACAAAAAATATGTCAGGGGTAATATGCCGCCTCTCGGGGTAATATGCCGCAGTTAAAAATTATGAGGCATTTTACCCCATTGTACATATTAATTCAAAAAGTGGCAACACCTATTTCAGACACAAGTTTAACGGATTGTTTCACAAAAAAGAATGAGGTTAGCAATCGTATTTTCGCATACTCCTATTAAAACTGGATTAAAAACACTTCTGTTACCGCTAGGTATAACCTTACCGAAGAATATTTTTTAGACGGTTCTTACCTTTACACTGACGATATTCACTAAAAACTAATAAATTTTATTTCTGAAGGATTCACAAATGTTTGGTGCTTGAAACTGACACGTTACCATGAACACTATTGCCAAATGTTGCCTTAGAAGGAAGATATCAAACTGGGGCATATTACCCAGCGCGGCATATTCCCCCACTTTACTCCATATTAGGTTTGTATAAAATATTAGGTATTTGTTCAGTTAATAAAAAGTTAATAAATCTAAATAAATTTCTTTTTTCACCGGTTTTACAAAGCAAAAAAAAATTTTTTTTTGATTCCACAGGCCTGCTAATTATTGTTTGCACTTTCGAATAAGATAATATGAACTAATCATGAAATGTTCAAATGCTTTTTCTTGAAAATTGTGCGTCCTAAAATGTGTCATCAGGGCTTCACTTTTAACACCCTGTATCTCGGAAACGAAACGTTTTCGGGCCTATGTTTATATGAACTATTCTCCTATTTTAGAATGTAGATTAAGCTGTTAAAATATGACCGTCTAATTTTGGAGCATCCTGTATGGGTACTCTATTTCGAAAATAAGAATATATTTTGCTACGTATAAATTTTAGTTTAGCTTACCCTTCATCCACGGCATAACTATTCCAAATTTTTTTCTGATTGCCTAAATTTGGTGGATTATGAAACACCATTTGTTTCGATTTTCTGGTTTCTACTTTTTTTGTAACAGTTACTACGTTACCATTATCTTTATTTTCTTCGCAAGTCACATATGAATATGCAATGAAGAGGAAAAATAGTATCTGCTAAAAAAATACATATCACTTTTTACAATCATTTTCAAAAAAAAAAAACAAAAGGAAATAAATCCCCGAATCAGGTAAAATTTGTTTTGATAATCCTGTTACAATACTCATTATTTGTCATCTAGGCACAGGTATAAACATACCATTTCTTAAAACTTTTTTGAAGATCTCAAAAGATAATCAAATATAAGCCACAGATCACGCTAATAATTTTTTAAGAAACTTTATAACTGTGTAAGAAAACACACTCACCATTTTGATTGAATTTTGATACATACTATTTTAGAAGCTATTTATTACTGGTATTCGAATAAACTAGAACGTTATCTTTTAAATGTTAGTCAAACAAAAAGCAAAACAATATTATATCAACGGAAAGTCTGCCGTTATGTTTGCTACTTTAAATTTAGGCTAAAAAATGGCAGTACCGTAACCGAATAATTATACAGCAATATTTTAAAATCTTCTTCTTCTGTTTGTACATGCATTAACAGGGTGTGATACCACCTCTGACATATTTAGGTAAGTTAAACTAAAAGCACCGACCTAGTTTCTGACCCGATATGTAATGGGTGAAAAAAACGATAGGTGCGCATGACAATTTAGACGACAGACTGTCAATTAAAAGCGTTATACGTCACGTTTTCCGCGGGCGTACTACGATAAGTTATATTACTTTTATTATGTATCGTGGTATTTTAATTATTATTGTTATTGGAATATTTGTTTTAGCTGCGTAATTTTCAAGTGATTTTCTTAAATTAAAAGGTGTTGTAGTTGAAAGTATTAAATGTTAAATTTAATTTTAGTTATACCTTTAAGTGCATTTGGATACGCACCTGTGGGTGCCAGCCTGTCAAATATCTCCTCGCTATACGACTCGATTTTGTTGATCGGCTTTGGGCTTCCAGTTTAATATACACGGGTCAGTAAATAAGAGCGACAAACTTCAGGATGTAATTCTACATGAAAAAATAATGACAGTTTGCTATGTAAACATATGTCCACAAATGCTTCGTTTTTCTTCAAAATTGTTTATTTATTGCTCTGAAAGCGATGGAAATATGCAAATGAAATTTGGTTAGTTTTAAGAGGTAGTTATTGCGTATTTTTGACATGAATTAAGAATTTTTTGTTCATCATTGGCGTGTACGGGTATTGACCTAAATTTTTTTAAAGAAAAAAATTGCACGCCACTGAGATATTTCAAATTAAAAATTATTTTTTTATTCCACGTTCAATTTGTGACAAAAAAGCTCTTTTGCCTTTTTTAACGCGTATTTTTAATTTCTTTAATATATTTTATCTTATGTTAAACAGGAACTGTCAACATTTATCTTTTAACAAAATGTCAAATTAGCGTTTATTCATTATTAAGCTTTTAATTTGCTATAACATTAATGTTAATAAGTAAGTAATTTTTCTTTTGTCAAGAAGAATGGAAAATTACTGAGGCTCTTCCTATGGGTCCTCAGTATTGCATTCGTGCAGACGAAAAAATTTTCTTGCCTCCATTTTTTAAACTTTTTTTCACGTTTCCGATCAAGTCCAAAAATGCAAAAAAAATGTTCGTCTGGTCGTCTGTGTTTATGTATGCCGGCACGATAACTCTACGTAGAAAAAACATATAAAAATTGAAAAATGCTGGACGGAGATTGTTGAATCCAAGTAGCACAGCTTTAATTTTGAAATTATTTTAAACATATTAATTGAAAATGTCGGACGGATATATAGATCAGTATTGTTATGATTTGTAGTTAATTGTATTTGTAATTATTAATAAATATTGAGAGACTTGTAACATAGATTTATTTACGTTCAATACATAACCAAGACTGCTCTTGGACCGTTGACAATCATGATCACTGACACTTGACACGTGACAGGGTGGGTTCCGTTATTACTACTCTTAACTAATATATGACATCTTCCTTTTTTTTTTTTTTTTCACAATGAAAAGCTAAAATTCTATATTTAAGGTGAAAAATAAACAGTTATAGATTTAATTTATTTGGAGGCTTTACTATTCTGCCTGATGCTGTGACTGTTGATTTTTCGACCTCACCATTATTTGCAACTGGACTTAAACTAAAAGGTTTCGGTTACTTTTTCTTCTGCATCACTAGTTTCTGTTACTGTTTCTTCCGTATCACTAGTTTCTGTTACTGTTTCTTCTGTATCACTAGCTTCATTATTCGCACTAGTGTCACTTTCACTATTCTCACTGGTTTCAGTGTTCTCTATTTCAATGTAATACCTAATACATTCTTGTTTATTTTCATTACTTATTTTTTGCTTTATGTCAACTGAAGAGTGGTACGGTACTACATTGTTTTTGTTTAAAATAATTTTATGTTCTTCATTTGCTTTTACAACTTTAATAAATTTTCTATTTCTATAAAGTTCCGAACCATTATTCAACTTAACTTTATATACTTTATCTCTAAGTTTAGATAAAACTATTCCAGGTGTCCAACAACTTCTTGGTTTTACTTGAACATACACTGTACTATTTACTGGAATATCAAGAAGTTGTTTTACCCCTTTATTATTATAATACTGCTGTTGTTTAAATTGATTTGTTTTAATTTGTTGATCAAAATTATTAACTATTTTAGGTTTATAAGCTTCATTTGCACTGATAATATTTGATCTAATTTTCCTCGACATTAGTATTTGTGAAGGAGAATTTGTTCCATCAATATACGAATTTTTATAATTTAATAATGCCATATAAATATCTTTCCGTTCCTCAATACATTTTTTAATTATATTTTTTACTGTCTGTATATTACGTTCTACCATACCATTGCTCTGGGCATATGTTGGTGAAGATGTTATGTGCACAAATTCCCATTCTCTTGAAAAAATTTTAAATTCCGCTGAATTAAATTGTGGACCTCCATCTGATATTATTGTTAACGGAATACCATGAGTTGAAAATATATTTTTTAGAGAATTAATTATATTTTTGCTAGTAGTACTATTCAGAACTGCGACCTCAATGAATTTGGAATAATAGTCAACAACTAGTAGAAAATTTTGTCCTTTAATTTCAAATAAATCGCAACCTATTTTATTCCATCTCATGTCTGGAATATCATGTGACTTTAATGGTTCTGATTTTTGTGATTTTGCGTATTTTAAACATAAATGACACTTTTCAATTTTTTGTTTGATAGCATATATTGATACCTGGCCAAAAAACTGAGTCTTTGGCTAACGTTATTGATTTATTTATACCTAAATGACCATAATGAATGCGATCTAACATTTCTTTATGCATTGTTTTTGGGATTATTAATAAATATTGAGAGACTTGTAACATAGATTTATTTACGTTCAATACATAACCAAGACTGCTCTTGGACCGTTGACAGGGTGGGTTCCGTTATTACTACTCTTAACTAATATATGACAAGTATGGCCGTGTTAGCAGATAAACAAATTTTTGTGTGGTTACTAATTTATAGTTGTGAGTGTGAGGTTAGTGGGAAGAGGACATGCCAAAAGGAAACATTAACTTCTTAATTTGCCGACGTTTCGACGTTTATTTTTCGTCTTTTTCAAGGCTGAAAATACATAATAGGTTTTAATAAAAAATTGTAAAAACTATGAGATTTACATAGGTGTCAATATTATAAATGGTATATAGGTATATATACAACGTAAATGGTTATTGTTATTTCAATAAAACAATCATTGTTAGCATGAGAGAATTAACAAATCAATATAAATATAAAAACAAGGAAAAATAAAAACTAAAAACCTTACCTTATTAAATTAATTAATGCATATATGTGAAATTTGCCGAAACAGTTAAAACAGAACAATACATAAATAAAATCTAATACTAAAAGTAACATTGACACACAGATATCTTAAAATGATGATAAAATTAATCAAAATATTGTAGCAGTTAAAATTGTAGGTGGACAAAGAAATTCATTTGTATGTTTTTTATTTAATAGTACGGTAGGTATAGTTAGTATTTTAACGTCGGCAAATTAAGAAGTTAATGTTTCCTTTTGGCACGTCCTCTTCCCACTAACCACACTCACAAAAACAATAAAAGGCGAAAACTTTTACTGACTAATTGTATTATTGTAGAGAACTTCGACCGTCAAGGGCGAGGAGTGCGGAGAACTAATGCGGTAGTAGCGGACCGACGGTCGGTCGTCGGCGCTTCTACAGGCAGAACGATTTGAGTCACCTTGAGTGTCTAGTGTGGTCAGCTGTGACTGTTGGCTGATTCTCATGCATTGTATTCTATCGATAATCACTTGCTAACTAAATATTTATTTGACCTAATAATTAATAAAATCTAACATATCCAAAAATATTTGCCTGCTTCATAATATCATTTAGTTCTTATTCTTCAAAACTAAACTTCCTTAGTTATTTTAAAATTTGGAGATTCCACAGTAATTTGAAGAAGAATCAGGGTATTTTGTTATTAAAAATGGTGTAAATTAACGTAGCATCTTCTTCAATATCCTACTTCCACAATAACTGCTAGTCATCGCGAAATATTATAATTGGAGTTGGCTGTGAAATTTAAATACTTTGATTTATGTTCTTTCCACTTCCACAGAATGACATTTTAACCTTAAAATTGAAACCAAACAAATTTTTTTTTTTAATAATTTGAAGAAATAAAAATAGTTTGTTGTTTGGAGGTTTAAGAAATACAACATTAAAAAAATATATTTTTTACTAATTCTAATAAAATATAAATTATTATATACAATATTTGAAAATATAAATATCACCTAGAACCAAAATCTATTATACCATGAGGGTTAATATAAATAAAAGGTACTACAGCAGTACTATGGACAAATCCACTATTACTAGTACTAGTAGATCCTTCTTCTACCGTATGATTTTGAACATTTGAGACCTTCTCTTTTCTACTTTGACCCATTTCTTCTCTTCTTTTTCGAGCTCTTCTGTTTTGAAACCAAATTTTCACTTTTACATCTGCTAATTGCAATCTCTTTGAAAGGTTCGAGGCCTCTTCGCTGCTTAGATAAGGACTTTCTTGGAATTTTTCTTCTAAGATGGCCAGTTGATCGTTGGTAAAGGGAATTCTGGGGTAGCGCCCCAGTTGACGTTTCTGTGGTATTTCTTTTTTTGAAATTCCTGCAAAAAATTAAAAAAAATAATTTTTGTTTCATAAAATGTATTTTTAAAAGAGTAAAGTTAAATATGTTTATTATACAGGTCTTTAAAACCATCATTAATAAAAGTTAAATTAGATGAGCAAAGAGAGAGCTGGCCTACTAGTTCCAAAGTCGCCGCTAGATAGTGCCACCTGTCAGTGGGGCACAATTGAAATTCGGCTAAGTGGTTTACGAGTCCGCTAAGCGATCCAAGATGGCGACCATTGTTTACGTGAACGTATATAGATTATCGTTCAATAGAAAAATTCTGCGCAGTAGCAATGTCAAAAGAACCTAAGCGTGTATCTCTGCCAATATTGGTCAGATTTAAACGATAAAGACGGCATTATGTAGAGAACTCGGTATAAATTAACTTTGAATAAAAAAAATCCTGTGCAATGGTAATGCCAAATGGACCTAGCGTCACCGGTGTGAAGATAGCAGCCAATTTCAGCAGCCAAAATTTCCTGAAACGCACGATTGCGCATTTCAGTGGCGTATAAGCTAAATATGCCAAAAATTAAAAAAAAATAAATATCACGAAAGACAACGCTTTAATAAGTTTAATAAACCTATATTTTATAATTTTCATTAGATATTCATAATTTTGAAGTAAGCTGAACCTAAAAAACAAAACGGAAATAATTAAAACGATTCAGTATTTTCTAAGTTCATTTTTAACAATTAAATAGCAAATGACAAGTATTACAGTTAAAAGAAAAATTGCTCCCAAACAGTCAAAGGGGTTGATTTCTCAACCCTAATATTAAAAAAATTCGTAATTCCTAAAATAAATGAAAAGCCAAATTCATATTTAGCAATTAAAAAGTAAATAGCCAGTAATATATACAGTTAAAAGAAAAATTGCTTCCGAACGGTCAAAAGGGTTGATTTCTCAACCCTAATATCGCACCCCTGTTTCAATAGTACCATAACCTTATAAATGTTAATTTTTCAGGAGAAGCAAAACAAAAACCACAGCTCTTAAGCTGTGCAAAAACGATTGTGGATGTAATATTTTTTTGA
This sequence comes from Psylliodes chrysocephalus, assembly GCA_927349885.1. Taxonomy (NCBI): domain Eukaryota; kingdom Metazoa; phylum Arthropoda; class Insecta; order Coleoptera; family Chrysomelidae; genus Psylliodes; species Psylliodes chrysocephalus. The sequence goes on from OV651817.1 coordinate 20,081,428, forward strand.
GCAGCATTTTCAGTACTTGTGCTTACCAAATTCGGTATACATATTGATTAAAGATGTCTCTACTAATTAATGATACACGTTCATAATGTATAAGTTGGGCAAAAAAAATAATTTCTAAAATAAATGAAAAGCCAAATTTATATTTAGCACTAAAAAGATAATTGCTAGTACTGTATCCAGTTAAAAGGAAAATTGCTTCCGATCGATCAAAAGGGTTGATTTTTCAACCCTAATTTTTAAAAAAATCATAATTCCTAAAATAAATGAAAAGCCAAATTTATATTTAGTACCTAAAAAGATAATTACTAGTACTATATACAGTTAAAAGGAAAATTGCTAGCGAACAGTCAAAGGGGTTGATTTCTCAACCCTAATATTTAAAAAAATCAATTTCTAAAATAAATAAAAAGCCAAGTTCATATTAGGTAATTAAAAAACAAACGGCCAGTATACTATATAGAGTTGAAAGAAAAATTGCTTCCAAACAGTCAAAGGCTTTTCATTTATTTTAGAAATTATGATTTTTTTAAATATTAGGGTTGAGAAATCAACCCCTTTGACCCTTCGGAAGCAATTTTCCTTTTAACTGTATATAGAACTAGCTATTTACTTTTTAATTGCTAAATATGAATTTAACTTTTCATTTATCTTGGGAAATCAACCCCTTTAACCGTTCTGAAGCAATTTTTCTTTTAACTGTATACATAGTGGCCCAAAAGTCTGGAAACGGCCAATTATCTCGTAAATTGCTAGTCCTAATTGTACAAAATTTGGGATACACCTATTTTGGGATACGGAGATTCCAGATTTAGTATTTGCAATGTTGTCAGATTTTCCGTTTCTCTTATATTATTAGTCACTTTGGTTTTTCAAATTGATCACCCTGTATATTAACTCATTGTTGGAATCTCCTACTCAATACGAGTTCAACCATATGTAACACTTATGATTTTATGTAGTCTAGAAGGTCTTAAATAAATAAAACAGAAGTCTGGCAACGCCTAATTATCTCATAAATTTTTTAATACAAACTATTTTCAACTACATTAAAACGTAACAATTAAAAGATTACACCATTTTTAACATAATGGTTACTTTATCAAGTGTTCAAAATGTGCTTCATTTGTGAGTTGACAGTACCACATTTCTCCATGATTGTTTTAATTATGTCTCAAAAATGCTTCGTTACGGAAATACAGGGTGTGAAAGTTTCATAAAAAAATACAATTTTTTAAATATTTCCAAAACCAATTAAGATATTTCAATCACACTAATCGCTGAAAAATATGGAAGGAAAAACGTGTTACGCCACTGTTCCAATGTACAACAAAAATGTTATCTTCAATTTTTTCCAGGTACTTGTTTGACATTTTTCTAGTTTCCAATTGTTTATTTATTTGTATGTCAGACATTAAACTAAATAACTTTACTAACGCTTAAATGGCTCAAATGCACTTCATTTATGGCTTAGCAAATGGGAATTCAGCGGAAGCTAGAAGACCTTATCACTAACCTTATCCGAATAGGGTAACGCCATGTGCTAAAATATTTAGAAAGATACATGTCAGATTGAGTGAAACCGGTAGTTTTGAGCATAATCAGGTAGTTCCTGGTAGACCACGAACAGTAACAACGCCTGAGCTATACTACAGGAGAAGAAAATCCTTCGACTAGTACCAGGAAGATTGCACAACAGCTTCAAATAGGTGCAAATACTGTTTGGAAAGTTTTGAAAGTTTCTCTGCTTTACCCATACCACATACAACGAGTACAGGCACTGCTGCCCCGCGACTTTCAACCAAAGCTAAATTTTAGTAGGTGGTTACTCCATAAAGCTGCTCATGTCTACAATTTTTTGACCCTAATTTTATTTACTGATGAGGCAACTTTTTCGCGAAAAGCAATTATTAATTTTCATAATTGAGCATTTATGGGCTGAGGAGAATCCTCATGCATTAAGAGAAGGTCGCTTCCAGCAAACATGGCAAGCTTGGCAACCTCGCAGTCCCGATCTTAATATCTTGGACTATTTATGGCGTCACCTTAAATCACTCGTATTAAATGAAAATGATTTAAGAAATCGAATAATTCAAGGTTGTAGTACCATAAAAAATACTCCAGGAGTTTTTGAAAGAGTAAGACAATCAATGAGGAAACGATTGGAATCGTGCGTTTTATCAGAAGGTGGCAATTTTCAACATTTGGTCTGATTCTTTGTTATAAGTGATTATTTATATGATTTTTATTTGTAGTTAAATAATAGAAAAAAATTAAAAATGGCTCTGTAATTATTCATGAAAAAAGTCAAGGGACCTTTTTTCTTCCAAATCGAACAATCAAAAAACTAAATATTGAAAAAGAACAGCGGCGTAACACGTTTTTCCTTCATATTTTTCATCTATTACCTTGTCCGCACGCCACTGGTTAAACGAAAGCCACTGTGTTTACAGTAAAACACGCAACGTTGCTAACTCTCAAAAGTTGCAAACATTTAATTAAAATATCTCAAGTGGTTTTGGAAATATTTAAAAAAATTGTATTTTTTTTATGAAACTTTCATACCCTGTATTTCCGTAACGAAGCATTTTTGAGACATAGTGTATATGACAAAAATACCTTTATTTTAGCTCCAAAATATGCTTCTGAAGTTATGTAGAGTACTTATCGAACACCCTCTATGTTGATATCTTTTGGAAATCCAAACAATTTCATCTTATTATTGTATTTTAATTTAATTTTAATCATTAGACAGTAAATGGTGTGTGTGCACTGCACCGCTTGGGCCGCTCGCGCTTTTCGTCTCCTTTACTTCTTCTAGTAGTCTCGATATGCCTGTCAAAAAAAGATTAATTAACAAGTTTGCGAACAACAAAACTTTCTTGTCAACAGTATTTTGATCAAAAATAAAAAAAATGTGTTTTAAAAATTTGAAAGAAGAATTGTTCAATACACCATTTTTTAATTTTTGATCAAAATACTGTTGCCAAGAAAGTTTCGCTGTTTGCAAACTTGTTAATTATGCTTTTTTAACAAGCATATGCCTATCAATACTACCTACTAGAACAATTAAAGGAGACGAAGAGCGCGGGCTATCCAAGCGGTGCAATGCACCCACACCATTACTATTTCATAATTAAAATGAAATCAAAATTATGAGATTATTAATTAAATCTATTTTACGTATATTTTAGAATGTCCTACATATTTTTTGTGAAATATAGATGAAATACTTGCATTTTTTTGCAAGCCGCCACTGGTCTAATCTAATTGATTGACATTAATAAGCACCTACGCTACCGTACCTATAACAAGTGTTTAGGATTTACTTTCAGTTATAACTTTTATATATCTGCATTTTTTATGTTCCACAAATTTTTAAAAATAAAATGAAATTAAAGCACCATGGTTTTCTCCGCGACGCGGTAAACTGGAAAACACTTTTTGTATCAATTTCGCAATGCAAAATTGTCTATGAAGAGAAGAGAAAAAAAACATTAAATTTTAAACTTAAGTTTTATTTCGGCCTGACGTGAAATGATTAGATTTTGGACAAAGTCGGAACATCTGGGGGCTACTTTATGGGGGGCCGTTTTTATATTTTATTGAATATATCTGTTATTTATGTTTGGAGAAAAAAATTGTTTAAATAAAAGTTATTTCTTATAATATTATCTATAATTTTTGATTTTTGTCAAAATTTCCTGAAATGGTCCGTATTCGAGAAATTTGACAAAATTCCGATTTTTATGAAAATTGTTGAAATAAAAGTTTTTGCGATATCGATCTCTATAATTTTTGTTTATACATCATTTTTCTAAAATGGACCGTAATGGAAAAATTGTAGGAAAAGTGCTAAATTTAAATTTTCCAGTATTTTAATTTTCAATGAATATATATAGAAACATGTTTCGAGGTAGATGTATGTGGAAAATGTATATATTTATTTTATCCTCTAAACATTTATGGAGGTGCTGCAATAGGTTGTACAAAATAACCGGAAAAAGCCTGTAATAACTAGATAGGAAAGTCATGTGTTGGACACATCGGATTTTTTTTTAAAGTTATAATAAATTTTAAATTTTTATAATTTTTAAAATGTTCCGGACCTCAGAAAAAGTTGCAGAATTAAATTTATTATTTTTACAATTTAAGAAAAATTCCAACAAAGTTTGAAAACTTTTGTAATTAATGTGAATTGCCTGGCATACCTTTTAAAAATCTGAAGTAACTAAACAAAATCATGAACACACAGTAGGTACTTACTTGGTATTTTTGGTGGACAAAATCGCGTGCACTGTAACCAAGAAAATGAATTTTCTTCATTACTTGACGGACTTTCACAATTATTACTATCATCGTTAACAGTGTTCCCAGAACTACCGGCTCTATTTAAAATATGGTCTATACTAAAATCACTGTGATTTTTTGCGGCAGCCCCGTCATTTTCCATTTTGAAAATCATACCGAGAAACTACCATTTAATTTTAAAAAGTTGCACTATTTACTGTATCCAAATATCCAACCCCTGGATTATATATAAGAGCATCATGCACCCCACTCTTCACAGAGACGTACTGAGGGAAGTTCCGAATCAAAGTATCTATTTTAAGATGTCAAAGATAATATAAATACTTAATTTATATGTTCTTTAAAAGTGGTAAATATTTTATTTAATATCATTAATATTAAAAATGACATATTGAAATAACAATATATTTTCTCTATAGTAAATCAGTTCAAGTTTTGTAACATATGCATTTTTAAATATCTAGTTATATGTTAAATTTCAAAGTCACCTTCTCAAATTAAATTTCCAAATTAAATTTTCAGTTTAAATTTCCTAATTAAATGTCCAAGTAAAAATGAAAAGTTAAATTTCCTTGTTAAAATTCCAAATTAGGTTTTATTTTGATAATTTAAAGTCCGTATTGCCAGCATAGTTAATCCATCATTCTCCATTTTTCAAGTTAACCTTCCCAATACTATTTACTGCAATTATTAGTCTCTTATTGAAATATCTATCTTAAGAATTGTAAAATTTGTATTCATTGGTAGGTACCTGTTGGTTTGGTTTGGTTTCGCGTAATCCGGTCCTGAATAGCTAAGCGGTAACTAATCGGGTAGATCTTCATCTTTTTGAGCAATTAGGTGGAAAATCCAGTGGTCTGTTTGTTTGCTATTCAGACGCCCTTTGGTGTCCCTTACAAACCGAAACATGGTAGTAAGGGTAATTTGGTTTCGACCCTAAGAGATTGTATCTTAATTTAATATGTCGGTTTTTTATAGGCTAATAAGAAAGAAGGCATGCTTAATTTGGTTTTGACATGTTAGACCACCCTGTATGTAGTACAAAAACCAGAAGAGTGTGAAAATTAATTGAATTAAATTGAAATAACTCAAGTAACAGACAAAGGTATACAATGTTGGTATATTTAAGTAATTAAAACGCAAAATACACGTCACATAACTAAAATTTTTATAACTGATATACAACTTTTTAATAGTATAGAAAGTAATAATAGTAAGTTATGTGTTGCTAAAATAGCTACATAGACAATAAACGACTTTCTGTAAGTAACTTTCTCTTATCATACTTTCATAAATTTTCCTAGACATAAACAATAGATGTGTATTAAATGTAAAATATAATCATTCTTTAGCTTGACTTTGTTCAATAAAGACGTATTAAAAGTACTTAATTTTTTAAAAAATAATTTTTTATAAAGAAAAATAGGACTGGCGCAGTCAGTAGGAATCAAAAAATGGCTTGTGTGGTATCAAATGAAAGGTAATTGAGTCTGGAGTTGAGAGAAATACATTTTTTTAAGTCAGTGACACATAAGGGCAGATTTTGAAAATTAGAGTTTAAATCAAATCATGGCTTGTGTGGTATCGAATAAAAGGTAATTGAGTCTGAAGTTGAATAAACTACATTTTTTTTTAGCCAGTGGCGCACAAGGGGGATTTCAGAAATTATAATTTAAATCAAATCATGGCTTTTTTTGATATCAGTATTATCTTTTATTTTAATTAATTTGTTCCAGAAACCACAATGTCCGATGCTAAGAGAAAATCCTCTGGAAGCGAATTTAAAAAGCAGAGATTGAACAAGCAAACACAGCTTCAAAAACAGTCAGATACGCTGCAGAACTTCTTGAAAGAAGGTAGTAGTTTCAACGCTCCCATAACCGACCAACATTTGAACAACGCCCAACACCTAGATACCAGAGACAATCCAGCGAGACGTGTAATTCAATGTATTTTTTCTGTTCGGTACAAGTTATTTGGGCGATTGTAACCACAACCAGTCTATGATGGCGCCACTAGTAAATAGCGGGAAAATTAAAAATGCTTTAGGGCGGGAAATTCAAACATGGATTCAGAAATAGTTTTTCTATACAAATTTACAGGAGAAACATAAACTATTGTTTCACTGTATATTAAAAAAATATAAAACCTTCCAATAACATCAAATTTTTTATCATATAAATAATCATTTTAATAAAGGAAGTTTTAATCAGTTTAATATAAGCAGTGAACATAGTTTTTATTACTCTTGTAAATTTCGCTAAAAAAAAAACTTGAAAATTCTATTGATTATTAAATATTTAAACTAGAAAAAATAATACACCAAACTCTTTTTCTATAAATTATATTTTTGTAAGGTACAGAAAAACAAACTACAATTGCTTCGTTTAGAAAGTACCTCCTATCATTTTGTGACAAATTACAAAGAAAGTAACAGTTGTTATATATTCATAATATATTTAAAAACTAATGTAACAAATATTTTTTAAAGTATAGAGTATATCCATACCTTTTTGCCAGACTATTATAAGTGCCATTTGAACAAATGTCTGGCAAAAAGGTATGGATATGTTATGACGGTTTATTTTAATAGAAACCATGGAAACGAAACAAACACACATACACCCAACACAAATGTATAAGGCCCAAGTCGAGTAAGTTCCCATCCTGTAAACTGGATCGAAACCTGCTAGACCCATTCCGTACACCCCCTGCTAACTCCTCTTAGGGTAATCAAAATCAATAGATTTATATGTCATGCCTTCTAAAAGGGAATGAAGGATGACATACTATCATCATTTAAACAGGACATTGCTGAAGGCTTACCCCTGTTATTTCCTTTGTTTGTGTATCTTGTGTGTGTGCATTCCTGTTGTGTCCCCAGTCATGTAAAAGTTTTCCTAGGCTCCTAATTTGGTTACTAGGTGGACTTCTCCAACTAGTAGTCCAATCTATTCGATTTGTTCTGCAGCAGGAGGTACTTTTCAAACATAGCAAATAATATTATTAATAATAAACACTATTTAAAGATGAATACATTTTTGTAATTTTTTTGTCATTGCCCCTTACCTGTCTCTTACACCACCAGGGTATACCTATTTTCCATATTCCCTTAATTATAGATTACCTTACAATGTGGTATACATTTTACTCAAGAAAAATCTAATTTCGTATTTAACTCTTTTTCAATTTCATTTGAAACAATTGGTACCTATTTGGAGTGAGGGTAGCCATATGTGAGTAGTAGGGATTAAGTGTAAAGGTTAAAGAAAAGGTCCTTTATTTCTCACAAGTCAATTTAATTGGCGACCGGTTTCGAAGTTGTCACTTCATCATCAGGCACACCTAAATGGAATGTCAAGGAGTCAGTTGTAATAAAAACAATTATAAAAGCATGAACGGACTTTAACATATACAAAATAACAGAAAAAACAAAAAAGAAAGTTAAACAATAACCTTGACTCACCTTGACTAATTCCATAAAGGAAGCGCTACAAAAAGTTTAACAGAACGAGTTAAAAAAGTCATGTGTAATAAGTATTTTTTAAAAAAATTTTTAATGTAGGTTAGGTTAAACCACCAGATGTCTGTTTGAATAAAATAATTAATTAAAACATATTTAAGACAATTATTATCAAAATAGTTTTACAAGCACAAACAGTTTAAAAATTTTTAAGGATATAATGTTAATTACTGAAAGTAAAAAGTAAAAAAGTAAAAATTATCAGACTGTCAAGACATCTATCTAGATTTTTAACGAATCAATGCAGTAAACTGTAAATTTTAAATTAGCGGATAAATAGTGTACTAACGGAGGTGTTACTTACTGAAAGTGAGTATAGGTGGCGGTGACAAAATTTATTGAAAGTGAAATATATTAAACTGAGAATGAGAAAGCAAAAAAAATTTATACTAACAAGAAAATTAGAACACTAAACAAGAAAATATGAAAATTCATATGTAAAAGGGAAAATTTGAAGCAGATAATCAAAAAGAAAATTACTGTTACAGGAATTAATTATTTTATTCAAACAAACATCTGGTGGTTTAACATAACCTACATTAAAAAAAATTTTTAAAAAATACTTATTACACATGACTTTTTCAACTCGTTCTGTTAAACTTTTTGTAGCGCTTCCTTTATGGAATTAGTCAAGGTGAGTCAAGGTTATTGTTTAACTTTCTTTTTTGTTTTTTCTGTTATTTTGTATATGTTAAAGTCCGTTCATGCTTTTATAATTGTTTTTATTACAACTGACTCCTTGACATTCCATTTAGGTGTGCCTGATGATGAAGTGACAACTTCGAAACCGGTCGCCAATTAAATTGACTTGTGAGAAATAAAGGACCTTTTCTTTAACCTTTACACTTAATTGGTACCTATATTACAATTTATTATCAAAGAAAATTTCAAATAAATTTATAGCAAATCCTACTTAAACTACTGGTTGTTCTGCAGGATAAATTAACTTTTCTTGAGATTGATCTCTCTCTAAAATCCAAAACCGACCTAATGTCCCCAAATTTATTTTCCAATGCATCCTGATTTAAAATTCTGCCCTTTTGTGATTCAATTTATTTTTCTTCCTTTAGAGTGGCTATTAGAGGTAGGTGATGTAAGAAATAGCCAATCTTTAATCATTTCAAAAGTCCTTTGCCAATAACTACATGTGTAGATTCTTTACTCTGCATACATTTTACTTTTCTAGTAGGTAGGAACTTTGTGCTGCCATTAAAGCTGTCCAGACATTCATCTACCTACTTAATGAACAAAAGTAGCTGTAACAATGGATCTCTGTTCCAATTCATCTAAAATAATTATAGTCATATATTATTAAACACACACATTATACAGTGGTTTTCTTAATAAATTGGAATTTACTTACCTCTAGAACGAAATGTGTACAAAAACGCGAGTTTGGTTCCAGAAATTGCTTCATGCAAAAAATAATATGCAAAAATAAACATTCCCCCCCCCCCCAAAGAAAATTAATTAAACAACAAAATCAGACTCAAAGAAATAAACGGGGACCAAATTAAATTAATTTTAATAAAATGCACACGTTCATAACAACATTCATAACATTGTCAGTTGTCAGTTTTAATCGATACGTCGACGTCAAAAAACCAGCAACATCAGCGACCTCTTAGATTGGTGTTAGTTTTATTGGAGGGAGATAAATATATGTGAAGATCAATGCAAAAGAGAAAGAAAGTCATATATGTAATTTAAATGGACCACCGAACCATTTTTCCTATTAAGTTACACGTCTCTGTTGTCTCTGTAGATACTGACTTTCCGGATATGGACCTCCCTTTGGACGCAACCGTCAGCATTACTTGCTAAATACTCACAGTAATTATTTCAGCTTTTTGTATAATATTTTTGGTCTAAAAGACATGCCCAGAAATGAGCTACTGGCTCATTGCAAAGATTTGGAAGTATTTTTAACTGATGGAAATTCAAGCGATCTTAACGCCCTGGAACTAGCCGATAAATTAAGCATTGTTTCGTTATTATTAACAAAAAAGGAAACCCCTGTTAAAGTTCTCAAGTTTATCGCTACACTTAAATTCACACCAAACCTCAGCATAGCATTAAGAATCCTACTTACATTTCCAGTCACTGTGGCTTCAGGGGAAAGAAGCTTTTCAAAACTAAAAATAATAAAAAATTATCTCAGAACGAAGCAGACGCAAAATCGTCTCAATGATAGCTATAGAACACCAAATTAGTGACAAATTAGACTTGAAATCACTGCTTCGTGAGTTTGTCGAAAGAAAAGTTAGAAAAAGGTCATTTTAATTACTTTGGTTTGTTAGAATTTATTTTTAATATGGGATATTAGCATTACTACATTTTAATTTTTGTTATTTTGCCTTAAGTGCTAAATTGCTTATCTTGTTATCTGATAATTGAGTTTTTAATAAAAAGTTTTTTTTTATTTTTTTTTTTAATGTTTTCTTGATTTTCTGATATGGTCGCATGAGATTTACTTAAAAAAAAAAAATGGGGGGGGGGGGGGGGCGCAAAATTAAGGTTTTGCCCGGAGCGCCAAAATATCTAGGGCCGGCCCTGCCTAGAGTCGTCGCATGGACTTAAATGGCTATCATAAGACCTATGCTAACATACCGTGCAGTTGTCTGGGTACCGAAAACCCAAAAATTAACATCTATCCGTAAACTAGAACAAATTCAAAGAACAGCATGTCTCAACATACCAGAAGCCATGAAAATAACACCGACCAGAGCCATGGGAGTCATTCTTAGTCTCACTCTCCTTGATATTTACATCAAGGAGGTTGCTCTGACGACAATGACACTCCTCTGCACGGTTGGAATAGAACTTGATGTAATTCAAGGAAAGATGGGATAAAACAAGAAAATGCAGAGTTGTCAGGAAGCTCTTAAGTTATCCTAACAACACTGCAGCAAACAAATACTTGACTATGACTAGACAGAATCTGCTCCTAGTCACAGGCATTCTGACTGGTCATTGCCAAGTGCGGAAGCATCTCCATATCATGGGGCTGTCAGAATCCGCACTTTGCAGAGGGTGCGAACAAGAAGATGAGACCATCGAGCATATCCTTTACGATTGCTCGACGCTCTCATTTATTAGAAGATTTGTGTTCAACGAGTATCGGCTAACATCGGCCGATATAAGAGAAGCACCTCTTGGCGCCGTTGTCAACTACAGGCCTAAGTGCTGTGGGGGGGGGGGTAACCCGCCCTCCTCAGGTTACAGATACAGATACACAAGGTCTTATCTCGCGTCTTATCAGTCTTACAAGATTAAACAAGAAAATCTCATTTTTAGAGACGGTCTTTGGAAAATTTAACTAAACCAAATCGGAGTTATCAACATTTAAAGAAAAAACATTTCCAGGTGGATAGCGAAGTAAGTACTTTTCGGAATCATCTATTTTTCCGAGTTCTACTAAGTCTGAAAAATCGGTTTTTCCAAGATACAAATTGGATTAATATAATTATCCGAGTTCTAACCTAGAAAAATTTATTTTTCCGAGTTTTATGTCGGAAAAATAAAAACGTATACTATTTTGTGGGCTTCCTTCGCTTTCGTATATTATAATATAAATCTTGGGAAAATGTTTTAATTTAAAAAGTATCCAACGAAAATTACAATACCCTGTATAATATACTTACATACATATACCGCACCGCATCCCAACACCCCACTGTGTGTTTGAAAGAAACAGAAGAAAGTTAATTTTAATGATACTATATTGTATTTTCATTTCTAATTTCTTGCATGGACACACTCAATTACAACGATAGGGATTTTGTATTCTAACACAATATGGATTGCAGTTTGAAGATGAGAACATTGCGTTTAGACTGAGTAAGTATCAAATTTCCAAACGTGATATTTACTACTCATAAAATTAAATCAAATGGGGTTTGAAAATTATTAAACACAGAAGTAAAAATAAATATGTCAACATCTTCTTAGAAAATTTGCTTTTGTTTATGTAATGTTGCTAATTTTTTGGAGAAACTAATTTTGATGTTCCCTACAACCACTAGAAGTTTTCCGGAATATTTATGGGATAGAAAAATAAAAAACTAGGATAAAACCAATGCAATGGTTTAGGAGATAGATGGTCGATTAAATATGACCTGTTTTAAAGATTTTGATGCTGATTTATAATTCGTTTTCTATATTATTAAAAGTTATGTAGTTTTTGACTTATTTAAAAAAAATGAAAATGCCTGATTCCTACCTACAAAATACACCAATGACGCAATGTTTTGCGTTCTTAATAAAATATATCTACAAAATTTTAACGTTGGAACTCGAAATCGTGTATAGTCTTTCTAAATACAATCCAATACGGCAGAATAACCGATTAGTACCTACTTCAAAGGGACCGCGCACATGGGCGTACCAATTTTATTATTAAAATTAAATAAATTAAATTAATAATTATATATAGTTCTTTCAATAAACTCGTTCCGTACTCTTACCGACAATTTTATTTGATCTGTCACAGGCGTACATGCCTCATTTTAAAAATTTAATATTTTTATAAATACGAGAAAGTATTCGTTGAAAGGCGATCGAATGATTATAAATTGGACGGCGTTATATCCTTTATTTAGATAGAATGCACTTAATTGTAGTCCTACTTGAAACTTAAAAAAATCATTATTATAGCTCGTTAATTTGCTACAACTGAATATTAAATTATAAAACATAAATAGACGAGTAAAATGTACCTGCCTGTAAGGGCGTTTGGTTTAAACAGGGTACCAGACGTGACGTGAATTGGTCCCTTTTTGTACCCCATTCGTTTTTTTTTTTTTCAGAAAACGAAATTTCAAAGCAAAAACCATAAAGGAAAATAAATTCTTTGCAAATAAAACAAAACTATAAAATAATTTAGAAAAATGAATTTTTTAAAAGAAATAAATGAATACGAACTAATAAAATGTTAACAATGAATTAATTTGATGACTTTCGGATTACCAATAATGAAAAATAAGAAAGTTAATTCGAATATAAATCTGAACCATCTGTCGAGAAATCGAGGTTTGGATATATAACTACTGTAGCTATAGAAGGTAAAATATGATATTCTTTTTCCTTTTTAGGACGTGACTAATGCAAATTTTCTAAACGTCAGTCAAAGACGGATCTTTAAAAGCTCCATTAATGTTTTCCAAATCACATTTGTTAGGGGAGGTGCAAACTTATAACGTCTCAGTTTTTGTTTAACTGAAGACCAAACTAATTCAATTGGATTAAGAACACAATATTAAGGCAGTAACCTCAATACAGTATGACCATCATCTTTTGCAAAATTATCAATATAATACTGTATTGGAATATTGTTACTTTAACAATTTGTAACAATTGTGGTTTTGTTTTTACGGAAGCAGGAATGTTATTATCTTTTGAATACTTTGATATATCTGACTTCTTAGAGACACTACTTGGCTTATTGTGAATTTGCCGGTAATGATATGGCGTATTGTCCATTACAATGACTGAATTAGTTGGAATATTCGGTAAAAATTGTTCAGCAAACCAGTTCTTAAAAACTGCTGCATTCATATCTTCATGATAAACCAGCAGAGCTCTATTTATGCGCACCTTCAGTTAACTCGTATAAAAACAAATTGGATTCCTTAGGCTAAGTATGAATATATCTGTATAGAGATAATAAATTATAATCACAACAAATTAGTAATGTAACTTTTTAATATCAATTTATAGTTTATAGATTAATTTTTTTTTTATTTTTAACTAAATTTTTTTGAATAATATAAGCTTTATAAGACTTCGGTTTTCAGTTCATGTCAGTAAATAATAATAATGACAATTGTAAAACAAATTGGTGGCGCTCAACATACAATTATCTTTTCCTTAGCCCTTTTGGCACTTATCTTGTTACGTAACTTTTTTTTGTAAACAGGTCTAAGCCAGCGATTAGGTTTAGCGGTTTTGAGACAAAATATCACTATTCACAACTGAACTTAAATCACATAAGTTAGTGAGGCATAAGTGCCGTGGGTTAACCAACCCTACACACGTTACAGATAAACACAGATGTCAAATGTTAATTTTAAATTTATTGACTAGACATTTTATTGGTGTATTTGCAATTAAACATTTAAAGAATTATGTTTCAACGAAAATAAAAATATTTTAAATATTCTGTTTATTTGTAATTAATGAATTATTTAAAATACACTTTTTATTTTTTTGTTTTCCAATAACTTGTAAAAGTAAAATTTTAACGTTTTTTACATTAAATAAATCACTAAAAACTACTATAATAATTTTAATTAACATGGAATTTTTAAAGTGTACGCCTATAAGCATGAGTTACCTAAACGATTTTAATTTATTAATAAGTAGGTATTAGGTAGATATATATTTTGTTTTATTTTTCACTAGTAAGTAATTAAAATGTAGGCCCCGCTAATGATTTTACAAGGATTGCTTATTAAAATTTAAGAAGTTATCTGCTCATACACACTATAATTTTTATTTTATTGTTAAGTCACGATAATAATAGATAGCTAAAGGATACGATTGAATCACGTTTTTATTATATCTCTAATAAATCACATCATTCGGTTGAGGTTACATAATATTATTTCTAAGACAAAATTATGTTAAGGTTTTTTTAAATATGTTTTTTTTTATTGTACTTCCAGAAGTTATCACTTGTCATATACTGCTGAAAAATTCTTGAGGATATACAGCAAACGTCCTCAGAATTTCACTATCTTTAATAATTCTTTGTTTCGTCGTTTCTTTTTTATTTAGGTGCGCTTACAAAACACAGTCGTTGCAATAACAGACGGATATCCCTTATGTTTTAGCCTCACATAGGGGGGGGGGGTTATGTAGTGTAGTCCTACTAGAATAGAGCCGGATCAATACCAGCAAACTACCCCATATAGTCAGATCTGTTGGAGTTCCATAATACAACTACCACTATGTACTATATGTGTTTTAATCACGTATGTTAATGTTAATAAGATTGTTATGTCATGAAAAAATAAAAATTAAAAAAAGTTTCTTATCATTTATATATAAGGATTATTTCCACTAATAAATCCAAAAAGGATTTCCAATAAGATCTACCTACGGTGCGAATATTAAGAGATAACTACTAGTCCAACCCTGCAGTAACATCAAGCATAATTGTGTAAGGTGTGAGTCTAGCCGTCCGAAGTGTAATTTACTTTAATCAGCTGAGCGGTTAATTTAGTAGCTACTAGTGAGGGTGTATCGGCACTTCCGTAGACCAAATTCTTAAATAGTTTTAGGCTGGTATAAAAAAACTGCAAATACATACTGGGACGTATCCATATAGCGGCCTAAATGTGATGTTAATAAATAATACATTTCTATAATAATGAATAATATAATAATAAACCTCTATTTAATTATTGACTCATCATCTATTTCTGAGGTTTTTATATTGTTGTTGATACGTGGAAGTGTTGCTGATTTGGAAATATTAAAGGAACATCGAGACGTAGAGCACCAGGACCTTGAGAGTCGAAATGTAAAGCGACGGGTTGTAGAGAGGGCGTCGAGATGTGTATATGAGAGTGTATCGTGACGTAGAAAGGTAGTGAACACCAAATATTTGAGAACCAAAATAAACAAGAATCGGCATTACAATAATATATTTGAGCCCCAAGAAAATAGGCATAAAAAATTATACAATCAAGAACTACAACTTCTGTTGAATTCTGGGAGGGTGTCAAGTCGTACACAGGTTGACAACCTGGTCTTATTTTTTGGTGCTCACATATTATTCCCGACCATTATTTTAGGATTTGTATAGTATATTTGGTGTGAACTGATCATTCTTAGAAAACATTATTTAATTTGAGTTTTCATTTAATTTAACTTTCTGCTCATAGACTTTTATTGGATATCATACATTCTTTTTGGAAATTATTTAATATTTTTGGTGTTGATGTATTACTTTAGGTACGGCTTTATTATTTATGCAACTTTGTTAACATTTTAGGTGCTCATAAATTCTATTTCTGGTTGAGGTTTTTTGGTGCTCGTTAATTACTTTTGGTGGCGAAATATTATTTTGAAGACAGTACAAAACTTGGTCACTTAATGTTGTGGCTCAATAATTATGTTGGTGCACTGCTACCGCCCCTTTATCTGGGGGGTGCTTGTTACTAATGAAATTACCCCTTTGCTTAAACAATGAAGACAAATAATAGCTCAAGTAGTTTTATGAACTACCGGAGAGTGGGTGAGGGTTATATGATTTAAACTATACTTGTGTTACCCATATAATTTAATTTCAGTCCAGGATGATCAGTGCAGGTTAGTTTCCAGTTGGTAATTTGAGCAATAATAACAAAAACAGGGGCTAAACCTATCAAGTTGCCCTGCAACGTCCAATTAGTACTAATTGTTTACAGTGAAGTGAATGTAAGTATATGAAATTACAGGTAGATACTATTACTGAGGGTAATATATCTAGAGATATTCGTTTACCATTACTAGAGGTAGTATTTACTATTAATGTCTTTTCTTTAAGGTATTTGGTCACTACACAAGGTAAAGATATTGTCCAGGCAGGGGATAATAGGCTGAGGTTCCAGCTCAGCTTATCAGCCTTAGAAGAATAAGGAAAGTTCTTACTTGTCTCTAGCAGATCCAAGTTGTATGGGGTGGTCTCGCTTTAGGTACACAAGTAGACAGCAGTCTGGATGTAGCATCCATAAATACATATGCCTAGGAGCTAATAAGCATGCAGCAAGTATCCAGCAAGTAGCTTTTAATGGAGACAGGCAGTAAGACTGAAGTCCAGAGCAAAAGCAGGTAAGCGGTCAGCGTTAATAATTAAAGGTTCTAATTTAGCTAATGCAAGCACTTTATAGGTCTAAACCTAATACTAAAAGGCCTAAAAGGAAATGCAATATAAGTAATACAAATGAAGCAAAAGGTATAGCTAAATATGGACTTACCGAATATAAGGTAGGGCCGTGCTAGGTACTACTTTATTCACAAAAGTGCTGTCGATTAGACAATGTAGTTTCCTAGTGATAGTTGTAAGTAATTCTCTAATATATGGCTTTAATTCCGAATAAAATTCGTTAAATTTGAACAGGCACCACATGGACCAACAAATTCATGCCATCAAAGAAAGAGCCAGAAAAGAAGGAAGTTCCTTGATTTAATGGCCGACCAATATAGCCAACTATGGAAATTTTAGGGGAAAATTGCATTTGTTCAAATAATAAATTATAACCTTGCCATAGATCATTTAAGAAATGAAATAGGTCCTAGTTACACTAGAAGAAGAAAGGTCAAGGTTGACAGATGATTGTCAGAATGAAATGTTTACATTTTCTGTAGGTTAACCAAACTTTCAACTATTAAATTATCAACTTCTAAATCTGTTTTATTTTCAAAATGGTAAGTTTCATCCAACTTTATATAACTTGTGAAAATCTATATCATTTAATCGATTTGTATATTTATTTTCTCCTATTTAAATTAAAACCGTAACAACCCCCCCTTTCCTGGAAAGGTTTTTTTTTTCCAAAAAAAATAACTTGAAATTAAATATATACTGGGATTATGTACAAGGAAAAATTATGATATATACATATCAGACACTAATCTGAGTCTGAATCTGTGTGAACTTCTTCAGGAGGGTGAGCTTTTAGGTCCTTTGCGTGCCAAACTCCTTTGGATTTATCATTTTCATCCTTCAGCTCGTAAGACCAAGGAGAAAGAATTCTACATATAGTAAAGGGACCTTCAAATTTCGGTACAAACTTAGCTGTAATTCCTTTGGCGGCATCAGACAGGGCATACTTCCGCTTCCACACCGGTTGATTCAGTTGAAACTTTTCATCACGACGGCGCAAGTTATAACGTACTTTAGACGATTCATATGCACTCTTAAGCTGATGTCGAGTATCTTGAAAAACTTCTAATAAAGCTTCAGATCGTGTTTTAGGGTCGATGTCTGTCTCGAAAGGAGACGCAAGAGGATGGATGTCTTTGCCAGATAGTTGGATTTCCCTACCAAACATAATAAAGTTAGGCGTAAGTTTCGTAGTCTCATGGCAAGAAGATCGAATGGCACAGGCTACCTTTTGGAGAAACTTATCCCATAACCTATGATTTCCTGCTACATAAGATGTGAGGGCAGTCTTTATAACTCGATGGGCCCGCTCTACTGGATTACTTTGGGGATGAAAGTTAGAGATGTGACACGGCATTATATCATATTTCTTTAGAACATCTTGTAATATATGACCAGTAAATTGAACTCCGTTGTCCATTATTACTTTTTGAGGAGCTCCAAACATTAAAATAACTTGATCCTCAAAAATGGTAGCTACTTGGTTACTGGTAGCTTTCCTTAAAGGGAACAGAAGTATGAATTTACTAAAGATATCCTGAATAGATAATATATAGGAATATCCAGATACGGAACGAGGTAATGGACCTACTATATCCATACTCAAAATTTGAAATGGTCTTGTGGCGGTAGGACCTTGGCTCAGCATAAGTCCAGTTGGAGGACGTTGGATAGGCTTAGTTTTTAAACAAATGGAACAACGGGAGATATAGCGTGCTACGTCTTGTTTCATCTTTGGCCAGTAGTATTTTTGCGCTATCCTGGCACGAGTTTTATAGACCCCAAGATGACTAGAAGTTGGAGGATCGTGATGGGAAGATATTATTTCTAGTCTATTTTCTTTAGGTACTACTAAGAGCCATCCATCAGACTCAGGAGTAAGATCAGGATATAAGATATCGACTTTCTTAAAAAGTTGACCGTTATTATCTAGCCGCCAGAGAGGGTATTTGGCAGGAGAATCTGTTATATTTCGGACCATCTTATTATACCACCTATCCTTGGGCTGAGGCAGAGTTATAGCATCAATCCGAGGCACGGACCTCGAAAGTGCGTCTGGGACAGCATGATCGCAACCCTTTCGATGCACTACTTCGAAATCATATTGCTGTAACCTTACCGCCCATCTGGCTATTCGGCCAATTGGATCTCGAATACTGTTAAGCCACTTTAAGCTGAAATGGTCTGTTATGACTGTAAATTTAACGCCTTCGAGATATGGTCTCAGACGTTCGACTGCAAAAAGTACAGCCAGGCACTCCTTTTCGGTAGTGCTATACTTTCGTTCCGACTTAGATAGGGATCTGCTAAGGTAACAGATTACTCTCTCGTTTCCTTCGTCATCGGTCTGGGATAATACAGCTCCTAAGCCGTAGTCAGAAGCGTCAGTTTGAACCACAAATGGTTTATCAAAATTAGGACAAGAAAGTAAAGGTGCAGACACTAAATATTCTTTAAGAGTCCGAAAAGAGTTTTCACATTCCTGACTCCAAAGAAAGACCTGATTTTTTTTCAGAAGCTGACACAACGGTGCAGTTAGAGAAGAAAAGTTTGGAACGAAACGACGATACCACGATGCGATACCTATTAGCCGTCTAACTTCAGAGACAGACTTAGGTTGAGGAATCTGAAGAATAGCCTCAACTTTGGCAGGGTCTACCATAAGACCACCTGCTCCAACAACATAGCCAAGATAGTGCAGCTCCGATTTGCAGAAGTGACATTTCTCACGGTTTAACGTGAGACCTGCCTTAGTTAGTCTAGACAAGACCTCTCGAAGTATATCTAGATGCTTGTCAAATGACTCAGTGCAGATGATCACGTCATCTAAATAGACAAAGACGTACTTTTCGAGATCGATTCCAATAACTTGGTCTATGAACCTTTGCCATGTTGCGGGCGCAGTATGCAGTCCCATCGGCATTCGTCTAAACTGAAACAATCCGCGATTCGGCACCACAAAGGCCGTCATCGGTTTGGACTCTTCAGCCAGGGGAATTTGCCAGTAGGCACTCTTGATATCCAGCGTTGTTAAATAGTGTGAATCTCGCAATTTGTCTAAAGTAGCACTTACAAAAGGAAGTGGGTATGCATCTTTCTCCGTGACTTTGTTTAATTGCCTAAAATCAACTACAAAACGATAGTTACCATGGC
The DNA here is from genome assembly GCA_927349885.1 of Psylliodes chrysocephalus. NCBI lineage: Eukaryota > Metazoa > Arthropoda > Insecta > Coleoptera > Chrysomelidae > Psylliodes > Psylliodes chrysocephalus. The sequence goes on from OV651817.1 coordinate 20,101,284, forward strand.
TTTTCTTGATGAGGAGGATCGGAGAAGCCCAAGGAGAGTTTGAAGGCTCTATCACTCCATCCTTCAGCATTTTTGTGAGTTCCTCGTTGACTTGCTTTTGGAGTGGTGGAGACAAAGGGTAGTGACGCTGTTTCAAAGGCGGAGAATTGGTTTTTATAACGTGCTCCACCAGCGTTGTACACCCTAACTTGGTTCCCATATTACCAAACGTACTTTCAATAAGCATATCCAGACGTTTCTTTTGCTCAGCTGTCAGAAAATTCGATGAGATAATCGATAACTGCGGTGGAGAAATGTCTTGGCTAGAATCTTTAAAAACCCATTCACCAGAAAACATGTCAGGGATAATACGCATTACCTTCCAAAAATCCATGCCTAATATGATAGAATGAGGCAGAGTAGGAATAACTAATGCATTTATTATTTTTGTTTTACCACATAGCATAATGGGAAGCGAAACCATACCTAAAATGTCACAAGTCTGACCAGACGCAACAACACACGATGTTTGCTCGGACGGTTTGACGATACAAGAGGACTTCAATAAGTCCCAACCTGGTCCACCCAACACAGTATTGGTGGCTCCAGAATCGAGCAAACCCAATAGCTTACAATCGTAAATCTTTATGTTCAGATAGGGCCTTGTATCCCCTTTTGCATGTGCTAAAACGTAGTCCAAAAGAACATGTTGATTGACTTCGGCCGATGAATTCGATGAGTCAGGCAGTCGGCCTACTGCTGACTTCGATTCGAGTTTTTTCGACAATTTGGGCAGTTGTAAATCGAAACATTATTTTCGCCACACTTAAAGCAGAATCGCTTACTTCGAGGTTTATCACACTTTTTAAATCGGTGACTAGTACTGCCACAATTCCAGCAGGAAGGTGAATTACCTAAGGTGGAATTAGATATCGATTGTGACGGATTCGTTTCTCTCTTCGCTGGGGTTGAGGAAACATTCTGACTTTTAAAAGCCAATACGGAAGTTTGGCCAGAAGGTTTCTTATAAGCCAGTTCTGGCTCAAGAAGGGACCGATTGGAAGTAGGAGGAGGAACATATTTCTGTATTCTAGCTTGAGTTTCTTCCACTGCTCGACTAAGACAAATTAAGTCATCCACAGTAGAAACTCGGTTCAATGCGAGATGGGATTGTATTTCTGGTAACAGATTTCGTTTAATTAGGGCCACACGATCAATTTCCCTGGGTGGTTGTTTCAATTTTTTGAATAAATTCTCCATGATCGTAATATAGGTTAACACTTTTTCTTGACTTCCCTGAGTTCGTTTTCGGATCTCATCCATTAAACTAATCTCGTAGTCGTAAGGTAAATATGCTTCCTTTAGATGTGAAACCAAATCAAGCCATGAAGAAAACTTTTTCGTTCTATACCAAAGTAACGCGTCTTGCGTCAATATTTCCGGAGCGCAACGAAGTAATTGCTGATAGGAAGCCCCTCGTGAAACTCGAAGTTCTTCAATCCTCTCTATAAATTCATTTACGCTTGTACGCCCATTAAATTTAACATTCCATTTGGAAATATCTGGTCCACGAAAATCTTCTCTCCACTTAGGTGCAATCTGACGAACAGGAGAAAAATGTAAGTCTTCCATATTGTTAGATAGATAATCCGGTCTATCCCAAAACTGAGTAGAGCTATTGAGGGTTGCCAACCTAGAAACATTATTCATATTGGTCAACTCATCGCGAGTGGAAGAAAAATGTACTTGTGGGTTAACACTTGTTGGAATTGTCCGATACGTAGTAGTCACTGGAAGGAAATTAGATTCATTTGCACGGAAAGTTGGTCTTGCCCCGGGGAATTCTATGAGATCTCCCTGAGTAGTAGTAGGCAAACCATTTGGAAGGTGGGATCGCTGCATTGGTTCTGGAAGTATTTCATCTACTGGAAGATCCAAAATTGATCCATTTGTATCTAATCCAGTTTCGATTCGGTCAGTCCTTTGAGTATTTGACCTTGTGGATGAAGAAGGGAACGACCTTTCCAAATTAGAACTAAGTTCCTTTTGAAGATTTTGGCAAGCCGCCACTAGTAATAATCGCTCTTCTTCCTCTTCATCATTGGATCCTGTGATCCTATTTACCCTACCTATCAAATGCTGTAGCCGTGTGTTAATTCTCCTATAATCGTTTTCCGCATTTTCGTTGTCGAAATTTTCTATCGCCTGTTCTACCTCAGACAATTTAACTTTACATAATTCCATCTCATCCTTAAATATGATTTCAATATCTAATAGAATTAAGCTTTGTCGGTTATTTCGTTCTGTTCTTAAAATATCTCTTAAGTTTTGCCTTAATTCTGCAACTGTTATGTCCCTGTTACCCGATACTCCGCGAATGTGAAGTTCGTACAGTAACTCGTCTTTTAAAAGTCTGTTGACTTCCATTCTAATCTAGGATCTAAACCTACCTAAAATATATATTTAAACTGTTTCCGAATTAACGATTAAACTCAAAAAAAAAATTCCTAATACCTATGTCGGTGTTACTGAGTAAACTCCTTAAACTCCCCACTCTTACCAAAAGAAAAAAGAATTTTAGTATTTCTTTTATATATAGCAATATCTTAAAATCCTAATACCGTAAACGCAAAAACCCTTGAAAATAAAAAATAATGCGTAAACTACAACCTACAAATAAAAACTATACTCAATTTCTTTAAAGTATCGATATCCCAATATTATTTTCTTTGAAAACGAAAAAAAAAATTAAAGAATTTTATTATCAGAGTGTAAATATCGTTAATGCCTTAAATACTAAAACCAACGAAAATAAATTTATAAATGCGTTACCTTAGTTGCTTTGAACACAAAACAACTTTGAAAATAAAATAATATCCACTAATTTTTATTTAATTGCTCTTAACACCAATAGTAAGAGACCATAACTTTAGCTAACCTTCAGATAAGCACAAGGCCATCCAATGACTGTAATAATTTTTGATTCTGTGCAATAGTTCGACTTTTTGACAATTGACAGATGACAATATAAAATTTAACCAAAGAAAGATCGAAGTTCAAAGTCAAAACAAGAAAAAAATATATGCGTTTTAGCCAATTTACCAGACAAAAGAAGAAATTAAAATACCTCAGAAACAAGGAATATCACTCCAAAATGTAACTAACTTGTGCTGTTTAATTATTACTAACAAATATCCGTATTTAAAGTAAACAAACACCTGGTTCCAACAGGTTGTTTTCAAAAGTGAATCACAATCTCATACTTTATGAAGATTTTTAGTAGATTTTCAAACTGTCTACATGTAAAATAGCAATCAAACTCTACAAAGAACACTGAACTGAACTTAGATTATATTGGAATATAAACAATCTCTGTAAAATAAGTCATCAAATTTTATTATTTTGAAAATTAATTTGAAACTTCAAGTATATTTAGACTATCATATTAATAGTATCTTCACAATAACACGTTGAGCGCCACTTTTGCTACCGCCCCTTTATCTGGGGGGTGCTTGTTACTAATGAAATTACCCCTTTGCTTAAACAATGAAGACAAATAATAGCTCAAGTAGTTTTATGAACTACCGGAGAGTGGGTGAGGGTTATATGATTTAAACTATACTTGTGTTACCCATATAATTTAATTTCAGTCCAGGATGATCAGTGCAGGTTAGTTTCCAGTTGGTAATTTGAGCAATAATAACAAAAACAGGGGCTAAACCTATCAAGTTGCCCTGCAACGTCCAATTAGTACTAATTGTTTACAGTGAAGTGAATGTAAGTATATGAAATTACAGGTAGATACTATTACTGAGGGTAATATATCTAGAGATATTCGTTTACCATTACTAGAGGTAGTATTTACTATTAATGTCTTTTCTTTAAGGTATTTGGTCACTACACAAGGTAAAGATATTGTCCAGGCAGGGGATAATAGGCTGAGGTTCCAGCTCAGCTTATCAGCCTTAGAAGAATAAGGAAAGTTCTTACTTGTCTCTAGCAGATCCAAGTTGTATGGGGTGGTCTCGCTTTAGGTACACAAGTAGACAGCAGTCTGGATGTAGCATCCATAAATACATATGCCTAGGAGCTAATAAGCATGCAGCAAGTATCCAGCAAGTAGCTTTTAATGGAGACAGGCAGTAAGACTGAAGTCCAGAGCAAAAGCAGGTAAGCGGTCAGCGTTAATAATTAAAGGTTCTAATTTAGCTAATGCAAGCACTTTATAGGTCTAAACCTAATACTAAAAGGCCTAAAAGGAAATGCAATATAAGTAATACAAATGAAGCAAAAGGTATAGCTAAATATGGACTTACCGAATATAAGGTAGGGCCGTGCTAGGTACTACTTTATTCACAAAAGTGCTGTCGATTAGACAATGTAGTTTCCTAGTGATAGTTGTAAGTAATTCTCTAATATATGGCTTTAATTCCGAATAAAATTCGTTAAATTTGAACAGGCACCACATGGACCAACAAATTCATGCCATCAAAGAAAGAGCCAGAAAAGAAGGAAGTTCCTTGATTTAATGGCCGACCAATATAGCCAACTATGGAAATTTTAGGGGAAAATTGCATTTGTTCAAATAATAAATTATAACCTTGCCATAGATCATTTAAGAAATGAAATAGGTCCTAGTTACACTAGAAGAAGAAAGGTCAAGGTTGACAGATGATTGTCAGAATGAAATGTTTACATTTTCTGTAGGTTAACCAAACTTTCAACTATTAAATTATCAACTTCTAAATCTGTTTTATTTTCAAAATGGTAAGTTTCATCCAACTTTATATAACTTGTGAAAATCTATATCATTTAATCGATTTGTATATTTATTTTCTCCTATTTAAATTAAAACCGTAACAGCACATTTAAAATATACCCAAAAAAATCATTTTTTATCATACCTCTCTGAAAACACTATTTTCTGTTTTAAGCCGTTCTAACTTAATTTTCATACTAGCAATTGTTGGTATTACAAATCCATAATAAACATTTGTTTCTCCTTGCAGATTCAGATTCAAAGTAAAGACATATTTGTCGTAACCGTTTAAATTCAATTGAAACATTTGCAATTATAATATCCTTTCTTCCTTTCTTGTATAGACTTACTTTCGACTGACCATCTGTACCTCTAACATTTTTTATTTACTTTTACTATGTAAAATCACAAATCATAATAATAAATACTTACCTTGATTTATTTCTTTTTTTTTTTTTGTAACACAAATCACAACAGTCACAACTTAACAACTAGCACAATGATGTATCTTCCCTAACGCCTAAATACAAACTGATACTTTAGCACTTTATCCAGACTATTTCGCACGTTCGGTTTAATAACAAGTTGAAACTTGTTAAAACATATGTTTTTATTTTTGAAGTAAAAGGGTATTTAAATATCGGAAAAGTATTTAAATACTTAAAATGTATTTAAATATCGGAAAAGTATTTAAATACATGAAATGTATTTAAATATCGAAAAAGTATTTAAATATTTGAAATGTATTTAAATACTAAAAAAGTATTTAAATACCAGAAAATTATTTAAATTCTTAAAAAGTATTTAGAATATTTTTAAAAAGTATTTAAATACTAAATACTTACTGCAAATACAAATACCGCTTATCCAAAAGTATTTAAATACCTAGTATTTAAATACTTTTAAGTACTTAAATACTAAAAAGTATTTACAAATACAAATACTGTCCAGCTCTGCCAACAACGTTGTTTTCTTAGAACGTTGAAGAAAATCGTAATGGTTACATCAATAAGATGTTTAGATAAAAACATTTCGAAACTTACTTTAAATTAACGTAATCAAACGTCATAAATATGTTTCTTGCTTAGTGGGAAAATTTGTATAAATTCTGAGAGCAGCTAAAATCAATATAAAAAGTGCGGGGTCCTTTATAATTTCAATTCTGTTTTGAAAATGAAAACCTCTTCTTTTCTAAGTTTGTGATATCAAAGTTTTCGTTGGGACACCCTATATACAAACAATGGATAGGATAAGGGCAGCTTTAAATAAAATTTATTCAATTATTTAAAAACATATTTATTCATAAAAATATTAAAACTAGTTTGGTGATTTAATTTCTAGAAAATATCGGAAACCAGTAACTATTTACATGAATCATTGCATCCGAAGTTGTACTTTATATTAGACGACTCAACTTCCCATGGGTATTTTTTCCTATTATTATTCGATCGTTCTGGATTTTTGGGTAATATTTTGATGTTATCATAACCTAGAATCGA